>JAKSZT010053883.1:51209435-51265328 GCA_026826555.1 Tolypeutes matacus
AAAAAAAAAAAAAATAGAAGGAAAAAGGAAGGGGGGAGGAAAACGGGAATAATAGCAATAGACCAGAAAGTAACAGAGAGAAACCAAAGATCCACACAGGCAAGCAGTCAAACAGAGCTAAGGGGGGTCAATGATTCCCCTAGGGTTCACGTGGATCCTTCCTGCCTACTTGCGTTTATCAATGAATTTCCCCACAGGTTCTATATGCAGGTCCTGAAGCAGCTTTTAGCTATTAAACTAAATTAAAAAGAATTTATTTTTCATTTGTTGAGGTGACCTCACTATTTTTTTTTTTTTTTTAGCCAAATGCAGGACCCAAAATAATTCCTCCTCTAGACCAACCCCCTTACGGAAGGGACCCTAGCTGGGCCCGTGGAAATTAATCAAGCACGTCCCACTTTCCAGACTCCCCAGGTTAGCTGAAGCTCTGATGTTAGTCAGTGAGGAGTGCTAAAGATTCCGCCCCTTCTGGCGTCGAGCTCCAGCGTCACCAGGCTGCTCAGTAAATCAGTTTGAGTGCAGATTCGCGTCTGCTCTCAGCCTAATGCTGCTTCAGGTCGGCTTATCTACTCCCCAAATCTATGGGGTGGTGCAGGCAGCCAGATCAATGTCTAAAAATATAAAATACCCTTCCCTGTCTTCCAACCGAACCCTCCCTTTTTTGGGAAGTGTCCCTTCCTCCTGGCTCCGCAGCGGCCTGGGTGGCTAGGGAAAACAGCTGCGTTGCCCGACCAAAATCCCCCCTCCGGTTCACCGGGTGCTGATTAGCTCGTTTGCTCTGTTCACACAAGGTCCAAGGGGCGCCAGGCAGCCAGATCCCCAGAAAATAAAACTTTTTTGTCCCGCCCGTGGCTCAAAATGGCCGTTTTATTTATTTTTTCCCTAACCGCGGGGCTCAGCCGCCTGTGCCCACCTCCACCGGCAGCCTCAAAACTCACGAATCTCCACCGTTCGGTCCAAGCCGCCGATCCGCGCAGATAGATGTCCCAAGCCTCTCACTCTACGCGTGCACAGCACAGACCCCCGGGCAGGACCCCGTCCCCAATCCGCCTTGCTCTGGGAGCTTGCAGTGTGCGCCCTCCTACACTAACGCCATCTTGGCCGCCTCCCTTATTACCAATTTTAATAACAGCTCTCCCCACCTTCATCTCCTCCATCATTACAACCACATTGGTCTTTGTGACAAACAGAGCTCAGAGATCAATTAGCTATGTCTGCCATAAGCCTGAGAGGGAGAGTGGCAGCAAGTATGTCAAAAATCTGTTGTTTTTAACATGAAGCCCATAGCTTTATCTCTTCATTTCTTTCTTTGTGCTACCTACTATTAGACCTCCTGTGGAAGCATGGAAAGGGCATGGTTTGCCATTATTATTGTTGTGCATGTTCTCTCATAATTAAAAAAACCCTCAGTATTTGGAAATTTTTACAATTTATGAGCACTGTTAATTCAGGGTCTCAGTTGAGTTTCAGTGACTGTGAATAAGCAGGTACAGGGATAGGTGTTAGTTCCTTTTGCATGGGAAGGAAGGAGGAAGCTTAGAAAAGGCACACATTGCAAGGATCATTGCTTCTTGGAGTATTTTAAGGGCTTGGGTTAAGTTCAAAATGAAAAACTTCCTCCTAATTACCATACTGCTTGAGGTGGCTAAGTACATTTAAGGAGCTTAGCATTTTTTTGCCTATCCAAGTCTGGGAGGAAAAGGAAGTGAACGTGCAAGAAATACAGGGTAAATGATTGGCCTCAACTGAGATGGAGAAAAGTGGAGGTAAAGTAGGTTCTGGGGAGAAGATCAAGAGTTCAATTTGGAGATGCTGAGTTTGAAATATCTGTTAGACATCTAAGTGGAGATGTTGAGTAGACAGATATGTGGGTCAGCAATTTCGGAGAGAAGCCTGGTCTACTGATGCATATTTAGGAGTTGTCAGCATATAGTACATAAAACATAAAACTAGGTCAGATTGTCAAGTCTCTATCTCTAATATCTATCGATCTATCATCTATCTATCACATATATATAGATATTCTAAATCTATCTATCTATCTATCTATCTATCTATCTATCTATCTTTCTATCTGCCTATCAACATCATCTATCAAGAGAATAGAATTGAAAAGAAGGAATGTGAAGAGGACTAAGGATTGAGACTTGGACCCCTCTAACCTGAAGGGAAAGGAAGGGGAGAAGGAAGTCACAGAAAAACCTGAGAAGGAGCCATCAATGACATAGAAGAGGAATCAAGAGAATGTTGAAAGTCAAGTTAAAAAAGAATATCAAGAAGGAGGGAGTAATCAACTGTGTCAAAAGCTTCTGTTAGGCCGAGGTAATTGACCATTGGATTTAGCAACATGGAGGTCATCAACAACCTTGAAAGAAGTAGTTTCCATAGAATATGGAGTCGAAATGTGACTGGAGAGGGTCCAAATCAGAAGGGAGGAAGTTGAGACAGCAGGAAAATAGAAACTTTTTCTAATAGAAATGGGGCAGTGGCTGGAGGAGCATAGAAGAGTTTTTTAAAGATGAGAAAGGTAAAGTGTAGGAGAGAAAGGAGACAATTAATTCATCAAAGTCCTTGAGTAGTGAGAGGGGATGCTCTAGGGTACCAGTCAAAGGGCTGGCCTTTTCTGTTTCTAAATAATAAATGATAGAGTAAACAATTCCAAAGGAAGGACAACCTGGACCAAATGGGAAATTGCAACCCTCCTTTATAGGGCAGTTGTGGAGACTGAAGGCCAGAGCTATTGAGCAGAAGATGCTCAATACTGAGCAAACTGTGGAGAGCTCACAAGCATTCAGGATGGTGGGAATGGCCGGTGCCTCCATGAGAAATTGGGGCTTCTGTGGAGGAAAGAATGTGAAGTCTTTGAGTGAGGCTGTAGCCCATCAAAGCCCCGAGTGACCACTGAGGCTGGAGAAATGTTCCAGAAGGGTCCAAGCTGCCTTGCATGCTCCCTTTATTCTGACCTTTGCAGTATTTTCCTATAAACCATGACATGCTGCTTACACTCTGGACTAGAGATAAAGTACAAATAGGTCGTGTTACCCGGACCTTAACAATGAGCAGATGGACAAGAATTGCATCATTCCCTCTCCTTTTTCCTAATATTCTGGGAGAAACCCTGGCAGGCAGCGTCCAGAAGTATGGCCCCATCCCCTCCTGATTTCCCCAGGCTGACAAAAAGAAGCAAATTCTCAGTGGCAGATTGTGGCTGGGCACAGGCATTGTAGCTTAATGGTCCTGGGTTTGGATTCCAGCCCCCTCACTCTTTAGGTTTGGAGGCTGATCATATGTCCTGATTTGCCTGGAAAAGTCCCTGCTCAGGCCTGTTGACCCCACCTTTCACTTTCAAAAGTGTCCCTGTTTGGATGATACCCTCAAGATCGTTCTTTGAACCTCAGTTTTCATATCTAAAAAATAGGAATCCTCATTTATCCACTGCAGGATTATTGTTGATAATTATAAATTATTTTAAAAAGGCTGATTAAATAAGATATATGGGCTAGTGGTTTAATATTGTCATTGCTCTGGCTCATGCTCGCACATTCTCTTCTCCAAATTATTTAAATAAAACTCTAGCTGGCCACATGGCCTCTGGTCAAGTGGGTCCCAACTTTGAGCATGCATCAGAATCTCCCACAGGGCTTGTTAAACCACAGATTGCTGGGCCCCACCTCACAATGTGATTCCGTGGGTGGGGGGTGAGGCTTGAGACATTGCACTTCTAACAAGGTCCCAGGTGACACTGATGCTGCGGACCCTGGGGGCTACACTTCTAGAACCACTACTCCAGTTTCTCCCTCTCAATTCATTTCCATGCTTCTGTCAGAAAGTCCTTTCCAAAATATTAATCAGGCCATGCTACTCCCACTGCTTAAAACCTTTCAATGGCTCCCTAGTACCTTCAAGGAAAAGGCCACCCCCTAAGTATGGCATTCAAGGCCCTGTCTCCTCTTACCTGTCACTCTGATCTCCAGTTGCAGTGTTTGGCCTACTGGCCTGGACAGTTCCATCAAAGATGCAGCCTGCTCTAGGGAAGAGCATGGGCATCAGACTGGCTTGGGTTTGAATACTAGCTCTGGCACTTGCTATCACTTGAGACTTTAGGCAAGTAACGTACCTCCATTGTGCATATGGGAAAATGGAGGCTTAGCAAGATTGAGGCTTCTTTCTTTAGTGTGGAGCTGGGAAAGTTAAATGAGCTTGGTAGAATGCACATAGCACAGTGCCTGCTTTATGACAGATGCTCCTCAAACCTGAATGTCCTCTCAGGACCCACTGTTTTTTTTTTTGTTTTTTTTTTAATTTTTAATTTATTTTTATTGTGGGTAAAAATCAAAATTCTCACAATACATACAAACATTTGCAAAATGATATATAAATATATATGCATATATGTGTATTTGCTTACAAAAATGTTATATATATATATATATATATATATATATATATATACATATATTTTAAGAGGTGCTTAGATTACCATTTTTGAGAACCAATCCTGGCTGTCTGACCTGTGTCCTTGCCCACTGATGGCTTTTGCCAACAAAATTTGTTATTTACAACAAGAAAGACACACACAGGAGATCTCTTTGACAGGGGGTAGTCATGGAGGACTTCCCGGAGGGAGTAGAACTTAGGTGAAATGTCCTTCCCAACATAGCCCATGGTCTGTTGTTTCTATCCCCTATTTCAATTTTTCATTGATTCTTTTTTTCTTTCATTCATTCTTTTATGCACAACATAAATGTATTAAGCATCTCCTCTGTGTCAGACTTTGTGGTGGGGATACAGAAAAGAATGAGGATGTAAACCCTCAAAGGCAGGACTCCAATGTGTCTGTCTGTCTCCCTGGAGGCAGTGGGGCAGGAGGACAAAGTGCACAGGTTTTGGAGTATGCAAACCTGGGCTCAATCTCATCATAGCTGTGTGAGCTTGCACAGGTTACTGAACATGTCTGAGCTTCCTCTATAAAATGAGGCTAAAACTATCCAGGCCAGAGGCATGTTGAGCAGAGAGAATGAAATGATGCCTCCAATGTGCCTACCCAGGGAAGGAGCTCTTGGGGTGCGAGCCCTTTCTTCTCCTCCCCCAGAAAGAAGGCCCTGTAATCTTCCTCCAGCTGCCTGAAGGCACCAGTGACACCTAAAGATAAAGTTTTCCTCCGGCAACCGTCACCTCTTTTGTCTCCAAAATCCAGTTCTAGAATTATTCCATGTGACGTCAAAGAGGATCACAGCTTCTACTGGGATTAACTGAGATCCAGACAGTGTTGCACCCTCTATTGGAATGCACCCTCTATTTACAGCAGACACTGCAGAGAGGAAGAGAGGAGGAAGGAGGGAATTTCCCTTCATTGAGAACCTTCTGTGCCCGGTACCGTGCTGGGCACTTTGCACATACATCAACTTCACAGGTAAACACGATCATCTCCATTTAGCAGCATGAGAGCCAGCCTCCGAGGTGGCCCCCAGTGATCCTGCCCTCTGGAATTCGCAACATCGTGCAGTCACCTCCCACACAGTGCCCAGGCTGGTCTGTGTGACCATTCATATGCGGCGGGAGCGATGATACATCACTTCTGATATTAGGTTATAAAAGACAGTGGCCTTGAGCCAGAACCACCTAGCTTAGCTGTCCCTGCATTCCCAATGTTCAGAAACCTTGTGAGATCATAAATGTTGGTTGTTTTAAGCTGCTAAGTTTTGGGATAATTTGTTACTCAGCAAAAGATGACAAATACATGAGGCTGAGAAAAGTTCAGGATACACAGCTTGTAAGTGACAGAGACAGATTGGTCACCTGAACTTCTGGCTCCCTCACTTTTTCCTGCTATCTGAGACAAGATTAGCACACCCTGTAGATTGGTGCCGGGAGGTCAGAGGGAAGAGGACAGGTAGTGTGTGTCCTCAGGGAAGAGAGGAGGAGGAGAGACGAGTCCCCAAATAACCATTTGGGGTGAGGTTGTGGAAAAGGCACGGCTGAAGCCACAAATCTAATGCACTGGTGGAAGTGAGAAGGTCAAACGCTGCACCCACCTGCTGTTCTCACCGCCCCAGGCAGCAGCTACTCACCTGGTCACAGACAGGACCACAACAGGTGGTAGGCATCCCCAGAGAGGCTGTGTGGATCCCAGGTCTCTCTGTGCTGTCAGATCAAAGGCCCACTCCCATCAGCCTTTGCTTTTCTTCACAGCCTGGCAAGGAGTTGAATTGTAATTAACATTTATTCATCACCTACTGTGTGTCAGGCCCTGGGCTAGATGTGTGATTTTATTTCATACTTAGAGGAAACCTGAGAAGTGTGTACTTTTATACTCATTTTACAGATGAAGGAGAAAAGTCAGGTTCAGAGAGTTGAGCCAGCATGCATCAAGTCTTTGAACCTGACTCCATTTCTCCTTCTCTCCAGGTGCTCTGCTCCACCAAGGCCTCAGCAATGCCCCTGCACCGGGCTGCGGTAATGAAAGAGGAGGCAGGTTTCCAAGAGCATTATTTTAACAAATGTTTTGAAGTTCCTACCATATGCCTGGCACTGTTGGGATAAGGAATCAACAGAAGCAAAGTCTTATCTCCAGAATCAGGCAAGGAAGACGTTACACTAAATCATATTTGCTTGTTTGTATCCTTAGGAGAGAAGGAAGGATTGTAAGTTTCCAGCTGGGTTTATCCTAACAGGGGGATCAGGGAAGGCTTCCTGACAGAGGAGTAGAAGTTAGACAGGCAAGCAGGAGAGGAGTGTGTTCTACGTAGAGAGGAGGGGCATATGTAAAAACCAGTTTAAGAGAGCAAGGTATTCTCAGGAGCCTTGCTTCTCAAAGTAAGGTCCTTGGACAAGCAGCCCTGGGCTCACCTGGGAGCTTGTTAGAAGTGCACCCCTGACCTACAGAATCAGAATCTGCATTTTAACAAGAGCCTCACGGTGACTCATATGCACATTTAAGAAGTGCTGCTGCAGAGGGAACAAACGTAAGTAGGTGCAGTGGGGCTAGGACAAAGATGCAGTAGAGGTAGAATAGAGGTACAATGGGAGTGGGGGTGTCTGGTATGACACTGAGCATTGAGCCCCTGTCTAAAATGCTTTCAGGCCCTGGTGGCATGTTTTTTTTTTTTTTTTTTAAAAAAAACCAAATATCTGGATATTCATGTAAAATCTGCTGATTTTGAAATGTTGTCAATTTTAAAATGAAAAAATATGCTAGTAGATCGAAGAAGCAAGTTTGTGGGCTGTTAGGTGATAGCTTTTGGTTTCTAATTCTGATCACAGTGCTTTTATCTTCATAAATGGGTATTGAATGAATGAATGAACAAATGAGGTGGGAGAAGATATGAATATTTCTCCTAGGCCCGCAGAAGAGGCTGCCTATTCCTCTTCACATACTTTTCCACCCTAGGCCTCAGTTTCCCACCTAAAAGCTTAGGGTTCCAGTTGATGATTTCTGAGGCCTCTTCCAAATCTGAGCCTTGGTAACTCTAGGAGAGGACTGTGTACCAGCTCTTGGGTTTTTGGAGAAGTCAGGGCTGTTTATGCATGGTGTGTTCTTACCCTTTCAAAAGGAGACTGAACTTTCCGCTGGACAGAGAAGAAAAGAGCTTCCTAATGCAGTTTTTATTTCTTTTAGGGTGAAGCCTTATAAAAAGATGACAGGCCCCTCTAAACACAGAGGGAGATGAAAAAGGCAGCAGGGACCCAGTCTCCCCCGACTCCCACCTCCTCATCTTTGGCAAAGTCATGCTTCTCCTTCTGCCTTTGATGCCCCTTCCACGTCCCATTTTTCCTTTCCCTGCTGCTTGTCCTGGCTGAGACTGCGGTAGCCACACTTTCTAACGTTTCCCCAGTCTGCCCCACCTTCTTGCTCCCCTCATGCCTTTCTCTGCTGCTCAGTAGAATCCTGTCCCAGTCTTACCCTTTCTCTAGGGGAGAGGCTTGGGCCTAAAAAAGATTGCATTACCAATGAGCTCATGGACCAACTCATGCTCTGAACTGAGCAGTTGTTGGCCCAGTGCCCTGATG
Organism: Tolypeutes matacus; assembly: GCA_026826555.1. Lineage (NCBI taxonomy): Eukaryota > Metazoa > Chordata > Mammalia > Cingulata > Chlamyphoridae > Tolypeutes > Tolypeutes matacus. The sequence continues at coordinate 51,217,446 of JAKSZT010053883.1, forward strand.
AGATACAACAGGCCAGAATGGATACGAGCTGATTCTGGCATTTCACAGGCGTGGGTTCAAAGCTGAACAATGCTCTTCACTTGCTGAGTATCCTTATTTGAAACTTTAATTCCTCAGGTAATTCATCTGTAAAATGGAAATAGTAATACTCCCCTTATAAATATGTTGTGAAGATCTTGTTTTAATGTCACTAATACTTAGAGCACTTACTCTATATAAGGCACTGCACTACGACCTTATTTTCACTGGAGTTTATTCTTTCTTGCATTTAATTCTCACAACACCCCATGAACTAGGTGCTATTGTTATCTGCATTTTACACTAGAAAAACTGAGATATAGCAAGGTGTAAGTATTGTCTGAGGGCTCACAAGTAGTATGTGGCAGAGCCTGAATCAGAGACAGGAGTTTCTAATTCCAGAGCCAACGTGTATGACTATGGACTTACGATAAACCTAGAAAGGGTCTCAAGCACGGCCCCTGCCCTCAGGTCACCTTAGTAGGAGGTTTAATGAGTCGGATAGAGATTAGCTTGGCCAACTTCAAGTTTACTGAAAATACTTTAAAAAGGGTTTTTGAACAGCTCTTTACTGACATTTTCTTACTGACCTCTCAACAACTCTGTGGGGCAACCTGTGCCAGTATAGTTCATGGAAAAACACTTCTTCAGGCAGGCCCGGGGGTTAAACTGAGGTTAAAAGTATTGGGCCTAGATTTTGAGACATAAAATATCCTTTTCATCTTCAGCCTCTATAATCTATTCTCATCTTTTAGCATTCTCTGTTTCCCAGCCAGCTCCTTGAAGAGTATATTCTTTCTAATCTCTGGGCCTTGGCAATGCAAATCCTGCAGTCAGTCAAAAGAGGAGGCTGAAGAACGGGCAGAAGAGCAGATGGAAGGGAGTGATGATCTGGGAAAATTGCCACTGACTTCAGGTTGACTGGCAATACAATATAAAATTTAAGAGATCTGCTACTTATTAGCTGTGTGACTTCGGGCAAATTACTTAATTTTTCTATGCCTCATTTTCTTCATTTGTAAAATGGGAGTGAAAACAACAACTCAAAATGTTGATGTGAGGATTAAATGTGTTAACACATATAAAGCCAACAGGTTGCTGGAAAACTAAATTAGATAATGCAGGCAGAATGGTTAGCACAGGGCCTGGCATGCAGTTAGCAAGCAATGAGGGGGGTTTTTCAGAAGGCTTTTCATGACTGATGCCCCCTCAACTGTCAACTCGTATCCATAAGATGAAGGTATTTGTGTTACATGTTCTCTGAGAACTAATAAAAGTTCTGATTTATTAGGTTTTGGATGGGATTCATATATACCACCCTCTTTTTTTCTCTTATTTTTACAGACAATCCAGGTGATTCCTAATGGCTCCCACTAGTTTAATTGTCTAAGTTAGTATTTCACAATTCCTCCTCATAGGTATGAGGCCATTTTCTCTAGACTATTAAATCTGTGCGTGCGGGAGCTGTGTCTATATGGTTCATCACTGAATTTCCAACACCTCAGCAGAATGTCTAACATAGAGGAGGTTTTCAGTCATATTTAGATAATATGCAAGCTTGCATTTCTTGCTAATACTTGCCTCTGTGGAATTACCTAGTAGGCAGAACTCAGAACATGAAACGGGGCTATCTTACCTGAGAAATCAATGTTGTTACTTAATAATTATTTATAATAAACTTTCCCTGTTCAAATCAGGTTTCTGTCTCTTGATTGGACCCTGACTGATACAGATACAATACAGTATAAAGGTTAAGAGCATTAACTGTGGAGTCAGCAAGCCTCAGTTTACTCTTTTGTAAAATGAAAATATTAATAACCAGAGCTTTGCAAACTATAAAGGCCTGTGGGCTTGTGAGGGCCAGCACTTTGAGCTTAGCCCGAGTGGTTGGTTTCTGAGTAAACTATGGAGAAATCCTGAAGTGTATTTGCCTTTATCAACTATTCCCAAGCTGTCATGACCTCCAGAGTGAAGTGACATTTGGGAAGAAGAGGCCAAAGCAATCTGCCTCTCTGGCGAGATCTTGTAACAAGTTACCTTCTGGGATGTCCCCTGGGAGGACATCCGGGGAGCCTGCAGGCTGGGATGGCAGGATTAGGACTGAAGGTATACAGAGGCCTAGGCTCAAACTAATGGGTCCCCCATGGGTGCAGCCCCCCAAGGAAATCACCCACATCCTATAGGATCTGAGACTTCAAATTCAAGAATCTCAGCCTCATTGTCTGGGTGCCGCCTGCCCCCACCCCATCTATTCTGGCCTGGATCCCATTTACAACTTCACCTCTAAATTATAGGTATTAACTATAATCAGGCTTCTGCCCTGCACAGGGTGGGGAATGGAAGGCAGGCTGATTACCCCTGAATTGGTACCATATATTTGAGTGGCAGGAAGGCCTCCGGTAGGGGAACCAGGGTCCAGGGGCTGGGGCTTCAGCCTGAATACTCAAATGGGCTCTAAGGCTTCCATGTCCCAAGAAAGCCATGTGAAAATCCCAGAATGTGAGACCAGAGCTCTGCAAGATGTCAAAGTTCTGTATTTCTTATGAGGATTTGGATATCTGTGTGGCTATTTTCTGAGTAAATTGGAGGAAATTCTTCAAGTGGGAAACTGAGGCCCAAAGAGAGCAATAACTTATTCATGGCCTCACAGTGAGTCAGCCTCTGAGCTGGGACATCAACCCAGGGCTCCTGATTCCCTGTTAGGGCTCTTTGCACTTAATCACGATACATTCCTCTTCCTTTTCTGCATTCTTCTTCCTTTATCCTTATGTGGAAAATGGGTTTCTTCCCAAGCTTACCTCCCAGGATGCATGTAAGACTCAACATAGCATTGTCCTGAAGACAGGCTCAGTGACAGACACTGGGTTCCTTCTCTTATTCTGCCTGTGTATGACCTGAGGCCTGTCCCCATGAGTTCTCCACATAGTTTTCAAACTCAGTGGGAAATGTGATTTCTGGTCCAATGGGATTTATAGATCTATGGGATGGGGAGATTGAGGCCACAGGAGCACAGAGAAAGGCACCAGGCTTGTTGGCCTGAAGATCTGGTCCAAGGGTCAGTGCCTCTGCTGTGGGCAAGGGTGACTCCAACAAGGCACCAGGGAGCCAGTCTCTTGAACCTCAGTTTATGTATCTGTAAATGGAAATATGAAGTTTTTTTGTGACTGAGTTGTAAGGATCAGAAAAGATAATGATTTGTAAATATTTTATAAACTATAAATCATTCTGTAGGATTATTTATGAATAAAAATTCTTAACAAATAGTGGGTAATCATATTTTTAATAAACATAATTAATTTCTTTCCTACCATGTCCTAGGCATTTTTTAAACTTTTAAATTTTGAAATAATTTCAAATTCATGGGACATTTACAAAAAACAATACAAATCCCAAACGCCAACATTCCCATGCACCCCCAAATACTCAGATCCACCAATTTTAACATTTTGCCACCTTTGCCTTTTCTCTTTTCTTTCTCTTTCTTTCTCTTTTTTCTCTCTCTCTCCTTTCCTCCCTCCCTCCCTCCCTCCCCCCCCATCTAATCTCTTTTCTGAGCATTTGAGAGAAGGTTGTTCACATATTCCTCTAACATATAATACTTCTACGTACATTTCCTACAAGCAATGATAGTCATTTACATAATCACTTTAAGTGCAATGATCAAGGTTAAAAAATTAATCTTGATATAAAGCTTACATTCCATATTCCAATTTTGTCTATGTCCCAATAATGCCCTTTTGAAACTTTTCTCCTCAACTCTTAGATCTAATCCGGTATCATGTATTGCATTTAATTGTCATTATCTGTTTACTATCTCTTCTTTCTTTTTTAATTGTGGAAACATCTAGAGCATAAATCTTCCCATCCCAGACCCTCCCGAGCGTACCACTCAGTGGTTCCCTCACCACCATCCATTACTGTACCTTTCCCTTTACCCTAAACAAAACCCTACATTCATTTTGAATGATCTCCCCATTGCCCCTGCCCCCTATCCCTGGTAAACTGTACTCTTTTTATCTCTGAGTTTGCGTATTCTCTGATATTTTCTTTGTGGGTAACATGGGGCTTACATTTTACATCCCAAATCTATAAGAATCTCATTTGCTTTGATATCAACTTAACAACTAAATAGCACATATAAACTATTTTCCTATACCCCTCCATCACCCCACCTTTTTGTAGTTCTTGTCACAAATTACATATTTATACATGATAAGTCCATAACCGTTGATTAATCATTACATTTTATGCATTTGGCTTTTAGATCCTGTAGGAAGTAAAAATCGGAGTTACAAACTAAAAGTACAGTAGTACTGGTATTTATATTTACCCATGTCACTATCTTTACTGGGGATTTTTATTTCTTCATGTGGATTCAGTCAACTCTTTAGTGTCCTGTCCTTTCCTTTCAACCTGCAGAACTTCCTTTAGCATTTCTTGTAGGGCCAGTCTAGTGGTGATGAAGTCCCTCAGCTTTTGTTTATCTGGGAATGTCTCAATTCAGCTGCAAGGAGTGCATTTAGCTGACAGCTCCCTGTTGCAGCTTCTTCACTATCTGCCTCAGCTTTTGACCGGAGGTCACCTAGGCAGCCCCAGCCAATGACTGAGCATGGTTGGTCCTGGCCATTTTTGTCCAACATGGAAGTCTTCCAAAAGGTAATCTTTGCTCCAGAGCTCCACACTGGATTGGCCAAGTCAGTTTTCAGTCCTACATTGCATTAGAGTCACTCCCTGCCCAATGCTGCTTCCTCCCAGTTTCCTTTCCCAGGTGTCAGATCAGTACCATCGTCTGAACTTCCCTTGCCCAATTCTCCCTTTACCCTGCTGCTTTTTAACTTTACAGGCATCACCCCCAATAAACCACTTATATTCCTAACTCATCTCAGTGTCTGCTTCCTGAAGGACCAAACTGACACAAATACCTCCCTCCGCTCAACACAGTGTCTAACACATACTACAGGCACAATCAGTGGTAGGCATTATGGTAACAGCAGTCATAAGGATTATTGTCATTGTTATTATTATTATTTCTCCTGATTAAGAAAACCTTCTTGCCCCCTGGTCAAGGCACCCTGAAGCGACAAGTACTCAGGATGTCAGTTCTCATTCTGACCAGAAATTACCAGAAGGAATAAATATTCTGTAGAGCTGGCTGTGTACCACAAATGATGGCCCCGAGGGGCTAAATTATGAAGATTATTGTTTTACAAATGCTCACATCAGTTGTAATTGTTCTCACAAAGGGCACAAAGCACTGGTTTGGAGTGTGCAAAGCAGCTCAGGTTTCATGAGGAAACAAATGAACTTTAAAAAAGAGGACCATTTCAAATTTGACATGCACAACACTTCCTCCCTGATGCCCAAGTGGAGAGCATATTGGATAATTCATTACACTTGTCAAGACTCGAAGACAGTCTCAATTCAAGCCATGCTGCTCTGAGATTTAAGACCCTTCAGGATATTTTGCATACTTGTTATATTGCCATCTTTGGTGTTTTAACATTTATTGTCCCCCAGGGCCATAAAAATGTCCTGCCTTTTATAGAGTATACATATCCAGAGACTCCCCTACTGCCCCAGCCCACCTGATTTGGAAGGGACCTTAGGTAGGCGTAGAATACTTGATTTGAATCTGAAATGCTACCCTATATTAAGTTGTCTGCCCAGGGTACCAGCATGGTACAAGAAGAAAAAGCTCCCTGTTCATGATCCTGATGATAATGAAGAGATACTTGACACTGGGGAGCTTACAAGCTCCTAAGAAAATCCATCCTATGTATTTGTGTGGCTATTATTAGTTGAATTGTAGATTTTCTTTTAAATTAAAAAAAATTTTGTTTTTCTTTCTTCCCATCTTTCATGCTTTCCTTCCTTCCCTCTCTTTTATTTTGCCTTTTTTTCCTTTTAATTAAAGTACATAAATTGAGGACTGACTTTTAATCAAAGTTAGAGTAACCATATGACCTGATTTGTCCCACACAGTCCTAGTTTATACCTATTGTCCAGTATAATTATTAGCAACACTCCCTTTCCCTCTTAGGTGTGGTGTAAAGTCCTTATGAAAACATAGGCATGCATAAACACCTTACACATACACAGCATACACAAATACACAATACACACACAAATGTACACAGAAAATGGTTATTGTTCGGAGTCATATGCTGGATTAAAAAATGATAGAAATGGGGGAGTGGATGTTGCTCAAGTGTTTGAGCACCTGCTTCCCATGTACGAGGTCCTGGGTTCGAGCCCTGGTATCTCCTAAAAACAAAGAAAAAAACAAATGAAAAAACCAACTCTCATAGGGGAGCGGATGTAGCTTAGTGGTTGAGCGCCTGCTTTCCATGTACCGGGTACCGGGTCCAATCCCCGGTGCCTCCTAAAAAAAAATTAGAGGAATAACACTGCTTTCAGCCATTCATGATTATTCACTGCATGGTTACATGACACTTCTGTAGAGAGCCCTCCAGTGATTTTCCTGAAAAGCCAAATGAGCTGCCATGCTGAACCTGATGGAGTATAGTCTTGCTTGGTGTCATGGGTTTGGCATGAATGGCCACTTAAGGCTTTTTCTAGTCCTGTGAATGCCTGAATTCTAGTCCAGTGTTACTGACAACTGGCCAAGGAAGTCATGGTTATTGTGGTTAAATGCAGATGATGCAGATGATAGTGACAATGATACTACAAATGATAACCATATCTAACACATAATATTTACCATGTGGCAAGCATTATTCTATTTATTTTAGACATATTAATTGATTTAATTATAACAATAAAGTGTGAGGTACATATAATTATTATCTCCATTTTACAGATGAAGAAGCCAAGGCATAAAGAGGTTAAATAATTTGCCTAAGCTATAGAATTTTTATATTGGAGGATACAGCCTCACCCTGTATTCTAGTGTTTCGGCAGAGAGGTGCTGCAGGGATATGGGGTCTCTGGTCCCTGCTCCTTCTCTCTGGTTGCTAAACTGGCCACCCAAGCTGGTCTTTGTGAGATACAGTAATTATCATACTCCTTTTAATTAGAGTGGCCATATAATTTATCATGCAAACTGGGACACTTTTGTGAATGAACAGGAGTGTTTTTAGTGACTATGCTGGGACAATCGGCATGAGCTGCAGTGATGATGTTGGGCAAACCAGGTCACCTGGTCACCAAAGAGATGAAAGCAAGTCCCTAAAAGTGAGGATTCTACACTAGCTCTAAAAACAACAAAAACTAAAAGAAGGAACTTTACATGTCATCTAGGAATAACATGCACAAACACAGGTAAAATCATACAATGGGTTGTCTTAGAAAATAGTCATTGAGACCTGTGAAGAGTCTGAAATTTTACCCAAGTTAGCACATTAGCCTGATACAGTTTCAAGGATGCTGGTAGAAGACAAGTGACTGCTGGGTTAGAGACCAAGGACTGTATTACTCAGTACACAGCAAACAGCATAAGCTTCATGTTTTTATCTATTCCCCTTGCCCCCCAAATTCCATGGAGGTTACATGAAGTGGCCCCTTCCTCGTTAAGAAACATGCCAATGTTTTCTTAAGGACTTTACTCCATACCTAAGAGTGGATGCTGCACACATGGTGGGTTTCCAGCACAGCTGAGGGACCTAGAGCTTGGGGAACCTAAGGCTTTTTTAATGGGCTGTAAGCAAGCCTACCTAATCTTTGCCCTGGAGGGAAACATTGTATTTATTACACTGCAAAATAAAGAAAACTGCTCTTTGCTCCTGGGGTAGATATTTTCTCTATATTACAAAGCTATTTGCTATACAAACATCATTGAAAAATATATTACAAAATATGCAGAAACCCAAGAAACCATTGGAGAATTGCCTTCTAACATCAGTGAGTTTCACAAAATCAGATGTGTTTGTTAAGTGTATTGGCAAGGATTCCTGAATAAGATGGGGAATGGGCTAGAGAACTTCTAGAGTTCCTACCACATCTGAATTGCATGAGATTCTGGGTTTTCTTCCTCTGTTTTTTTTGGAAAGCCTGAGGTTAAGAAAGGGAAAATGATGAGAATGAAAGTCAGGTAAGTGCACAAATGTTCTTTCTTAAAGACTGAGCATTTTCCTGCAAACAGTTGGACGTTTAATACTCTGCATTGCTCATGGGTGGATGTTTTCTGTCAAAAGATTCCATAGATGATTAATATAAGGAGGGTATGCATTTGTTAGAATTATTGTTAATAAAAATAAATATAGTTTTCAACTATCAAAATAATTTACTATGATGATTTCAAAAATGTTCGAAAAATTGAAACACAAAGTAAAACAATCACCCTAATGTTTTTCTCCTAATGAAACCACTGTTAATAATCGGGTTTATTTTCTTTCAGGTATGTGTGTGTGTGTGTATGTTTACATACCCTTAAACATAGATGTCATTGTGAATATACAGTTTCAACTTTTTTTTATTTTTCATATACTGTAGAACCATAGTTTTTGTAAACATCATTTTCAAAAATTGGATAACATTCCATTCAAAACCAAAATTTATTTAGCTGTTCTGATATTTGATCTCAGGCACTGGCTCTGGAGTGGGACTTATATCTCTATCACTTACTAACTTTTTGACTTAGACTAGTTAATTAACCTCTCTGAACCTCAGTTTCCTCAACTGTAAAATGGGGACACTAATAACATTTTTATAGGTTGATAGTGAAGATTAATGAGATTGAGATAACACTTGAAAGTACTTTAGCACAGTGCCTGAGATGTGACTTAAATGTGTCTAACAAATGTGCATTATTATTGTCACTGTTACCATTACCATTATTACTGCATCACATTCTTCATTATAAATGGAGGTTCAGTGAATGTCTTATGTACTTTTCCAATATGGAAGATTATTTCTTTAGAATAGATTCCCAGAAATGCAATGTCTGGGTCAGGGGCAGGGTCATTTATGACATTTATGACTCTAGATTTGTGTTTGGAAGCTATCTATTAATAGATTCCAAGTGAAGTGTGCGCTCTGTGGCCAGTATCAAGGCAGAAGCAGTTAATTAATATTTTAGTGCTATACTGGGTCTTGTGCCTCTACTATGCATCTATAGCATAATTAGCCATCATGCTCCTGGATTCTGTATTATAGTGAACAATGTAGTGTAATGGAATGTCTCCTCAGACAGACCAGGGCCTTATAACTGGTGTCTCAGTGGCTAATTGGTTAAATTTTGCTTCCAAATGTATTTTGTTTTGTGGGTATAGAGTTTAAAAATTGAACATGAATATCTTTAATTGGGTCATGAACTCTCCCATTCTCCAAAGGCTCCACCTTTCCCTATTTTTTTCTATGATATGCTTTGTGTATTAGGATTGTCCACTAAACCCGTTTGACCCTGGACTGCAGAGTCAGCTCTTTAGGTCAAGGACTGTGTCTTGCTGCCCGTGGTATCCCAGTGCCCATCAGAGCCTGACACATCAGAGGGGCTCTAACCACAGCTAAGTAAGTGGCTTGCCCAACAGCCTGGGAGAAGTGGCAGTGCCAGGTGTGCACACAGTTCTCACTCATGCTATAAATCTTCACCAGTCGTTTCTCCCCTACAAATCCTAGTTTCCTCACTTGTAAAATGAAGGAATTTAGCCAGATGTCCCCAAATATCTCCTCTGGCTGCAAAAGTCTATGTGTTTGTTACATAATTATGAGTTCCTACTTTGTGCCAGGTGAGAAACATGATCCCTCCCTCAAAAAGTTTATTACCAACTTGGGAAATATATTATTGTTAATTATTTTATGTACATAAATGCCAAAAATGATACTGGCCTGTTGTATTAGTCTGCCAAGGGGGTGCTGATGCAAAGCACCAGAAATCTGTTGGCTTTTATAAAGGATATTTATTTGGGGTAAAAGCTTACAGTTACAAGGCCCTAACGAGTCCTACTCAAGTTTCCTTTCTCACCGAAGTCAGTTGCCATATGGTAAAGCAAGGTGGTCACTGATTTCTGCCTGGTCTCTCCTTCCTGGGCTTCCTCTTCCTCTTGAGGCTCTGTGAGCCCAGCTTCTTCACAATCTTAGTGGTAGGCTGGCATAGGGCTTGTCTCTCAGGGCCTCCTATATCATTCTTTACTCTCTTCCCAAGGTCAGCTGCAAACTATCAGGCAAATGGTTCATCTCTCTTCCCACGTCTTCTTGAGTAAGTGTCTGTTTATATTGGTCCACCAAGGGGGCAGGGACTTAACCTGAGTCATGCCTTACTGATGTGGTCGAATCAAAGCCTGAATCTTAACAGGTAATTTAATCAAGGGATCCTCAACTATATCCAATATAATCCAAGGGTATCACACTCAGAAGAATAGATTAGTTTACAATTATAATCTTTCTCTTTTTGGGATTCACAAAAATAATCTCAAACTCTCACAGCCATATATGACTAAATTCTAGAAGAAGAGAGAGGATATATGGTAGGAATGATTTCCTTTATTCACTGAGTATTTACAGAGCACAGACGATCAATGAGCCAGGTTCTGTTCTAGGTATTGGGCAGACAGAGGGACAGAACTGTGGGGGCATAAATAGGACACAAAACCAGCAGTATGATCTTGGGAAAATTTAGCTCCCTGAGTCTTTCCATATGTAAAATGGCAATTAAATAAAGAGCTATGGAGAGGATTGGGTGATTCAGTGAGTCTCAAAAATACAGGGTAAATTGACGGTGACTTATAAGTGTTAGCTGCCATTGTTATTCACAAATTTCATTTGCTTATTGATTTTTCATGCTTTGTATTAAAGGTACAGAGAAGGATCTGTAGTGCTGTTACCTTTTGCCTGGACCATTGAACACCCTTCCAATTTGGTCTCCCTGCATCCAGCCTTGGTTCCTCCAATCCATACGGCAGTCAGAGTGAATTTCCTAAAATCTCATCTGACCTCGTCACGTCCCTGCTGAAACCTCACATGACACATCACTGGAAAATGGGAGAGGAGCCCAGAGGGCTTCAATTTTATCTGTAATGTTTTATATTTTAAGCTGGATAGTGGATTCACAAGCATTAGTTTTACTTTTTGTATAATTAAATATTTCTTAGCCAGAAAGCATCTGAGGACCAGACACAAAAGGACAAATACTGTGTGATTTCACTTATGTGAAGTATCTACAAACTCATAGAGACAGAAAGTAGATTACTTGTTACCAGAAGTTGGAGGGGGAGTGGAAATGGTGAACTGTTGCTTCTTGTGTACAGAGTTTCTGTTTGGTGATGGATGGTGGTGACGGTAGCCTGGAATTGTGAATGTAATTAGTAGCACTGAATTGTACACAGGAAGGTGGTTAAAATGGGAAATTTTTTATTTTATACATGTTACCATAATAAAAATTTTTTTAAAGGTTAAGTCATATATTAAAAAATTGAAACCGTTATTGATAATAAAAAGCAGCAGCAGCAACAACAACAAAAGGCACATAAGGAGGGCACACCAGAGACTCCATGGTCATTTATGATCTCTTGACAGCCTGCAAACTGTTGTGGAAAGAGACAGCGTCCTCCAGCATGGCAGGGACAGGAAGGCTCTGAAGGAATTCTCTGGGTTATTTAGTACTTCAAGGAGGTACTATTTTCCATAAAGAAACCAAACCTGTGCTCATGAATTCAGGTCTTTATTTTCCATACAGTGTTTGACAGTTTTCCCAGAAAGAAGGAAAACAAGTAGAAAAAAGTGGGAAAATTCCCCCAATGCATGCAATTACAGCAAAGGAGAAAAGTGTTCTTATTGCCGCAGCTTCTGATTTAAATGCAGTGGAAGGTCCTGATTGTCTCCCAGGCCACAGGTTCCATTCTAATTTATGGAGGGCAGGGCCTCGGAGGTAAATCTCTATGTCATTCTGTTAGGCACCTAAAAGAAATCTATTAAACTACTGCCCATGAATGGAGGTGTTTTTCCTGGTGCTACTCTGCCCCCACCATCATCCCACACCCAGCATCACCCAGGGTACCACCACCCAGAGATCGTGAGTGGAACATCTGACAATGGAGCATTCAGGAAGCCTTCCTGCATGGACTAGGAAGTCTGTTTTATGCCCTGTTAATTACTGCAACAATTTATAAAATTCATGACAAACATAAAGCCTTTACAGAGATTATATTTCAAATGGTATTTACCTGTAACAGAATCCCCTTTGTTTGTCATTCCTCGATTTATGAGCTGTTGCACAACAAAATGGAACCACCCCTTTCCCCCCTGGGGAACACTGGCTGGGGCACCTCAAATATGCCATGGAGTCAGAGGCCTACTCAGGTTTATACTGAGCAACTGCAATCCCAGACTCACCTCTAGTACATGCACTTCTCAGTTTCCCAGCTTTTGAATTGGGGTTCATGATGGAGAGTGGGGTTGGACTGGGGTAGGTAAGTTTTCTCCTGGCTAATCTTGACATCTCCGAGCTGGAAGGACCTCAGGCATGAACTGTTCTAACTTTGTATCCATCATAGAAATCTTCCCCATAGCTTCTCTGTCTCTGCATACTCCAATAACAGGGGTTCAGCTCAGATTATTGCCGTGATCTTTTGGTTTCTTGGTTTCATCTCTTTCCTCTCCTTCCTAACCTTCCTCCATGGCTGTCGAGTGATTTTTTCTAACGTTCAGATTTGATCTTGTTGCTTTCCCACTTAGAATCCCTCAGTAGCTTCCTACTGCTCTCAGGATAAATCCCAACTCCTAAAGAAAGGCTACAAGTGCCTGCAAGTTCCTCTGGTGCCCTCCTGTCTACCAGTGCCAAATTATTTTTTGTTATCCTTGCATTAAATTTTGCATTAGAATCCCAAAGTAAAATTCATATAACAAAAAGGCCAAGTGCTTAACTTTTGGGGCAGCAAGTAAGAGTGTGCTTTGGAGCTGGGAGACTGTGTTTTCCTCAGCTTCCAGCATGGGGGACGAGGTGATCAGAGGCCTACAAATGGAAGAGAAGGTGATGGCAGGTGCAGAGAAGACAGAAAAGAGGCTGACTTCCTGGACCTGGGCAAGAGAGGTATTCTGGGGAAGATGAGAGGCCTGTGTATCTGAGAAAGGCCCTGCAGTTCTCTCAGGTTACATTTGAACCTTTGAAACGTGCTACATCAAATGGAGCCAGTCTCGTCTGACCTGCCCTTGAGGTATGGGAGAAGGAACCTGAGCTCACTCAGTTTTCATTTTCTCCACACACTGAGTTTGGTTTTCAGTGAGTTTCCAGCTTCAGAAAAATGTACATCTATGCAAAAGTGCTAACTTTGTGAGTCTTAGTCACAGAGTTGCTTTTATTTTCTACTTGGGGTCAGAAAACATCTTAGGTAAGACAGAGGGAGATATTCAGGCTTGCATCCTATTAAACAGAGGACTGTATTTACAGAGCAGTTAAAATCTGGAGTAGCTAAGTACTTTGACTTTCTAAAATACCTATTTTAAATTCTCCATGTGCTAATTTCTTTTAAGAGAAGGATTGTTCTGCACAAAGATCTAAAGGAAAAATCATGAAATTCAGAGTCCTTCAGATTTCAGTGGCTCTACTCAGTGGTTGTGTGACCATAGGCAAGATGCTTTCTCTCTCTGGGTCTTGGTTGTAGCTTCTGGAAAATGAGGTCATTGTGTGGAGTTCTTTGAGATGTTCAAGTCCTCAGAAAGCTGAGATTTGATTCCTTAAGCTTTCTTGTTTATAAGATGAAGTAAAATCAAACCTGTCTCTCAAGGTTGCTCTGCATAAGCGTTAAATCAATCCAAGTTTTAATAAATATTATAAGGCTGATGCTTCTGCATTCTCTATCAAACCATACTGTAAGGAGAAACCAGAAAGAAAAGTTCCAATTTATTTAAGTTGAGGTGTGAGAAAGGGGGAGTTAGGATGTTTTTGGATCCAAGTATCAGAAAGGGGGAGTTAGGATGTTTTTGGATCCAAGTATCAGAAGACCTAACTCAAGAGGCTAAAATGATAAGAAAATTTTTCATTTCATATATCAAGACATTTGAACTAAGGAAGGTTGTGGGGTTGGTTAGTTCAATGGTTCAATGATATTATCAAAGACACCAAAATTATTCTCAGTAGCCCTGGCAGTGTACTCTCATGGTTCCTTGTCAGAGGTGGGTCACAGTCATGGCTCACCCATGGGGCTTGGCCTCCCCTAAGCACATAGCCAGCAAATACCTGAAAAACAAAAACAAAAACAAAAAAACCCCACAACTGTATGAGAACAAAGAATGAGCAGAGACTGCCTGAGTAGACAACCAGCAACATCCGCCCCAGCAGGGAACTAATTAAAGTGGGAGGGTATGGTTGGTTAGAGGTCAATGGCTGTTTCAGAAATAGCTCAGCCTTTGGATATAGGCATTCCCTGGTACAGAGTGAGGCACTATGACATACAGGGAGAAACATAGTCTCTTTGAACTTGGGTTCAAATTTGGCTCCACCATAGCCAGGCATGAGAGCTTAGGCAGGTGTCTGGTGAGTATGTATTTAGTCAATCAAAGAAATGCAAATTTAAATCATACTCACTAAATACCTGCTCACCAGAATGGCTAAAATTAGACACTTCAATTTTAGGATTTGGAACAACTGAAACACTCATACATTGCTGGTGGAGGCATAAATTGATATATGCTCCAGGACTGACCCAGAAGTCTGCTCCTGTGTATATATATCTAACAGAAACAAGTGATTATGTCTTTCAGAAGAAATTTTTAAGAATGTTCATAGCAGCAATATTCATAATAGCCTAAACTGGAATCAACCCAAATGTCCATCAACTGGAGAATGAATAACTAAATTGAAGTATGGGGACAGGGTATTGTGCAGCCCAGATTCCTCTTCAAGGTGGGACTTTCCCTAGGTCCTGGGAATGCTGCTGACAGACACTCACCACCTACCAGAATTGCCTCAGCCACTAAGAGTTGCTTTACCTTCTTGGGGCAGCCCACATCCATACAAACAACTCTGATGGGCCATTTAGCTTCAAAGTTCCCTGTGGGCTCAGCTGAGAGGGACTTACTGAGCTCTTGACTTCTTCCTCTTCCCAAGCGTGCTTCCTGTCTTTTTCTTCCATAGATATCAATCCCAAGGGCACTTCCTAATAAACATTTTGCATGCTAAACTCTGTCTCCGAGTCTGATTCCTAGAGAACAAACCTATAACACATGGTATCTTCATACAATAGAATACTACATAGTAATAACAAAAAACAAACTATGATACAGTCATCATAGATGAGTGTCGAATGAAAAAAAAAAAACAGATACAAAAGAGTACACATTAAATGAAGGTCAAAGCCAATACAAATCCATGAGTAGGTACTGGGGAGCCTTTTGTGGTACTGGAAATAGTTTATATCTTGATCCATAATATATATGCATCTGTACATTTTGATTTATATACTTTACTGCATTAAATTTTACATCAATGAAAATAATATAAAGATTAGATTGTTTTATAATTGCTTGAGTAATTGCCTATCTCTCCTAGTAGTATGTAGTTCCATGAGGGCAGAAACTATGGCTGATTCAAAGTGGGTGTTCAATACACATTTTGTGAAAAAATAAATGAGTACCTCCCTATTTTACCATTGATCAGTTGGGTGAACTTGAGTAAGCTTATACTCTGTGAACTTCATTTTACAAAGAAAGAAACCAACCCTAATTCCCAGCCATGTTGTGCAAACCAAATGAAATAATTGATGGTAACACACTTTGTAAACTGTAATCTGCTGTACAAGAGTTAGGATACAGGTTCTGAAGTTGGACTGACAGAGATAAAAAAAATAACTCCACCAGATATCAACTTGGTGACTTAACAAGTTACTTAGCTTCTCTGTGCCTCTATTTCTTTATCTGTAAAAGGGGGTTAAAATTTTACTTATCTTGTTGTATTATAGTGTTAACTGAGATAATCTAAGGCACTTAGGATAGTGGCTGACACTCAGTAAATAGTCCATATATGCTAGCTGGTATTATTATATAAAGAATTTTCCTTGGGGTAGCATCTTTCCTGTAAAACATTACTCTTCTCCTTATCTCTTCTCCAGAGCTCACTAGAATCCTAAGATCCAGTCATTTACAATCTTAAAGAAATGAGTTTCCCTGAAGCATAACTGGCTTCCTTCAAAGGAGATAATCCTACTAGGCAACCCCACACTCCTGAATTTAGGTAGCATGAGCATAATTTTTTCCACCAGAGGAGGAAAAGTGGTGCTAATTGGCTGCCTGTTAAATATCTGGGCTTCTCCTACCAGAGCACTCTGGGAACTGCAAATGGTGAGGGAGTGGAATGGGCGTCAGGGCTCACCTATAGAAACATTTGCCAGAGCTGCTGGGGCCTGGAGGGCAGAACAAATGCCCCCTCCTAAATTAGACTGGGAAAAGTGGCCAAAATTGAAGTCAGATTCCAACTAAAAACCAAATCCATGAGGGGTGGTGAGGTGAAGCTGAAGGAGCATTAGGTGAAGCTAAAGGCCCTGATTTCTCAAAAACGAGGGCATGGGGACTAGATAATCTGTAAATCTTTCTCATCTATGAATTCTAAGAAGTTGATCCTGGTACAGTGGCCTCAGCTGAAACGAACTTTAAACCTAGCTCTGTCATTTTGGCAGGCCTATATTCTCAGGTGGTTGACATCACCTCTTTGTACCTTTGGGTTTTAGCTGTGAAAAAGGAGACAATATATTGACAGTAGAAGTTTGCTGCTACTAGGAGCTCAATAAATAACAGTCCCCTTCCCATCCACCTTGACACTTTCTCAGGAAAATCTTCATATTTTTATTTCATGCATCTTTCAGCTCTTACTCTCTACTTCCAAATAAGGCTGTGGCCATTTACAGAGAGCAAAAAGCAACCAGAAATAAAATACTTTCCATATGCCTTATTTTTTTTTTATTATTTCAAGTGTTTTTAGGATTATTTAATCATAAGGACACAATAACCCAAGAAGATGAGTAAAGTATCTCTTCCATTTTCTTTCTTTTTTAAAGCAACATTTTGATGTATAATCGACATACAATAAACTATACTTATTTGAAGTGTAGCTTGATGAGTTTTGAGACCTGTATATACTTGTGAAACCATCACCACAATCACCATAAATGAGCATACCATCACCTCCCCCAAAGTTTCTTCAAGCCTCATTGTGATCCTTTCCCATGGCCCATCCACCATCCCCAAGAGACCACTACTAATCTGTTTCCCTTTTTATAATAGCTGAGAAAATTGAGGACCAGAAAGTCATTATGTCAGGGCTGATATCCAGTCTCCTGACACTCAGCCCAGCGTTCATTCTAAGAGACCATCTTCAATCATCTCCAGAAGCAAAGGAGAGGTTATGTTAAGACAAAGACTAGGAGTTTTGTATATTCTAGCTTTTTAAAATACAGTAGCCTCAGTTCTTCCTTTGGCCTTAGATACCTCCTTTGATGAATATTCATCTCTAACCCTGAGCTCTCACTAAGCTCACATATCCAAGTGTGTTCTTGACTTCTACTCTTGGATGTCTAATAAGTATCTCACACTCAACTTACCCAAACCTTAACTTTGTTAACAACCTATCCACCCTCAGTCCCCAATCTGTTCTATCCCAGTCTTCTCATCCACTATTTACACAAGTGATCAAGTAAAAAATTTTGAGTCAACTTTGATTCTTCTCTTTCCATCACCTGTGACATCTAATCCACCAGGAAGTCCCATTAAAAGAACCCCAATCTGGTCTCTATTTCCATGTCCAGTTCTACTACCCTGGTTCAAGTCACCATCATCTCCCACCTGGTAACCCTGCTTTTAGTCTTGATCCACACTCTGCAAATCTTTCTCCACACATCAGCCAGTGATTTTTCAAAAACAAATCAGATCATGTCCCACCCCTTCTTAGAACTCCCCAATGGCTTCCTAATATCCTACATTCTTACTCAACCTCACAAAGACCTCTTTCCTGCCCCCACCCCACATACAAACTCAAGCCACTCTGACCTTCTCTTCATTGCTTGAACATACCAAGCTTACCACTGTCTTAGGGTTTTTGTTCTTTTTGTTAGAGATATCTAGAACACCATGCTCTTTCCATTTTAACATGGTTAATTTCTATTCCTTCTTAAGGTTTTTTAAGGTTTCAGCTGAGGAACAGGAATATGCAGAGTGGTCATCACCACCTGAAATGATCTTGTTTCTTTATTACTTGTACTTTGCCTGTTTTCCTTCTCAAGTAGGGACCTTGTTTGTTTTATTTATTGATCTATCCTCAGTACCTAGAGCATATCTGGTATATGCTAGATGCTTAATAAGTATTTGTTAAATAAATGATCAAACTGTAGGCATCTTAATTGTAATAGTTGTGAGCTATCTTTACAGTCAAATACTTCTCTAGTGCTACATGGAAATTCAATAACTCTTCATAATTCTTCTCCCCCTCAGTGTTTTGCTTGGCCATGTTCTCTCCATAGTGATAAAACCTCTAAATGTTTTAACTTCTTTATTTTCTACTCTCTTGCAGAATTACCCTCCCCCCCCATCTTAAACACATACCTCCTGGGTTTTGCTGAGTAAGTTCAAAACTCTAGTTCTATTATTCCATATTTTATTACAACATGCCTCTTTTGTTTCAATAATCCTTACTTAACTCATATTACAATTCCCAGTCAGACATTAATCATTCTTTTAGATTTAACTATAAAATACTGCAAGATTTATTACTCACCATTCTTTCTTATACTTGTTATCTTCCTTATATGGAGACTTTTGTTTTAATTTAATTTTCATTTGGCTTGAGTTCTTTCTCAAGTAATTTCCTTAGCTAGAGGCTATGGGCACAAACTTTCTGAACTCTTGTTATGTATGAAAATTTATTTCGATAATAACAGTCACAAGAATAACAATGACAACAAAAATATACTATTTCATGTCATTCTTGGACCAAGAGGGTAAGAGGTAGAATAGTCAAGATTTTTGCCTTTTTTCCCCATGGTGTTTGTGTTAGTGGAAAAGACTAGCTTATGCTTTAGGAATTAACAACCCCTAAATCTCAAGGGCTTCAAAAACATAAGATTCCTTTTTGCTCAAGCAAAGCTTGCTACTTGTCCCTGGGGACTGACCAGAGAAGTTGAAAATCTTTTTATTTTGCAAATCATATATATTTGGCAATATCATTTGTAACTCTGTTTGTTCAGCTTTGCTGAGATGACACCAAGATGGGATTAAATATGCAAGAGATGTATTGGGGTTGGAGCAGGAGAAAGCAAGACGCATTTAAGATCATGATATAGGTCTTACACCTGAGGAAGTAGAGAGGAAAGGAAGGAGGATTGGGAAGGCTTTATCTCTGATTGCAGCATAGTCATAGAAAGGTTTAGCCAGGTCTATAGTGAGTCCTTGAGCCAAAGTTGCCTGTTGGAGAAGTCCCACATCTTACAATTGACCTGGTAAATCTACCCCCCTTCTCCCCAAAATTTAGTCATTGTCTGGGAGCAGCCTGCAGGTAGCATGGCCTCAGTGTGAACTTGGTGATGGATTCAAAGAGGCTGCAAATGGAACCATCAGTTAATTATGTTCCCCATAGCAGGAGATCTGAGAGGTGTATTTTCATGACTACCACAAGAAACTTAGAAGATTTCCCCCCTTTATTCTTCTTTGGAGTTCAGTAATTTCATCAAGGTATGTATAGGAGTGTGCCACTTAATAATAACTCCTACTCAAGACAGAGTGCCTCCTTTCCATACTATGTCTCATGATATTCTTCAGTTCAGTGAAATTTTCTTTCTTTATATCTCTCATTATTAATTCTTTCCCAGCTGTTTCTCATCCCATTTGGAACCCCTTAAATAATTAGCATATGCCTTTCATGCCTCTTATCTTTTCACTTAGGATTTTCAACATTCACATTTTTCACTCTGATCAATTGTTGGTTGTTTCCTATATTCTATTTTCCAAAATGTTAACATATTTTTTGGAAGTTAATGCTTATTTCTTCAAGTTCTCTCTACCGGAGAGAAATTCATGTCTCTATTAAAATTTTAAATTCAGAAATCATGTGTGTAGTACCAGAAACTATGTTTTCATGCTTTCACAATATCTCTTTATTCTAACTATATCTTGCCTCCTTAACAGGTTACCTGTTCTAGTTGTTGGGACTGGTCTTCCTCCTTCAGTGGCTTCTCATCACTTTAATAGTTTCTGCTCTTTCTTTAAATGCTTGTTTTGAAGAGTATGCACAACAGGCATTGGAATTTGTACCAGAGGAGAATGATAGGCAATGGAGATAGGGAGAAGTTTCTTCTCCAGTGGGCTTGTTAAGATGGGGTCAGGGGAAAGGCCTTTTTATTCTAACATCCCAGTGGAATCCCACATTCTACACCCCTCTGACACAGTCCCTTTGAGAACGGCTATCTTCTCCTAGAGCTGCGCATAGCTAGTTGGAGGGATGGTCCCCCTCCCTGATCTTAGCAGATTCAGCGGGCTTGCTTTCCTGGTGACCTTCCAATTGCTGTCTCCATACCAGACTCTGTTAGAGAGGCAATCCTCTTTTCAAACTGGGTTTTGGGTCCTTCCCTGGGTACCATAATAAACAAATCCCTTATCCTATATCTTCTTTCTTCGTATTTGAGGTCTCAGCCATATCTGGCTTCTCCTCTAGGCTATTACAATCAATCAAGTTTATTTTGGTGGTTGGTTCACCCCAGGGAGTTGGGACAAGGAGGAGATCCTGAGTTAGCATAGTCTCAGTGTGTTATTTTCTAGAATCCTCCAAGAAGTTTTCCTCAAATCTTCATAATTAAAGTACCCCTCCCATCTTTCTGCCTTCTTCAAATGGGCCTGAAGAGGGTTCCAAAGAGGAACAATAACTTGAATTTTCCAATGTCACTGCACTTTTTCTTTCCTGTAGGTCAGATACCCTATTTGGTGGTAAGCATTGTCTGTCTTAAGTCTAGAGTCAGCAGTCTAGGGTTAGCTTTGGCAATCGTACTGTGTCTGTCAGAATTGGGGAGGAATTGGAGTGGTCCCCCAAACAAACATGTGCAGGTAGTGTAGGCATAAACAGGAGACTATGTTTTTTGTTTTTGTGTTTTGTATGTGGGGCTAGGGGGTGGGTTGGGGCATGTACTAGTTTGTGATAAATCTCATCATGACAGCGTGCCTTTGAAATGGCTTTGCTTTTGAAATTTTTATCTTGATGGCTGACAGTGTTGCTTTCCCAACCAAGAGGTATAAGAGGCAAGCCCTGAGCAGGGGATTTTATATATGCTAACTCATTCTGTAATTGTTTTTTTTAAAATTCATTTTACAAATGGACAACTGAGCTCAAAGAGGAGAAAGTTAAATGGTAAATTTGGGATTTGAATATGGGTCTGGGTGATTCCCGTGTCCACATGCATGTTGCAGGCTAGTAATTTATGTCCTTTGCCAGCCTACGCTGTGTTCAATTTTGAGTTGACTTTTGAGAGATGAGCAAGATTTCAACAGCACAGAAGGAAAGGGAGGGCACATCAACAGCCAGGGAGGTAGGTGTAATTGGGACAGGGGGAGTGGTCCCTTGTGATTGGATTGTAGGGTATATGAGGGGTTGTTATACGGAGAGATGAGACTTGAAAGGCAGGCTAATGCCAGATGGCAAAGGATCCTCACTGCCAAGCTATGAGACCTCAGGCAAGTTATGCGACCTTTCTGAGTCTCCTAATCTGGAAAATGGGGATAAAATGCCCTTCGTGTGTGCGCACGTGTGCACGTGTCTATGAGCACACACGCGGATGTATGTGTATAAAGCACCCAGTAAGTGCTCAGTGAGAGCTCATCCTCCTTCCTGTTTTTCGACCTGGCAGCTGAGTGGATGAGGTGGGGAAGGAGGGCAGTAGGGATGGGAGCAATGGAGGGCCGGCAGTGTTTTAGCAGCTCCAGGTTTCTTCCAATCTCAACAGCCTCTTCATCATTGAGAGATCAGCCTCAGGCCCATTTGGTGTTAATTATAGCAACCCTGGCTTCTCTGTGTGAAGGAAATAGTCCCTCGTTTCTCTCATTAAAGTAAAATATGACCCATTTTTATGCCAGCGTATTTTGTTGCCGAGATTACGAGAATCATCCTTTCTGTTTATTCCGAATGAAGAAATGTTACACCGGGAGGGCGGCCTGGGCCCGAGCCTGGGGAATAGAAAGCAGATGTTTTCCTCCCTATTTTCCCTTCTACCCCAGATACTACTCTCCTCCTCCCTGTCTCTTCTCCTTCTCTGAAGTATAATCCTCTGTTCAGATCCACATAAGGCGAGTAGATTATAGGGTAGACGAATACGCTCACATTTATTGAGCTCTTTACCAGGTGCCAAGCCCCATAAACAAGTTTTGGCCTTTAATTTTCTCCAGAAACTTCAGGGGTAGTGGATATTAATCCCGTTTCAGCCTCAGTTCCTCAAACCAAGAATGCCCAAGGTCTTCCTGTTGCCCCAAAGCTGTGGAGGAAAAAAGCACACACCACGGATCGCAGCTAATCACAGATGCCATTACAGACTTCTTTGCACCACCTTGCAGGGTACACAGAGCTTTCATGTGCATTACCCGAAGGCCAGAGGGCTTGGGGATTTGTGCAAGGTCTATTTAACTAGTAAGCAGTGGGGACCTTGAAAGATTTTAAGCAGAGACTTGGTAATGTCAGATGCGTGGTTTTGTAGGATTCATCTGGTAAAGTCTGGAGAAGGCATGGGAGGGACGTGGGAGTGCATTGTCTAACAGGTCCACCCAAGGGTTATTTAATTCTCATTGGCAGGGCTTGACACACTTTTTCTGGAAAGGGCCAGATAGTAAATATGTTAGTCTCTGTGGGCCATATGGTCCCTGTCATAATTACTCAACAGCACTGCTGCAGAGGGAAGTGGTCACAGACAATATGTAAATGAATGAGCGTGAGTGGAAGAAAGGAAGCTTTATTTGCAAAATTAAGCAGTGGCTGCCCACATTTCCTCTATGGCAATGTACTATTGGTTGATGTGCTATTTACTATTGATTAGAAACTAGACTCTGAGAAATGACATATTGGTTTGTGGATTTTTGTCTGATAGAGAGGCAAATAATTTCTGTATGGTAGAAAAAATAATTCCAAAGTTTTATTGTCCTGGAGGACACTAATCAGTTTTATATCTAACCTAGATCTCTTATTCTGATATTCTCTCTGTAGTGCTTAAAATACTCAACTCTTCAAATGCTCTTTGAACAAGTTTACTATCCTGCTGATTTCCTCA
The DNA here is from genome assembly GCA_026826555.1 of Tolypeutes matacus. Taxonomy (NCBI): domain Eukaryota; kingdom Metazoa; phylum Chordata; class Mammalia; order Cingulata; family Chlamyphoridae; genus Tolypeutes; species Tolypeutes matacus. Next base: position 51,240,641 of record JAKSZT010053883.1, read on the forward strand.
TTTAGGAGTTAAATAACTATTTGATACTTGTTCATTTTATATTCATATGACAGTCATTTTTATTTGAACTTTCTGAAAATCCAGTATAAGAGGCTGGGAGAAATCTAGGAGGAATAATAGAGATAGGTGGTAGAGAAGGAGAGACTAAGACATTTTAAAATGTTTTTAAGAGGTATAATTGATAGGATTTGATGATTGATCATATGGAGGAGTGCAGAACAGGGTAGAGAATGAATGGTTCTTAATTCTAGCTTGATGTGGTGACTAATACATCACATTGCTATTCATGGAGCTGGGAAATATGGTCATAAAGTATTCCCCAAACCTTGGAAAGTTTCATGGGAACTTCAGTAATTAGTAATACAGTAGAGTTCTCCATAGGTGAGGCTTCTCAGTCAGTCAAGAAGTCCTAGGATCTGTCTACATTGGAAAACATTACTATTGATAAGAACTACTGTTATGTACACCTATTCAGTACTCTTTGCTTATTTTTCCACATTCATTTTCTTGTTTCTTCCTCACCCCAGTCCAGGGGTGTGATCAATGTTTTTTATTAACTCTATTTTGATGAGGAAGTTTGTATAATATAGCAGACTAGGATCTAGAACCTGGGCCTCCCCAGGGTAGAAATTAGTGTCTCCTTGTCTGGGTTGTCACTTCCTTGATCACCTGTGAAATGGAGTCAGTTTTTAGGTTTGATTAGCCATTTGGGTTCTGCCTTTTGTGGTCCTTTGCCTGTTTTACATTGAGATATTCCTCTTCTCATTTTTGATTTGTATGTGCTCACAGTGTTATGATCACTAACCATTTGTCTTTTATGTGTATTGCAAAATATTTTTCCACTTTGCTAGTCTTGTTGCTGCTTTTTTTCTCCTTTTTGTACAAATGTGTCTTTTCTGATTGTAAAAGTAATATTTGGTCTTTTTATCTTAGAAAACCTGGAAAATACAGAAAAGCACAAAGCAAAAAAATAAACATTGTCCCTTATGTGTTTTGCAAAATATTTTTCTACTTTACTCATCTTGTTGCTGTTTTATTTTTCCTTTTTCCTTTTTGTACAAATGTGTCTTTTCTGATTATAAAAGTAATATTTGGTCTTTTTTAATCTTAGAAAATCTGGAAAATACAGAAAAGCACAAAGCAAAAAAATAAACATTGCCAATTGCATCACATGAAAAAACAAACAACCCCCCAAAAAACATTTCCCTTTCCACGAAGACATCTGACTTTTTTTTTTTTTTTGGTCTCTTTCCATACTTTATTTTTCAGAAAGGAGAGAAAAAGAATGTCTTGCCTGATATATGGTAGATGGTTTTAGTTACGATGGAGGTCAAACCCTTACTGGCTGAGTTTCTGTATCACTTGAATAGAGAAACCAGTAGGGAAACCAGGGGACTCCTTCTTTGGAAAATCATAAAATATGATTTCACAGATATATCCAAGAATGTACAGAAGTTCAGAGAGTGTAAACTTTCTGAGGGCAGGGAACATGTACCTAGCACAGTGACTGGTATATAGAAAGTGCTAAATAATGCCCATGGATAAACAAATGAATGAATACCATTCCTTTACATAGCTGGGCAGGGATGAGCATGATCACGATACACACACCTATTTATTAGATTAGCATTTTCTTCTTGGTATAACAAGCACACACATCACACTAAAGCTTGGGCCTGAGATTGTTCTGTCAGTAGGAACTCATGCATGTTCTGGGAAATAGGATTTGGTCAGCCTGGAACATAATATTATGGAAAGGAACACATTGGTTTTGTGCAGATATGGAAAGCTAGAAAGTGTCTGGGCTCTTCTTCCAATTATCCTAGGTCAGACCCTTATGAAAAGTACCTGCTTCCCCTCCTCCTGGGACACAGAATGTCTATTCCTACTGATCACCCAAGACATTGTAAGTGAAACAGAAATAATGAAAAGAAGCATTGCAAAGTCATTACCTTTGATAGAAAATTGAGAAAAATGTCAGTGACAACTTACTAGACTGTAAGCTCCATGAAGGCAGGGGCCCTGTCTGTTTTGTTTACTATTATGTCCGCTGGGTGAATAAAGGAATGAATGAGCTCAATCATGGAAAAAGCACTATTCTGGCACTCAGGAAAGTGAGGTCTGCTGCTGACTTCTTAAAGAAATCAATTCCTTTCTCAAGGCCTCATTTCCCCCACAGCAAAATAAAGGGGATTGGACTGGGCTATACTGGAGGTATTGGGACTTATACCTACAAGTTAGGAGAAGCGGTCAGGACCCACCACGCCAAGCAAATTTTGGGTGAAATAATCTTGCTTTTGTGTTCTGTGGGAGAGGGGGGAGTTGCATTCTTTAACTCAGATGTTCACATGTCTGAGACTGAGGCAGCAATCTGGGGCTGATGCTTCCTATATCACTCGGATCAGAGAACAAGGGTCTTCCCGTCCCATCAGAATAACCATGATTATTTCTAAAGCTAGTGAGGGCCCTGGATTTGGAGGTACAGCTGTTCCTGCCACAACAGTCCCTGCAATTTCCAGTAGCCTAATATTAGCGGGAGGAGGAGAGATGTGTCAATCAAACCGGCGATGTGGGAACACACTCAAGGTCCAGCCTGCTCTGGGCACTGGGACTGGGGCATGATCATGACATCTGGTAGATATTTGACGGTGTAGGAAGAATCGTGGGTGGAGAGTTGGAGACCAAGAGCTTATCTTGACTCTGCCATGTATTAGCTCTATGGTGTTTGGTCAAGCATCTTGGCCTCCCTGAACCTCAGTTTCTTTATCTAGAAAATACAAGGGAAGGCCTCCATAGGACGGTTTCCATATCAGTCAGGAGCCCTGGAGGAAACAGAGCTTTCCCCAGATGGCTTGAGAAACTTTAATGAAGGGCTCTCATGGAGGTGTGGGCAGGGTTACGGCAACCAGCTCAGGGTGCTGAGGCACTCAGCGACCAGCAGGAGTGGGAAGCCACTACTGCCCCAACCCTGAATGGTGAGGGCAGAAAATGGTGTGACAGAAGCCCATTGAGCGCTGGGGGAAGGGCTACTGGCAGGAGCTGCAGTCACAGAGAGGAGCAGCTCTGCCTGAAATGTGAACAGCCGAAGCAGGGAGGGAGCCAGAGGAATACCCCAACTCCCTTTTCTTCCACCCTGTGACTGGCTGCAGGCATCCCTGAGCTGCCAGAGGCACACAGCTAGGGAGCAACCACTGGTGCAGAGCCAAGAAAGTTTGGGAATGGATCTGAGGATGGGGGTGGGGTAGTCCAGCACAACCTCTAAGGCCCTGTCTTAGTTCCCCAGGCTGCAATGACAAATATCACAGTGGGTTGCCTTAAACAACAAGCACTTATTGGCTCAGGTTTAGAGGCCAGAAGTCCCAAATCAAGGCGTTGGCTGGGTCATGCTTCCCCCAGGCTGGCAGTGTGGGGATGGCAGTCCTCTGTCACATGCCATGTCCTGGGTTTCCTCCTGTGAGGTTTTCTTTGGCTCAATGCATCCGAATTTCTTCTGCTGATAAAGGACTACAGTAATACAGATTAAGACCCACCTGATTTAGTTTGGCCACACCACAATAGGATTTTAGAAGATCTTATTTACTAATGAGTCCACACTTAACGGATAATACATCTTCCAAGAGTGCTATTTACAAATGGGTTCATACCATTGATGATTAATGGATGTGTTCTGTTGGGGTACGTGATTGACTCTACAACAGCTCCTCATCATTTGACCAGTCTACAGTCCTGTGAAACCCTCAGCCTCATTTTCTGAATCAATCCTGGTATTCAGCCTCACCTTAGGACAGGGTACATTTGGTGAGCTGTGGGATATTTAACATCTCTGCGTAGGATGCTGGAAAATTAAGGGCTAAATGATGGCCTCTTCCTCTCCTTCAGAGGCCAGCTAGGCTCCCAAGTGTTTCTTATTGTCTGTTTTCCCTCTAGGCTATTAACTCCCGTGGGCAGGGTCACAGCTGTGCCATGCACTGCGGTTTCCATACCTCCCAGTTCTGGGCCTGGCCTGGAGTGGGCATGCAATAGCTATTTGTTGAATGGATGAATGAGCGAATGAACAGTCACATCCTTTGCCACCCCTTTCCTGCCGCTGGCCCAAGACACAATGCTCCGCTCCCTCCTTGTGTTGCCTCTACACCCTGTGTGCACAGTCTTACTTCATTTATTGGAGCTGTGTTATAATTGTTTGTGTAAGTAGACTGGGAGCATGTGTGAGGACCTGTGCCATGGACCTGGCCGGGATCAAGGTGCTCATTATATGCTCTTTGAATTGACTCTGAAAATATTTATTGAGCTGGCCTAGACTCTGTAGGGGAGCTGAGAGCTCTATCCTTTTCTCCAGTTAATCTCCTGGCTTCTCCTCCCCCTTCTCCAGCCACACATCCACCCTCATGGCTTATTGGAAATAGAATTTCTTGCATTTTGATAGTTTAGTACTTGGCAACCTGGCATGAGCATTCAAGAATATCATTTCCTGGAGTTTTGAGGCGCCTCTGGGTAGAGCAGGCCTAGTTTTTAAAGGAATACAACAAGGAGTCTCACTGAGTACAGCTCTTGGGGAAAGGAGTTAAAAGAGGAAAATAGTGGGTATAGCTGTCCCTCTGCAATGGGGCTGTATGGTTGGTGGGTACAAAGCCTCTACTCTTTGCAAACCCTGTGCTCTGCTTGGTGCTGGGGATTCAGAGGGGAAGACAGACATCCCAGTCCTCCTGGGGTTTACAGTTGACTGCGGGAAGATATTGCACTGTATTATAACTGCGTTTTTACCACTTCTGGGAATTTATTCTACAGTTATGCCTGCATGCCCCCAACAAGACAGATGTACAACCCAAATTTTCATCAGTGTGGGACTGGTTAAATATGTTATGGGACACCCATACGATGGAATGCTAGGCTACAAAAGGGCAAGGAAGCTCTCCAAGATAAAGAGTGAAGTGACCAAACAAGGTGAGAAATGGTTATGTTGTGTACTACTTTTCATGTTAGATAGGGGGCATACAGGAATACATATTTTTATTTGTTTGAAGTAACTCTAGAAGGATACACAGGAAACTAATTAAAGTGGGTAACTATTGGGGTGAGGGGAAGGAGGTGGATGTGGGCAGCCAGATTTTCATAGCATACCATTTTAGGTTGTTTTGATTTTGGAACCAAAGAGAAAAATCACATGACTACCTGTGAAACACTATGATAGGGAAAGCATGAGGTGCCCACAGGAGGAGCACAAAACTGAGGGTAATAAGGAAGGCTTCCTGGAGGAGGTGACATTTAATCTGAAGCCTGGAATTAGTTGGGGTTGATCATAAGTGGGGAGCAGAGGAATGCAGAGGGAACAGCCTGTGTGAGGACCTTAAGGTGAGAGAACATGGGGGAATTTAAGGAAGCTAAAGGAGCTCTGTTGGGCTGAGGCAGAAAGTTTAAGACTCAGTTAAGGTAAAGTGGAAGAAGGGGGCTTAGTGTCAGCTATGTGCATGTGTCATGGCTTCCCAGGCACAGGCACTTACTAAGCCTACCACAGGCATTCTCTCAGTTGTCCTTCACAGGAGCTAAGCACTAGTATCATCTCCCTCTTCCAGATGAGAAACAGAAGCTCAGAGAGCTGAAGTAACTTCCCTGGGTCACCCAGCTAGTGAGTGGCAGTGGCCATCTAGGCTCTCTGATTTTCTGTTTTGTCATCTACTATAAAATGAGGACACCGACTTCATAGATGAAGCACCTCGCTCAGGACCTGACACATTATATGGACATGACCAATCTCATCTGCTACTAACTGGTGGTGCCCCAAGCCCAGGAAGGTCACCTTAACAAGTGTACAGCCTGCTGAGAGGCTGACTGTGATGAAAATGGAACTCGGCAGCCAACATTCTTTACCAAGAGAGAAAATAATTATTCTAAGGAAAGGGGAACATCCTTACTGTTATGGGTCTAACTCTGCTCCCTGAAAAGATATATCCAAGTGCTAACCCCAGGTCCCGTGACTGTAACCTTATTTGGAAGTAGGGTCTTTGAAGATGTGATTAGTTAAGATGAGGCCAAACTGGATTGGGGTGGGCCCTAATCCAGCATGACTGGCCATGGGAACGCGAGGCAGTTGTGCTGCCGCAAGTTAAGGAATGCCAAGGACTGAAGCTGGAAGAGGCAAAGAAGGCTTCTCTCCTAACAGGTTTCAGAGGAAGCAGGACCCTGCCGGCACCTTGATTTCAGATTTCTAGCCTCCAGACCTACAGAGAATAAATTTCTGCTGTTTTAAGTCACCCAATTTAGGGTACTTTGTTATTGTAGCCCTAGCAAATTAAGACACTAACTCCAGATCTTTTAGATATGATTCCTAAACCTCTCTCCTTTCATGGCCTGGGGAAGTTCATTTAATGAAGGCATGACTGAGCAGAGAGGTAATGAGCACCTGCTGCTTGTCAAGTAGTCTGCAAACCTTATCACCTACCTGGTCTCTGGTCTCAGTAGCTCCCCACTACAACTGGATGAGGTTTGTATTGTTACCCCACTTTATAGACAAGGAAATGGAGGCTAATGGAGGTTAACCAGCTTTCCCAAGGCTATGAAGGTGGTAAGCATTGAATCAGGACTTGAACCCTGGTCTCTGATGTATGACAAGGAGCTTTTCTCATTCTGCCACATACCTAGATGATTAGGATCCATATGAATAGCTATGGTTTGGCCTAAATCCATGGCTCAGTGAGCCAGGAGAGGAGGGGCTCAGAACCTTCTAGAAGGATGAACAGGTGACCCTTGATTTGGAGTCCTGGAGAACAAGAAGCTGATGGCCAGACAGAGAAGAGAAGGAAGAGAGCTCCAGGTAGGAGGTTTGGAAGGGTCAGGGACTGCAGCTCATTTAGAAAGTAAGTGGCCTAGGGTGGCAGTATTAGAGGCAGGAGGGAGGCAGACGATTAGCAATTGGCCAGGAAAACATGAAAAGAACCTTATATTTTCCATAAGCAAATCCATTATCTCCTTCTAATCTACAAATGAAGAGAGGGGGACAACTGGGCAGTGTTTCCCGAGTTTTTACCAGGTTTGCAATGAAAGGACCCAGATGGCCCTTGACTTTGGGAGGATCATGTAGGAGGTCTGACAGTTTTACAAAGAGTGTTTTTCTGAAGAGGCTGCAAACACGACTGGCACCGCACTTTGCCTCTGTCCAATCACCCCGCCCCATTTGCTCTGTGAGCAGTTGTTTCCTCCATACCTCATCAGTCACCCTGGGCTTCCAGAGAAAGGCCCATCACGTGGCGGCGGAGACCCCAGTACCTGGTGCTGACAAGGAGAGCTGGACTCTGTCTGCCCTGACAGCTGGGGACAGATAAGGGCCATTAACGCCTTGCTTAATTATGGACCCCAAAGCAGGCCTACTTGTTACAGACAGGCAGAGCTGGGAAGGAACAGGGAGACCGGTTCTCATTCTTTTAAAATAATTTTTATTTACCTGAGTTAATATGTGAAAGCCCTTATAACAGTGCCTGGCACATAGCGAGTGCTATGTAAATGTTTGCTATTCTTGTTTGTTGTGTGGTCACATTTACAGGTGGAGAAATAGAGGCCAGAAGGGGCTGAACTGGGATTGGGTTCAGGCCGGGACTCTGTCTAAGGCACCTTGCTGCCCCCGGGAGGGTGCCTCAGCTTTCTTCACGCCCAGCTGCTGACTGCTGACATTTGGAGCCCCAGTTCAGGGTCAGCTCTAAGCAAAGTTAGGGTAGGAAGCTTATTATCTGAGGGGAGGAGTGACAAAGTTCTCCTTCCTCAACGACTGCCACTATTGACCTCACCCCCTAAACAGCTCTGTAACATGGGCACCAGCAGCTAATGGATGAGAACACCGAGTAAGTGGTGTACTTACCACGCCCAGAGGCCTGCTCTTCGAAGGTGCTCAGTACCTTCTGACCCCCTCCGTCTTCTGGGTGGGCATGTGCTTCTGATTCAGGGAGATGTCTGCCTTGAAGTTTATCCCCCGCCTGGCGCTGACCTCTTTCTCCTTCCAGAGTGAGAAATGAGAAATGATGGCAGGAGAGTGAGAGAATCACCAGCTGGCTAGGGCCCACAGAAAGCCGGGGCTGGGGGGTGGTGCTGTGGGGGGCAGGTGTGGCCAGTGCTGAGGGAGACGAGAGTGCCTTGAGGAGCACCCATCTGTCTTACCCTCCGGCATTGGAGATAAAGGCTGTATGTGCTTCTGACTCTGCGAGGCATCTGCATTATCTGTTGCTGAGAAGAATGTCTAAAATAGAACGCAGGCGGGCTGGCTGGAGAGGATTGCTGTACCAGCCAGGGAAAAGTGGGTCGGGGGCGTGGGGCACCAGGCCGTCCTCAGCCAGGGGAGGCAAGGCTGCGAGGTCAACATCGGGAAGACGCTCATTTAGGGAGGAGCGCCCCAGGCCTCCGAAATTGCCAAAGTCGACTTGAGGGGAAATAAAAGGCAGTTAGTCATCAATTAAAAAAACACATCAGTGGGTCATCCTATTTTGACAGGCACTGTCCCTACACTCAGAGGACTATTGCTGCTCCCTTGGAGACTGTGGCAGAGCTCTCCAGGCTAGGAATTCAGATTCCCTCATTTATTATGTGATTATCCACCCATCGTGACCATGCCCCATCCCCCGATCCTTTGAATGATTTTGTATATCTTTCATGTATATTCGGATGAACCAATCCCCACGAAACCCCCCCAGACACCCCCCCCAATAATCCCCTGCAGTACCCATTGTAACCCTTCTGTGATCACTGTGGGAGATGTTTGTGTGAGATGTGGTGGGAGGTGTGGGAGGTGGGGAACATGGGAATCCCAGTGGGTTCCGTGTAATATTTTGGGTAATCTAAGCACCTCTTAAAATATATGTGTATATATATATAAATAACATTTTTGTAAGCAAATACACATATATGCATATATATTTATATTAAAAAAAAAAAAAAAAAAAAGGCAGTTAGTTCTATTTGACCAGGGGGAAGCAGCTTACAAGGCCATGACACAATGCACTGGATAAAGGAACAGTCTCTGAGCCAAGATTCAAATCTTAGGCTGGTCCCCTTCCTCCTTACTAACTGTGTGACGCTCAGCAAGTTACTTCATCATTTTCGTGCTGCAGTTTCCTTCTCTGTAAAATGGGGAAAATTGCTATTACCTGCCTCATAGAGTTGATGAGAGGAGGATTAAGAACACAAACGGGATGGGAAGCGGATATGGCTCAATCGATGGGGCTCCCGTTTACCATATGGGAGGCCCCGGGTTTGGTTCCCAGGGCCTCCTGGTGAAGGCAGGCCGGCCCACACGGCTCGGTGAGCTGACGCAGCAGGACGGCCTGATGGGGGGAGACAAGCAGACACAGGGAAGCACGCAGTGGATGGCCACAGCAAGCACAAGCAGCAAGGGGGGGATAAATGAATAAATAAATAAAATCTTAAAAAAAAAAAAAAAGAAGAACACAAACGGTGAACTCTAATGTAAACTATGGACTATCGTTCATAGTGTAATTATAAAACTGCATATATGGGAACTCTGTACTTTCTACATGGTTTCTCTGTCAACCAACAACTTCTCTAATTAAAGAAGAGGTTAATATATATAAAATGCTCATAAAGTACCTGGCACATAGTCAGCCCTATGTGAATGTTGCTGTTTTTATTGTTATTATTTAATTCCCATCATGTATCAGGCACTCTGAATGCTCTGGTTTCTTATTAAAACCTTAAAACTGATTCTCCCCACAGGGAGTGAGTGGAGCTGAGGTTTGAACCCCGATTATCTAAACCCAAAGATTTTGTGCTTTCCTCCGGGGCCAGATTGACTCTAAAATTCCTCCAGTCCCCACCTGAAATCTCTCTCTTCCTTGAAATGTCCCCCAATTCTCTTCATTGGATGAGAGAGAATGGAGACATTAATTATAAAATCACTGTAGGGGCACACAGGGTGCCAAACTAAGCTAAAAAGCCACCTGCCTCATCTCCACCTCCAGTGCTCTTTACTGTACAAAATGGCTCCATGCACACAACCCGTGGGGCAGACTTCATGGTTTGCTTCCTGGCTTGTTCTTAGCAGCTATGCCTCCATAAGCAAGTCAGATCACCTCTCTGAGTCTCGCTGTCCTCTCCCTTTTCTGTCTTCACAACATCTTGGCTGGGTGGGCAGATCATGAGGGGGGCTTTGATAATGTGGAGAGCTGCTTAAAGAGGCTTCATATGGAGTTTTGCAGAGAGTGAAAGCAAACCTAGCCATTGTCATTCTTGGAGATGCTTCTATAACAAAAAAATAAATAAAGACCAAATTGCATTATAAAACTTATGATGTAAAGTACACGATGATCATCCCTTCTTCCAATCCTGCTAGTTCATGCCTGGGACCCTTAGGGACCTGCATCAAACATCTAATGAGACCTTCTAGAGGTGTGAGGTGGGGCCAAGGACCCTCCTGGCCTCCCTGTGATGGATTCTGGGTTCCAGTTCTGCCTCCACTGGCCATTCCTAGACTAATCTCCTTCGGTGGGGCTGGGCCTCTATTCTCCAGAGTTCCTGGCACAGTGCTCCATCACTTAGTGCTTGACAATCTGTCTGACAGAAAGAAACTGACCTTTTTTCCCTTCTCCCAGGAGGCTCTGAGCCTCCTACTTCCCTGCTTTTCATTGTCTACTGGCTGGCAGGCCCTTCCAGATACCTCCATCTTGTTTTATGCCCAGTACGGTATCAGGATGTCTGAGGTCACCATGTCTACGGAACGACCACTCTCCTCTGTGCTCGCTCTGCTTTGGCATAGACTCTGGGATAGCACTGTGACCTGAGAATGGATGGACAAAGCCTGGTGAGCTGAGCTGTGAGCAGCTCCAACCCAGAGACAAGATCTGATGATGACCCAGATAACCAAGGGCGTTACTTCAGAGCGTGGCACAGTAGATGTTTATTAAATGAATGAATCAGTGAGTAAAACACACCTGGATCTTGGCTTAGAGGCCCCCCATAGGAGCCTTAGCCTCCCCATAGGAGCCCTTATATGACTCTGTGTACTGCCAGGCATCTGTTCTTTCCTCAGTCACAACACTGACCCCACTCCATGATCAGTCTCCCCTCCATTGATTGTGAGCCTTGTGTCTTGTCTTAGTATCTTGGGTACCCTGCACAGTATCTGGCATATAGTAGGTGCTCAGTAAATATTTAAGGGATGAAGTTTTATTCACACATAGCTGAAAACTGGAGGAGAAAATCCAAGTAGTGGTATCCACTATTGCTATTTCAGACTTGGTCATGTTCCTTCCCTTGCAAATGGTCCATTATATAACTCCACATACCACGAGGATAGTATTATGAGAAGAACAATTTGGGAGTCATTTGCAGACCTGTCAGCAAGCTTAGGCTGCAGATAAAGGCTTCAGTAGAAGGACCAACTCTTCAAAGGTTGAACAAAAACACATTGCTCTGGAATAATAATTGTTTTCTCACTCCACTTTTTTTGTGTGTGTATGTGTGTGTGTGTGTGTTTGCACAGAAGTGTTTCATCTCTTAGGCAGCCAATAAGGTCTTTCTTCATTGGAGGAGGGAAGTAATAACTGGAGCCCAGTCAAGATTAAGTGGGGCAAAATGTTTCCAGAAATTTCTCTCCTAAGGGTTCCTCATTTTTCAGACATGGAAAATAAGTAACCTGCTCAAGGTCATAAATTAATCAGTAATTGTGCCACTAGCTACCATTTATTGAGCACCTACTGTGTGTTAGCTGCTAATAAAAGTGATTGCATATATTATCTCATTTAATCCTGGTTAAAACAATCTTATGAGTTAGGTTTTATCATTCCAGTTTGACAGAAGTAGAAACTGAGACTCAGAGAGATTAAGTAACTTACTCAATGCCACTAGATTTTAGCAGAATGGCACTTGTGTCCTCACCTGGCAGGCTCTGGAGCCTGTGCTGCAGCAGTTCTCAGCCAGCTTAAAGTATACGTATTCGTTGGGATCACCTCTGACATTTATTAGCTCTACCTAGGACCTGCCCACTCAGAACCTCTGTATTCTGGAAAAGGTCTGAAAGTGATTCTGATGCGTCTTTCTACTTGAGAACTACCTACTCTCACTGAGCCCCAGGTTTTCTTATCTGAAGAATGGGGGTCACTGGGGCCCGGGGCTGTCTGGATGGATCCAAAGAGCTTATGCACACGAAAGGGTCTAGGACAGTGCTGGCATGCAGGGTTGCTCTGTAATTGCCTACTTCCTTCTCCTGGCAACCAAGGAGAGCCAGGAGGCCTTCAGGTCTCTTGTGTGTGTATATGACCCCACTTTGCCAAAGACCCAGAACACTGTTTTCTGGGCTTTGGGGTTCAGTTTTCTGATTATTTGTTATTATTCTTAATAGAATACAGGAGAAGGCCACAAGTGGGCCAGACATCTGTGATAAATCTGCTGGGGTTTTACAGGAAAGGTTTCCCAAGTTCACAGTATTCTATATTTCTTGCTTTTCTTTCCAGCTACAATACAGCCAGGATAATATCTCTTAAACTGAAAGAAAACAGCCCGTTAGCCTCTGGTGAACATTGGCTTAGGGAATGTGATTGTCATATTATACAGTGTTCGAATGCAAGGACTTTGGAACCCTCTTTCCAAAACACTGAGCTCAAAGGGAAAAGGACTGCTTATTGTAAACCTTCCATGTTCCAGTTCCTGTGCCAAGGGCTTCATGTTTCATGTAGGACCTCCCTTCTGGGGATATAAGAAGAATTATTATCCCTATTACACAGGTAAGGAAACTGAGGCTCAGTAACCAAGGGCCTTTAGCCAGTGAGTGGGTTCAAAGCCTGTCTGGCTTCAAAGCCAACAGTCTTCTCTGTACCACAACTACCTGCCCAAGTCTTCTGTTTCATTCCAATATTTTTCATTATCCATAAATTAATTTCCTGATTAAAATTAACACAAACTTTAAAAGGTAGTTCCAAAAAACCAGGTAGAAATCTTTCTAAAATTTAACATTCATGCCATGTTTGGTACCCCTCGTGCTTGGCGCCATGCCCAATGCACACAAGGGTGTACAGAAATGGTGATTGCATGTACAAATGATTGGATCCTCTGCTCTCCTGCCAGGCACTCCTGTCTTTCCACAAGACCCCTCCATGCAGGACTTGTGCCCATTCTTGCCTCCACATCAGACTTCTCCCATTGTGCCTGAGTCTGTTCCCCTGGGAACTCCTTCGCTTTGTGGGAAAATCCAGATTCCAGGGCTTTCCCCTTCTAGTGTTTGGCCCATTTTTAGGAATAAACAAGCCGCCCCTTGATCCCCTTCTGATACTCATGGGGCAAGTCATTTTTCCTCTCTGGATTTCTATTTCCTCACCTGTACCATAAGCTATCTAAGATGCTAAGTCATTATCAAATATATGCCTGTTTTACATTTAATGTGTTAAATAATAATAGTCTCAGTAGATATAATTGTTTAGTGGCTCCTCTGTCACAGGTGCTCTCTTGAGCACTGATCATACCAAGCATAGGACTTGGTTCTGAAGTTACAGTAGTCAACAGAGCAGGTACAGGCCCTGCCTCCAGGGAGCTTCTAGTCATCTATGATAGACACAGATATTCAATAAGTAGCAAGTTCTGACGTTCCCAGAGATTCCTGTTTTTGCCTTAAAATGTGGGTAATTTTTTTTCAAGGTTCTCAACTTGTGGTCAGTAGATTCAAGATTCAAACTCAGTCTTCTGAATTTCATTTAAGGTCCTTGCCACCTTTCAGATGGGTCCATATAAGAGGCAAGGATAAAATCTGCTTTTCTCAGAGCGGAACTGTTGTGCTACTCAAATGAAGCCACACCTGTGAAGGTGCATGTTAAGGGTTAAACTATTAGCAAGGAGAAGGGATTCTCATTATCAGGAGGGCTCTGGATACCTGTAGATGCCTGTGACTATGTGTGTGTATGTGTCTAGAATAGCACTTTCTATGGTGGTAAACACTCCTTCTCTCCCCTTTCCACATGCACCATAAGAACAACCAACAGGTGACAGCCCCTGTGCTGGGCTGAAAAAGAAAAAGAAGACAGGTTCCCTGTCCTTCAGGAACTCATGGTGTTTGAGGGTATCAGATCAGTAACACGTGGTGAGAAAGTTATGCGGTCAGTGCTAGGTTTGGGCTTGATACTCTGTGCTTCTCTCTGAGGAAACAGCTGATTCAGACAGAGCATTAGGGAGGCATCTCCAACGAGGTGGTCCTGGGCTGAGTCTTGAAGGATGAGGAAGTGTTAGTAAAACAGAAGGGGTGGAAATTCCAGGCAGCAGACACAGCAGATGTCGAGGCATGGAGTGAGAAAACATTAAGACTTACCCCAGGCACCCATAGCCTCCAAGTAGAGTGAGCTGAGCAGAGAAGCTTCCCTTCTCCTCATCTCTTCCTCCTCTCCCAGCCCTTGTGGGTGAGGTGTTCATTTGATTGGTCAGATTCCAAGACAGAAGTTGTGAGTACTGTTGAGAGGGATCGCTGTGTATTGAAAGGTCACACACGTGAGTGTGGCTCTCTGCTTTGTCCTCCTAATGGCAGGAGTGGGAGGGGAGCCAGGGCTGAGCACCCAGGAAAGAGACAAGCTCTCCTTCTGTCATCTCTGTCCCTTGTCCCAGGCTGGATGGTGGGCTGATCCCAAGATTTGATTTTGGGCTGAGGGGGAGGAAAAAAACACCAGAAAAATTCTTGGAGGTTTTGGGTGCAAGTCCAACTATTAATAAAGTGTTTGATTTTTCTTGTGTAAGGTAGCCTAGGCAATCCTGGATCCCTGGGTCTAATGAAATACAAGTGCACCCCACAATTGTCCCTAACACCATCTTTCATGCATGCACTGGCATCTGGCCCCTTCAGAAAGTCTTCTTTCCTCACCTGCCTCTTCTCCCAGCTGGACAAACCAGGTCCCACTCCAACTCAAGCCATCCTCCCTTAGCCTCTTATTAAGTCCCCTTACCTCATTCCGTCTTGTATTTTCCTTGTGTTCATGTCACCTTAAAGCCTGGAGGGCTGCTAATGTCATTTTCACTCTTTATTCCCCACAGCAGTGAGCACATCCTGCGTAAGTGTTTACTGGATTATACCTTACCTGGCAGTGAAAGGGAAGGCTTCAATGGCAGTGCTACTTCTGGTGGGCCTTGGGTTAACATGATCTGTTCATTCATGTCTCCATCCACTCTTCATCGAGGGCTGGGAAAACAGCAATTTGTCAGACAGTCACAAAGTGCCTGCCCTCAGAGAGCTTAGTCCTCATTACAATCCTTAGGGTTTGTTTAATTAACTCACTATTTACCAACAGGAAATGATTCTGAATAGGGAAGATGACTTGCCCAAGGCTTGAATCTAGGTCCATAAGGAGTGGGAGGAAGGTGTTTTGGGGAATGACCATCTCTGTGGTGTTTGATGTCTGGGCTCCCTTAGCTTGCAGGTGCCTTCTCCCCTCTCTCCTGCCAGTATTTCTAGGGCATGGAGGATGATGTGCTATAGACCAAAGCCAGGCCAGTTATAGGACAGCAACTTCCCCATGCTAAACTGATCTATCTGGAAATGTGTGATGCTTTCTCCATATGGCCATAATTGGAGGTTCCCTCCCTTTTAATAATCTTTTTGAAACATTACCCAGGTAAGAACCACTTTTTCCATCTTCCTGGCAACAGGAAGATGAGCACAGCAGAGGGACGGAGTGATACATGCTGTCTCCAAACACCTTGTCCTGGCAGGCCTTCCCTGCGGGGCAGCCAGCCTGGGGGTCAGGAAACTGCAGCTCCTTCTCTCTGCCAGGAATGGACTCGGGCCTCATTCATACACCGATGCTCAGAACCACACACACTGGGCATCTCAGTGCCAGACCCGTGCTGGAGCCAAGGAAACAGGCAGGGAGACCCAGCCCCTGTCCTCAAAGGTGTCCTTGCCTGGTGGGTCCAATGGGAAAGGCAACCCTCATGGTCCGACCTTGAGGGCTGGGTATAGATTCTCACCAGGTAAAGAGAGGGAGGGCGTTTCAGGCAGAGGCACAGCATGGGCAAGGTTTTGGAGGTTTCGAGGACAGCTGAGTTCAGGGAAGGTGAAGCGTGAGGTGTGGGTGGAAGGGAGATTCGCTTGGAGGGGTTGTGGCTAGAAAGGTAGGCAGGAGCTGGCTTAGGGAGGGCTTGGCGAGGATAAGGAGTTGGTTTAATCCTTAGGAAGATGGAGAGATACTATTTGAAATATTACTGATTCATGATCCCTGCTTTTCCCCAGGACTCATAGACAGCAAAATATTGTGTGTGTGTGTGTGTGTGTGTATAAAAATTTCTTTTTTTCTCGGTCTCTCTTTCTTTTTACTTATCCTCCAAGATAAGAGATGTGTCTGACTAAGCCCATGCTCAGGTAACTGGGATTCAGAGCAAGTGTCAATGATTAAGGAGTTAGAAACTCCTAACTCACAATTCCAGCTTTACCACTTCAAAATTAACACCATGTTCTAGGCATGCAAAGTTCAGCCTTTTAACAAACACTGCTTCACAGCCTTACAGAGGAGATTAAAACAACAACAATTGCATATAAATATTTTTTTGAGCAATTACTATGCTCTAAACACTATAAGAAATACTTTGGTAAAATGGTGCAGCCACTGTGGAAAAGAACTTTGTGGCGGTTCCTCAAAAAGTTAAATGTAGGATTACCGTATGGCCGGTAATTCCACTTCTAGTTACATACCCAAAGATATTGAAAACAGAGACCAAGACAGACACTTGTGCACCAATGTTCATTGCAACATTATTCACATTAGACAAGAAGTGGGAACAGCCCAAGTGACCACCAACAGATGAATGGATAAATTAAACAGGGCGCACACATACCGTGGAATATAATTCAGCTGGAAAAAGTAATGAAGTTCCGATACATGGTACAACATGGATGAACCTTGAAAACCTTATGCTAAGTGAAATAAGCCAGACACAAAAGGACAAATATTGTATAATTCCACTCATGAAATATCCAGAAACAGCAATTTCATAGAGATAGAAGGTAGACTAGAGGCTACTAGGGGATAAGGAGTTGGGGGAAAGGAGGAGTCATTGGTGGGATAGAGTGTAAAGTTTGGAAATTTTAAAATAATGTAATAATAATAATAATGAGGAAGAGGAGGAACTTTAAATATAGCATCACGTTGGAGGAGGTTCTATCAGCATCCCTGTTTTACACATGAGGGACTGCAGCTGAGAGAGCCTAAGCAGCTCACTCAGGCCAGCATGTAGAAGAGCCCAGATGCAAGCTCAGCTTCATCTGAGTCCAGACCCACACTTGTCCACTACCATCCTGCCTCCCTGCATGCCAGTCACCTCCTCTGCAAGAGAGGATGATGGCCTGTGCCCTGCCACTGGACAGAGTTGGTGGGAAGGTGAAGTGCGGAATTGTTTGCAAACCGCCGAATACTAACAAATACGTACTTGTTAGATGTGCTTATCATCAGTAAAAATAATGATTCCATATAGAAATACATCATTAATAAATTAATCCTATCTTTTTTTCCCTCCCCCCGTTGTTGTTTGTGCTCGCTGTCTGCTCTCTGTGTCCATTCGTTGTGTGTTCTTTCCGTGTCTGCTTGTCTTTTCTTCTCGTCTTTCTTTTTTAAGGAGGCACTGGGAACCGATCCCACGACCTCTGGTATGGGAGAGGCACTCAATTACTTGAGCCACTTCATCTCCCTGGTCTGCTGCATCTCTCTTCTGTGTCTCCCTTTGTTGCATCACCTTACTGCGCCAGCTGTCCGTGTGCGGGCCATCAGCTCTCCAAGGTGTGGGCAGTCAGCTTTTGGTGGGGTAGCTTGCCTTTACCAGGAGGCCCCAGGAATCGAACATGGGCCCCGTATGGTAGATGGGAGCCCAATTGCTTGAACCACATCTGCTTCCTCTGTTATCTTTTTATAAAAAAAATCATTAGGGGGAGCGGATGTGGCTCAAGCAGTTGAACGCCCGCCTCTCAAATGGGAGGTCCTGGGTTTGGTTCCCAGGGCCTCCTGAAAGAACAAAAACAAACAACAAGCAAAACAGACAAGAAAACCAATTCAGGGAAGCCAATTATGGCAGTTGAGTGCCGGCTTCCCACATATGAGGTCCCAGGTTCAATCCCCAATCCCCGGTACTTCAAACAAAACAAAATAAAATAAAACGAAAATCATTAGGTTTATTTATTTTGTTTACTAGATGCTTAGGCCACAGATTAATTTGTACTCTGTAACATTAAAAAGCAAAAGCAATTTGGAAACGAGGCTATAACTTAGCAGTTGATTTTCAAAAAA
Organism: Tolypeutes matacus; assembly: GCA_026826555.1. Classification (NCBI taxonomy): domain Eukaryota; kingdom Metazoa; phylum Chordata; class Mammalia; order Cingulata; family Chlamyphoridae; genus Tolypeutes; species Tolypeutes matacus. The sequence continues at coordinate 51,258,883 of JAKSZT010053883.1, forward strand.
TTCATATTAATGTGTTTTTTAATTAAAGATTTCTTATGTGGTTGGTTGATTTCTGAAAAAGACAAATGCTTATTTTGTTCAGTTAGTCTTGGGGACATCATTTTCATCTAAAAGGAAAATGGCCCAGGACTACATGAAACTGAATGGGAGACCTGTGTCGCCCTTCCGAGCATTTATCATCTCGTGGATGGAGGTGCGTGGGGCCAGGCTGGGCTCGCCCGATAGGCAGGAGGCATGCTCTCTTCCTTCTTAGAGTGCTGTTCCTGGATGTCAGGAAGGTGAAAAACAGCCCCTTTTGGTAAACACAGCTGGCCTGAGCACATCCTGGGCTTTTATTTTAAAAGGATAAAAAGTGAGCCTGACCTACCAGGAGAGACCCGTGGGAAGTCTCCTGAGCTTAGGGTCCTGGATGCTGAGGACAGGCCCCTGTCGGGTGCTGTCTGTTCCCCCAGCAATTCTGCTCTCACTTGTCCTCACCCCCCATGCCACTTCACCCATCCACCCTTCTTCTCAAGGACACTCCCTGCCTCCCCATTTAGTGAGATCCTTTGAGTAAGGTAGTGGCCAGTGCCTGACCCAGGGCTCAGAGTGTTTGCTCTTTCCTCCTAAACCAGAAGAAGAACTGGCCCTTTCTCCCACCTGAACCCCTGATTTGGCCTCTTCCTCCCTCCAAATTTTCAGAAGTCCCTATAGCATTCTTTATTTCATTTTACCCTCCCACAAACCACATCAGGAAGTCATTGTTCTAGTTATGGATTTCTGTGTAACAAAGCACCCCATGCATACTGGCTTAAAACAATAAACATTTACTACCTCACTCCATTTCTGAGGGTGAAGAATCTGGGAGGGGCTTAGCTGGATGGTGAGGCCACAGAAAGGCGTTCAGCTTGGGCAGAAGTCTTCTGGGGCTGGCTGTCCACGCCTAAGTGCACCCACGTGGCTCTTGGCAGGAAGGTTTGGCTCCTGCCATGGGGCCCTCCCTGTAGGGGTGCTTGTGACATAGCTGCTGGAGAGAAAGGGAGAGACAAAAACTGAGGCTGAAAGGGAACCACAGTGTCTTTTATGACCTACTCTCAGAAATGATCTATTATTACTTCTGCCATGTTATTTCAGTCACACAGACCGACCCTAGCACAATGTGGGAGGCGACTCCACAAGGGGACAAAAACAGGAAGTGGGGATCCTTGGCAGCCATCTAGACTGCAAAGCCTGCCAGTTGCTGGGGGTGCAGAAATGAAAAGATGCCTGGCAACATGCTCAAAAGGTATTTGATAAATGAAAGACTGCTGTTCCTAAAACAGTTATGAGGACGATGATGTTTCTTTGCCCCTAAAACCTTCAGTATCTCTCCATTGCCTAATGGGTTAAGAACAAATTTCTGATCCAGACCTTTATGATCTTTCCCAGTTTGACCTCCAATTTTAGCATCCCAACTCAAACCTTTGCTCACGTCTGCCTGGGCTGCCCTTAAAGTTCTGAAATAGAACTTCTCTTTCAAGGCCCCACTAAAACTGACCATCTTCTCTACTATGTCTCCTGGCCCTCAGCAGAAGCTTCCCTGGTCCCTGAGGGTGGGATATTTGCTCACTTGAACCTCACCTCACCTGCACCTCAAAAGAACAAAGACTGTGTTTATATTAAGCACCGCCATAAAGCACCTGACATAATGTGATGACTGAAGGACCTTCTTGTCCATTTACTTGGAGAAGATAATCAGAAATTCTTTCCCTCCCACCATTTCAGGGACAATGTGCTGGGTAGGATTTATGCAGATGCAGCGTTTCTACACTGGTGGAATGAATATTTTTTACTTCACAAATGAATTATTTATATAAACCTCAGCATCTCTACAAAGATTTAGCGAAATATTTAGCTAAGAAGCTACCCTGGCTGGCAACAGATAAAATTCTCTACATTCAGATGCTCATTGGAGCCACGTATTTTATGATATCAAGGCAGAAGCAAGTGGTCAGTTGAAAGCTTTGGATGCTTGCTACATAGAAATCTTGAACAAGTTTTAAAATCAGAAAGGCCTAAATTTGAATTCCAAATGTTACACTTTCTAGCTGATCACTTTTGGTCAAGACACTCATTTTCATTTTATAAGAGAGGAAACTGAGTTTTAGAGAGAGATAAATGTCAGCATAGAACCTGCATATTATAGTGTTAAGGAAAATAAAATGGCCGCCTGCATTGGGCATTGCTGGGAGAAGACCCCTTTCTGAGAAGGCTTTTCCAGAGAACAAAAACGGGCAATCTGCAGGGGTTTTCTGAGAAAATGGTACACACTTTACAGGGTGGCTGATAAGCAATACCTGGAGAAAAAACTCATTTTGGTCTAGAAGATAGAACTTGTCAGAATGGACAAGTATAACATACTAATCCATGTACATCTGCTTCCCACTTTGCAGTCCCCCCTAAGCAAAATGGAAACTTAATGTCAGCCAATCAGAAGATTTCTTCACTTGCTTCTGCATTTGCCCTTTATGAGCTTCCTCTTTCTACTCCTCTTTGAAGTGGATACTGCCTGGTTTATGTATTGCTCAATAAAGCTGTGAGTTCCTAAGTTGTATGAAAAGTTTTTCTTTTATCAATAGAAACACAATTTTAATATATGTACCTTGTTTGTTTCTGAGCTTCAGTTTCCTCTTTTATAAAGTAGAAATTATATGTGATATATATTATATATGTATCACTTTATACTCTAAGCCTCAGTTTCCTCATCAATGAAATGGGGATAATTATTTTTGATACTCACAACTGTATGAGATAAAGCAAGTGAACCTCTTTAGAGCACTTTCCTCATAATAACATAACTCATTAATAGTCTCTAATGATGGTGTCTAGGAAGGAACACAGACTCTGGGATCAGGAAGTCCTGGGTTCAAATCCTCGCTCTGCCATTTACTAATTCTGGAAAGATGAGCTAGTTACAGAACTTCTTTAATCTTTGGTTTCCTTCTTTGTAAAATGGGGATGCCCTGTTTGTGGGATTATTGAGGATTAAGTGGGGTCCTGTCTGGATGAGTATTTGACACAGGACAAAACATTTCAATTTACTGTTCCTGCTTCTTTCCCACTCCTACAGGTGTTAAGTGCTTTGCTCAGTTCTTGAGAGAATGTATGAGATGTATGAGATTTCCCTAGAGGTAAGCATATCATTTCTTATTCGACAATTTTCAATTGTTGAAGCACTAGACCTTAACAAAATAACAGTTAATGTGAGGAAAAGTAGTATTTGAACACTTAATGTCTGTTGTATTTGATGTCATAATGTAGTCAAATACTAACTTTTATTTCCTGATTGTCTTGGAGAAAAGAAACATAAAAGCCTTGTTCATGGTTTTAATTCTCATTCCAGGGAGGAACAGTGGGTTCTTTCTCTGGTGGTTCCCATCTTTAATTAGAGAGGAGCCCAGAGACATATTTCATAGCTGTGTCAACTGCTTTTCTCCAAATTCAAGACTTAAGCCTTGAACAAAATGAATCATTGGCTATCTCACTCAGTTAAGAACACCATCTACTTTCCTAATGAAACTTTACTTTGAGGAAGAACTTGTTCATCCATCAAGTATTTATTTAGCATCTACTTCTACTACATAACAGATGCTGTTTCAGCAGCTTGGATCAGGGAGGGCATAGAGAGATTACTAGAGCCATGTAGTATGGTAAGTAAAAGCCCTAGTTCTAGGGCCAAGAAACCTGAATTCATATCCTGGCCTTTCAACTTGGGCAAATCACCCAACCTATTTAGAACTCAGGACATAATAATTTCCTTTTCCACCTCCTTCACATGGTGTGGTGGCTAGACATCCTCGATTCAGACAGACCTGGGATAGAACCCCAGTTTTGCCACTTAATATCATATGACTTTGGGTAAGTCACTTCAGTTTTTAGCCTCAGTTTCTTCATCTGCAAAATGGAAATAACAAGGCATCTCTTGCAAGATTTTTGGGAAGATTCAGAGCTAAGAGTAGCAAATAAAGCAGTTCACAAAGTTCAAGGCAGGACAAAGATATTTCCAGGCTAAACTGGAATCCATTCTGAACTTTCTAGCTTTTCTTGAGGTTACATCTTCCATTTATTGCCTGATTAGATCTGCTTGAAGCAGGATCCAAGAGGCAAGAATCTTTGTACTTGTGTATTTTCCATTACTCTATAAAACAGATGCTTGGTTGCTGAAACCCAAAGTGAAAAACAAAGTGCCTTATCAAGGTAGTATCTCCTGCCTGCTTTCCCTTGTAATGGGTCTACCCTCTTCTTGGTGATGGTGTCCATTCTGGTTTTGCTCTGAAAAATGTAGAACCATGTTTTGTATGGCTCAAGAGACCACTTTCACTCATCTCCTAGCACTTGCCTCTCTCAACATTTGCTATTAGGTTATCTCCTGGAAAGTACGTCTCTGGGGTGGGGTGGGAGGAGTGTTTCCTCTGGATTGAGCCAGTGTTTCCATTCCTTGGCTCATCCTGTACATGCAAACACATCTACTAAATCTTGTCATTCTGAATTGTAGGCAAACTGGGGTTCAATGTCCATTTTTGAGCAGGGTGTTATGAGTCAAGTGTGGAAAATTAGAGTAGCTAGTATCCTAGACCCAAGTGTCCCATCCCTCTACCCTTAGAGAAGGAGAAGCCTTCTCTCAGGCTCTACTATTACTTTCTTTAGGGCAGGATATAGCAGGGGTGCTCCAACTGGGCTCAAGCCTGCCCTGGTGGCAGTCTAGTAGCCTGGTGATCCTTCTACGGCTCTATTTGCTATTTGCTATGTGTGGACCTTTTAAAACCAGGAATGGAAAAAGGAAACAGTCAATGTGTGGTTGAGGGCCTAATTGAGAGGCAGAAAATGTGGAGGAGGGTGGAGGAATGCTGTGGTATCTGTGCTTCTGCCTTCTGGAAAACTGGGAGGCGATAGATGGTGGATATTTGTAAAATGTGAAAATGAGACTCAATTCACTGATGCAGTAGGAAGGGGCATTTCTTGTCATTAACTTCCAGTTGCCATTAAACCATCATGGCACAGATTTTATAGAGCCACCCTGTCAGCTTTTCAGGTCTGGTGCCTACTTTCTAGGAGCCTCTTTTTTCCTTGTTTATAAAATAGGAATTATAATAATTCTTTCTTCAGATCCTGGATGCAGAAGTCAAGTTGGATGACAGAATGTGAAATTCTTCAAAAATCGTAAACCCCTGGACAAATATTACAAGTTTAAAAGGAACACAATTAGCTAAGAGAAAGGGGACAATGGAACAATTCTCTCTGTGTTGGCTCAGGAACATGAATAGAAAATTTGGCTTCATGTGGACCTCTTTATTAAAAACATAACATTCTTATCTATTCGCTGATACTTGAAACAGTCCTCACACAGGTGTCCACTGTGGTTCTTTCAAGTTGCTAGTGTGTGGATACTCTGAGTGCAGGGGTCAGCCTGGTCTAGGATGGAAGGTTTTGGACCTGCCAGTGACAGCAGGGTCATCACAAACCTAGAGAAACTCTTCCTTCACATGGAGAGAGATTTATCCCAGAATCTTGCTAAGTTTGAGCCAGATGTAGCTCTGAAAACTAGTTCTAAAGTGTCTTAGGCTTCCCCCCAACGTGGGACATGACTCCCGGGGATGAGCCTCCCTGGCAATGAGGGATTAATACCAAGTGCCAACTGGCAACACAACTGGAAAAAGACCTTGAATAAAAGGGGGAAAAGGTAAAGACAAATGAGTTCAAGTGGCTAAGAGACTTCAAAGAGAGTCGGGAGGCCATCCCAGAGGTAACTCTTTTTTTTTTTTTTTAAAGATTTTATTTATTTATTCATTTATCCCCCCCTTGCCGCTTGCGCTCCCCGGGTCAGCCAACCACGCCGTGCGGGCGGGCCTGCCCCCACCAGGAGGCCCCGGGAACCGAACCCGTGGCCTCCCATATGGTAAACGGGAGCCCTACTGATTGAGCCACAGCCACTTCCCCCAGAGGTAACTCTTATGCACACCTCAGTAGGAGCTCATAGAACATCTAAGTGCCTATCACTCCACACAGAGGGGCTCCTGAGAGCTCTGGAGACACCCAGGTCCTATATAAGGGGGGATAGCCCCAGAGACTGACGCCTTATCAGTGGGCTCTATTTTGGAATCTGTGCTCCTGAGAGTGACAGAATTGGACTCAAATAAGTCCTCCCTGCACATGGTTCATCAGTCCCTTCTATTCAAACCTATATGTGATGCTGGAGTTTTTAGGTATACTTCCAGAGACTGGAGCCTCTGGCCTACCTATGTGCCAGGTGTGTGTGGAATCTTGGTGGAGCTGCAACTCCTACCCTACAGCTCAATGGACTCATCCAAGTCACCTGGCGAGGAGACAACGATGGGCAACGGCCAGCCCAGGGAATGGAGAGGGCCTGCATCTGCAGGCAGAATCATCCCACCCACCATATCCATGGGATATAAGCCCTCTCTCACTTG
>JAKSZT010053883.1:51290328-51354893 GCA_026826555.1 Tolypeutes matacus
TGCTCTCCCCTTCCCATACTTTCATCATTAATAACTTCTTTCATTAGAGTGGTACATTTCTTACTATTGATGAACATATATTGAAGCATTGCTACTAACCAAGGACCGTAGTTTACATTATAGTTTACACTTTGCCCTGCACAACTTTATAGGTTTTGACAAAATGTATAATGGCCTGTATCTGTCATTGCAATGTCATTCAGGACAATTCCAAAAAATGCCCCATGTTGCACCTATTCTTCCCTCTCCCTCCCCTCATAACTATGGTAAACACTGCCTTTATATCAATGATAAAAACTCTTCCATTACTAGAATAATCATAAGTCTACTTTAGTCTGTAGTTGCTTTCCCCCCTTATGTTTGTTCATTCCTCCATCTTGAGGATTTGGGGATGGTAGTGCCTACCCTGTCTCTGATTGAGAGGGGCTTAGATCCCATGGGGTAGATGGATCAGGTGGATGGAACTGTATTGCATGCTGTTGCAGACACTTTCTACTTCCTGGGATGAGTATTCCATATGAGTTTTAGAATCAGCCTGTCAAGTGCTACCAAAAAAAAAAAAAAAGAAAAAGAAAAGCCTGTTGGAATTTTGATTGGAATTGTATTGAATAAATAGGTCAAATTGGGGAGAACTGACATCTTAACAATATTGAGTCTTCTGAATCCTGAACAAGATATATTACTAAAGTTATTTTGGTCTTACTTAATTTATCTCCACAATATTTTGTACATTTCATTGTATAGATCCTTCACATCTTTTTTTCTGATCCATGTCTAAGCATTTCATATTTGTGATACTATTGTAAATAGTATTTTTAAAGCATTTCTGATAGTTCATTGCTAGTATCTAGAACTATAATTGAGTTTTGGACATTTATAATGTATCATAACCTTGCTAAACTCACTTATTAATTCTAATATCTGTTTTATAGTTTCTATTGAATTTTCTACATAGATGATTATGATATCTGTGAATAAAGCAGTTTTATTTCTTCCTTTCCAATTAGGATGCCTTATCTTTTTCATTTCTTGACTGATTGGACTTGCTAGAACCTCCAGTATAAGGTTGAATAGAAGTGTTGAGAGTAAGCATCCTTGTTTTGTTCCTGATCTTAGTGGGGAGATGCACTCAGTCTTTTAACATTAAGTATGAGTTTAGCTGTAGGTTTCATAGATGTCCTTTATCAGGTTAAGGAAGTTTCCTTCTTTTCCTAGTTCGCTGAGAATTTTTATCAGAAATGGATTTTGGATTTTGTTAAGTGTTATTTTTTTTCCATCTATTGAGATAAGTGTATATGTGTGTGTGTTTGTATGTGTACTTTGTTAATATTTTGAATTAAATTTGATTTCTCAAATGTTAAAATAACCTTGCATTCTTGGGATAAACCCCACTTGGTCAGAGGCATTGTCCTTTTTTAACATCCATTGATTCAAGTTGCTAAAATTTTGTTTAGAATTTTAGATATACATTTATGAGTCCATTTACATTCAATGTGATATCGATATGCTTAGGTTTAAGTCTATATCACCTTGCTTTTGTTTTCTTTGTGACCCATCTGTTCTTTGCTCCCTTTTCCTTTGTTTTCTGCCTTTTGGATTGGGTGTGTTTCATGATTCCATTGTATCTCCTTTTTAGTTCATTGGCTATTACTCTTTGTTTTGACATTTTATTGGTTGCTTTAGAGTTTATAGTATTCAGAGCAGCTTATTGTTCTTGAGGAACTTGGCAAAGAAGTGGAGAAGGGATGTCTCAACTTGCTCCCTGGACTCTACGATCTTTTCTACTGTTCCCAAAGCCCAGGAATACCTTGGGTTCCAACACTTTGGTTGTATGTAATATACTCATGTAGGTTCAGTTACTCAGCGAGGTAGTGTAACCTAATTTAAAAATTCTCTCTGAGATAACCCCTGCTCTAGTCAGCTACCCTTTAACCATTATGCAAGGAGAGGTTGTGGGAGAAGCCACACATCAGGGGACACCTTCTGGAAATCTCCAGGAAGGTTGATGGAGTAATGTGGAAATATAAGGCTAGCAACACACAAGGGTGCCAGAAGCCTGGCTTGGGCCTGTCCTTGTGCTCCAGCCACTAGAAGTTCACAGCTGCCTCATTCCTCAAAAGGGGCCTTTATTCCCAGGTGATACCTCTTGCTCAGCTGTCCAATCTGGCGTCTCACAATGTTGGCATAGTTTGGCAAATCTTCATAGATTTTAAAGCACTGGTGGTGTAAAATATTGAGAACCTTCCAGACTGAGTCTTTCAGTTCTTCAAAAGTTCCATGCTTTTCACCTGTGAGTCTTTGCCCATGCTGTCACCTCAGCTTGGAACATTCTCCCTGTTGTTCTCCATGGCATTTGTCTAAATCATAGAGGTGTAACTTTAAGATGAAACTTTCTCCATAAAGTTTCCCTCAAGCCCTGTAGTCTCCCCCCCCACAGCCTTAAAGTGTTTGGATAGCACTTCCCCTACCATCTGAGATAATGCCCCTTTCCTTACAGAGCTTATGGCTTTGTGGGGAGAAAGAAAAGGAAATGGGCTATTAAAACAGTGTGACCTCTTGCTTACCTCTGTTATTTACTCCCTGTCAGACTTGTTCAAAGTATTGCAGGCAGCCACTTCTATTGTGGGATGGATAAGTGAGGGAGATTTCACTTTCTTAGTAAGTCAGGTGTATGTATTATTTGCACAATGAGAACTGTGACCCTGGTAAGGGCTAGTCTATAGGTTTGGGAGTATTCAAAGGTATGAAGGACAGGGAAGAGTGAACCATCCTTAATACCATAAGGAGAGTTAAGGCCTTTTCCTCTCCATGTCTTCCTGTAACCTTCCCTCCACCTTCCCATCCAAGGCATCCAATGGCTCTCTGTAGTGTGGATTGTTGCATTGTTTTCTCTCCCATGTTCTTAGATTTCTTTTTTTAGACCTTTTTATTGAAGTATAATATACCTACAAAAATGTACCTAAGTAAAATTTGGATGAATTTTCACAAAATTACCAGTACCCAGATCAAGAAATAGAACTTCACTAGTATCCTAGAAGCTCCCTTGTCTTCCCTTCCAAGTCACGACCCTTGCCTTTCCACAATGGTAAGGATTATCTTGACTTCTAACAGAATATATTAATTTTGTCTGCTTTTGTTATTAAAATAAATGGAATTATATAGTATACATGACTTTGGTCTCTTTTAAATGGCACAGGAATTATGCTTCCTGAACATCATTAAAAAAAAAAACAGATTAAGGAGATAATGAACATTTTATGGGAAGAGGAAGATAAAGAAAAAAATGGAGTAGGAGAGGCAATAATTTTAAATTTCAATTATCTTACTTTTAAGTAAAAGAGTATCAATGAGAAGAGAAGAAAAGGAATTAGAAACCTTGTAAAGATGAAAGACTAAGAGTTGAAATGTAATAATGAGATATTCTGGATGAGATTAAAAATAAGATAAAAAGATAGGAAGCAATAAATAAAATATGAAAATAAAAAAGATAAAAGATTATTATAGGCCATATCTGATGAGATGAGAAAGTTAAAAAAGAATAAGAATTAAAAAGCTAAACACATAAAAGTAAAGTTAAAAAAATATGTACACATAGATATTGTTAAAGGATTAAGGAAAATATTTTTTAAATAAAATAAAAATGAAGAAATAGGAGAGCTAGAGGAGAAAGAGATTAAAAACAAAGCATTTGAACGTTCTCAAATAGAGGGGCAAGAACATCTCGAGTACACAGGCAGTGCCCAATAAAAGAAAACAGACTAGTATGTCAAGCTGTCAATATTAATGTATGTAACTATGAACCTTATTCTTCAAAAATTGAAACTTAGTGGTTACCATGGGTTCCGAGGGGAGGGGGAGGGAGGAATGGGTGGAACTTGGGGCATTGGAGGTTATCTGTGTGATCTGGCATTGACAGATACAGGCCATTATACATTTTTTCAGAACCTATAAAAGTATATGGTGCAAAAGGTAAACCATAACGTAAACCACTGACCGTGGTTCGTAGCAATGCTTTGATCATTGTTCATCAATTGTAACAAATGTACTATACTCATGCAGGATGTTATTGGTAGGGGAGGATGTGTGTGAGGGAGTGGGGTGTATGGGAATATCCTGTATTTTCTATGTGACTTTTCTGTAACCTAAAGCTTCTTGGAAAATAAAGTAAAAAAAAAAAAAAAAAAAAAAGACACTGGGGGAACACACAGAAGAAATTGTCAATATACAAAAAAGGATCTTACAGTGATGAAAGCCACAATTCCAAAAATAATTAAAAAATTTTTTTTCTATTTTTGTTTCATTTTTTAAACTATTTTTTTTTTATTTTTAAAGAAGATTTAGAGTACATAAATGTTACCTAAAAAATATAAGGGATTCCCATATGGCCCACTCCCTCCCCCTCCCACACTTCCCCACATTAACAACATCCTTCATTAGTGTGGTACATTTGCTACAATTGATGAACCCATATTGAAGCATTACTACTAACAATGGACTACAGTTTACATTATAGTTTACGCCCTGTCCTGCACTATTTTGTAAGTTATGACAAAATATATAATGGCCTTTATCCATCACTGCAATGTCATGCAGGACAAATCCAATGTCCTGAAAATACCCCCATATTATACCCATTCTTCCCTCTCCCATCCCTCAGAATCTCTGGTGGCCACTGCCTTTACATCAATGATAAGAGTTCTTCCATTGCTAGAGTAATAATAAGTCTATAGTAGAATAATAATGTCTACTTTAGTTCATTGTTTATTTCCCACCTTGAGGATTTTGGGATGGTGATGCCCACTCTGCTTCTAATTGAGAGGAGGTTTAGATCCCATGGGGCAGATGGATGGAGCTATCTTGCTTGCAGTTGCAGACACTCTGTTCCTTGGGATAGGCATTGTCCATCATCATCTCCTTGTTAGTTGCCCTGGATGAGTCCAATGAACTAGAGAGTAGGTGTTGCAACTGTGCTGAAATTCAAGACTCAAATGGCATATGGATGGACCAAAGATTTAAGTCTCTGGGACATATATTTATCAAGTATAGTGCTAATTATAGGTTCAAATAAAAGAGGCAGAAGAGCCATGTGCAGAGAACCTATAAACGAGTCTAACTCTGTTACACTTGGCAGCAAAATTCCAAAGTTAAGGTCCACTGTCAGAGTGCCGAATTCCTGAGATGTTTGCTTTGCTTATAGTTTCTGGATATCTCTAGAGCCCTCAGGAGCCCTGCTATTTAAGGCACTGTTTACTGTGGCAGTCAATGAGACCCTGCTGAGACTTGCATAAGCATAACCTCTGGAATGACCTCCTGACTCACTTTGAAATCTCATAGCCATAAAAACTTATTTGTATTTACCATTTCCCCCTTTTAGTCAAGGTCTTTTCCCAAATGTATTGCTAGTTGGTGCTTGGTAATAATCCCTTGGTTCCAGGGAGTCTCATCCCCGGGAGTTATGTCCCACATGGGGTGGGGGGAGGGAAGGTAGTGCGTTTACATGCTGAGTTTGGCTTAGAGAGAGGCCACATTTGAGCAACAAGGAGGTTTTCAGGAGGTAACTCTTAGGCAGTATATACTACTAGGCTAAGTTTCAATTTCAAAAGAAAAGGTTCATAAGTCCAATCATCAATGTCAAAGGCCTGGCATAATGGTCTGTCTTCCTTCACTAGACATTGCCCTTGCATTCACAGCATTCTTGATATCCTATTAGAGAATGTAGCAGAACTCCCCAGGATGAGAATTCAGTGTTCTTTCCATTATTGTGTGGATCTCCACCCACCAAGACAATCAATGTCCCATGAACACTTGAACATGTTCATATGTTTTAAAGGCATGCCCCAGGTGAAACCCTTCCCATGCAAGTCCCCACATCACTGACACCCTGCACCAGTGGTCCTCCCCCGCCACTGCTTGTACCCCTTCTGTGATCCAAAACTGCTCTAAAAATGAAGCCAACAAAATAGCCAAATAAAATTAATAAGAAAATGAAATAATAATTTATAAAATAACCAATAAAATACAAAAAATTTTAAAACAATTTGAAATAATAAAAACATTTTTAAAAAGACATTGTGCCTTTTACCACTATAAGATCTGTTGTCTTGTATGTACAGTGACATATTCTTCCGGATATTCCCCCAGTGTCTTATTTTTTTCATTTTATCTTCAAAGAAGCTTTAGGATAAAGAAAAGTCACATAGAGAATACAGGTAATTCCCATATACCCCAAACCTTCCCCCCTTTCCCCTCTCCCTTATTAATAACATTTTACATGCAGATGGTACATTTGTTACAATTGATGTACAAATATTGAAGCATTGCTACTAACCATGGTCAATGGTTTACCTTATGGCTTACGTTTTGGATTGTACACTTTTATAGGTTTTGACAAAATTTGAAGTGGCCTGTATCTGTTATTGCAAGATCATGCTGAACAATTCTAATGCGCTAAAAATGTCCTATGTTCCATTTATTCTATTCTTCTCTACCCCTCCCCTCAGAACCTATGGTAATCACGAAATTTCAATTTTGGAAGAATAAGATTCATAGTTACTTGCAATAATATTGAGCGCTTGACATATTTGTCTATTTTCTTTTATTAGGCACTGGCTATGTTCTGGAAGGATTCTTGTTCCTCTAATTCAGAACAAAGCAGGACTCCACAGGATGGGAGTTTGGAATTTTCTTGATTATTGTGTGGGTCTCTACCCACTTATATAACACACTATGACAAAATGAACACTTACATATTCCATAGAAGCCTGCCCCAGGTGCACCTGTCTCATGTACTACCCACCCACATCCAACAACTTACACCAGTAACCTTCCCCTGCCATGTTTGCCAAAAGAACACCCCCAACATTGTAGTTTTAACTACAGACCTGCTGATTTCCACAGTTCACCTGTTCCTTCCCCTGACCCTCCTCCCAGTTCCATGGGTAGTCCAACCCAACCCCCCCTACCTACTCCCCCTCAAAGACCAGCACCACCAAACAGATCTCACAGTGATGAAAGGCACAATGCAAAAAGATTAAAATATTTTTAAAATTTATTTTTGTTTAATTAAAAAAAATTTATCATTATTATTTTGTTGGCTTTGTGTTTGGAGAGGTTTTGGGTTGCAGAGGGGTTGCAGCTGTAGTAGGGGAGGACCACTAGTCCAGAATGTCAGTGGTGGGGGGATTTACCTGGAGCATGCCTCTCTGGAGTGTGAGTGTGATCATGGGGTGTTGTCTAGGTGGGTGGAGACCCACAGAATAAACGACAGAATATTGAACTCCCACCCTGGTGAGTCCTGCTACATTCTCTCATAGAGTGGTGAGAATCTCTGGAGTACATAGGCAGTGACTAGCAAAGGAAGGCAGACCAATGCCCCAGGCCTTTGATATTGTGCTTGTACTTGTGAACCTTGTTCTTGTGAAATTGAAACTTGGCCTAGTAATATATATTGCCTAAGAGTTACCTCCTGAGGGTCTCCTTGTTGCTTAAATGTGACCTCTCTCTAAGCCAAACCCAGCACATAAATTCACTGCCTTCCCCCCAGTGTGGGATATTACTCCCAGGGATGACCCTCCCTGGCACTGAGGGATTAATACCAAACACCAACTAATGATGCATTTAGAGAAAGACCTAGATCAAAAGGGGGAAATACTGAATGCAAATGAGTTTTTATGGCTAAGAGATTACAAAGTGAGTCAGGAGATCATTCTAGAGGTTATACTTTTGTACATCTCAGGAGAATCTCACTATCTGCCACCATAAACAGTGTCTTAGGTAAGGGTTCTCCTGGGGGCTCTAGAGACATCTACATACTGTAGGCAGGGCAGACAACCTCAGAAAGCTGGCATCTCATCAGTGGGCCTTACCTTGGAATATATGATAACCTATTTCCCCTAATGTATCAGAGTTAGATTCATTTATAATTTTCCTACGCATGGCTCTTCTGCCTCATTTATTTGAACCTCTAATTAGCACTATACCCATTAAATCTATGTCCCAGAGACTTAATCTTCTGGCTGTTCATATGTTGGGTGAGCCCTGAATCTCAGCAGAGTTGCAGCCAACCTACACTCCAGTGCATCAGACTCACCCAGGACAACTAACAAAAGGATGCGGAAGGACAATATCCATCCCAAGAAGCAGAGAATATCTGCAACTGCAAGCAAGGCAGTTCCACCCATCTGCCCCATGGGATCTAAGCCCCCTCTCAATTGGAAGCAGAATGGGCATCATCATCCCCAAGACAGAGGATTCCCCCTCAAGGGAGGAATGCAACTATGGACAAAGCATACTTATTATTGTTCTAGTATTGGAAGAACTTACAATATTAATACAAAGACAGTTGTTTTCAGAGTTTCTGAGGGGAGGGAGAGGGAAGAATAGGTGAAATATGGGGCATTTTTGAGACATTGGAACCATTCTGCATAATATTGCAATGATGGATACAAGCCATTATACATTTTGTCAAAGTCTATAAAATTGTGTGGTACAAAGTGTGAAACATAATGCAAACTGAAACCATGCTTAGTAGCAATGCGTCAGTATGTGTTCATCAATTTTAACAAATATACCACACTGATGAAAGATGTTGTGGGTGGGGGTGTGTGTGTGAGGGTGGGGTGGGGTGTGTGGGAGTCCCCTGTATTTTCGATGTAAAGTTTATGTGATCTAAAGCTCCTTTAAAAATAAAGAAAAAAAAAAAAAAACTGAAATAAAAAGCATTTGCGTCTTTAAAAAAATCTTTAGAGAGGCTGTACATCTTCTGGTCACCTGTTGAAGCAGTGGAAACTCTGCTGGGCAGAAGTCAAAATGACGGCTTTGACCCTCCCAGCCTTCTGCCTGCCCAGAGGTATCACTTTGATCAAACAGTTGGTGGGGCAGAAGCATTGAACAGGAGACACAAGCCAAGGTCATCCTGGTCTTAGCATTCTTCCCGGGCACACAGGATGACCAGTGAATCAGCTGACAAATCAACACATGCAAAGCCCTTAGCTTCTTGATGGTATCTAGTGGTATGTTTGATAAGTGTTCTTGAGATTAGGTGATAGATAGAGAGAAGTAAAAGGAGACATTACACAGTGTCCATATCCAACCCTGCTTCCCAGGAAATTACAGATGGCTCAGGCAATTTTTTTATGATGATGATGATGATAATCACAAATAAATATTTGTCTCTAAAATGTGCCATGTGCCCACCACTGCACTCAGTATTTTCCCATAGATGATCTCTTGTGTTCACTACAATATTGCAAGTACCATATTTCACAGATTCTAAGACACCACATATTCATACATAAACATCACTGAGATCAGATGCATCTTATATTCTATGTGATAAGTGGGTCTTATATTCCAATTGGAGATTCTCATTCCCTTGGCCACAGTTTAAATAAAAAAGGAAAAGAAAAAGCAAGCAAGAGTGGGAGCGAGAGTACTCCTTATATAGTGGTTTAATTGTCGTTGGTCTTTTCCTTATGTACTCATAAGGTAATGGTGAATCTCATAATCTTTAGCACTGTGTAATGAAATACAGTAGAGTAGACACTATACTCCAAGCTTTCCAGATGAGAAAACTAAGACTGAGAGGCCAAACATGCTGCCAGAGGTCATACAACCATATGTTGTTAAATGTAGAGCTTGATGTAGCACACAGACTTAAAAATGTGATCTTTTTTCCTTCTGGAAACTCAAGTGTTGAAAATTATCTGACCCACATTGGGAAAATTGAACCCCAGTAGTTGAGAGCTGAAAGAACCTCAGGAGACGAGCTCATTCTAGACCCCAGGACACAGGTGGCCCTGGGTTCTTATCCTTGGTCTACATTCCCAGTTCCCTGCACCACATTGACTCTGTTCCAAGCCCTCGTTTCTGCTTTTAACGTCTTTCCTGTTTTCCTATTTTTGTCATGTTCTTTTGTTTAGTTTAGTTTTTTTTTTTTTTTTTTTTGCTTCTGTCTTTCCAGCTGCTGGTTTCACCGTAAAAACAAAGAGACACTTGGAAGGGAAGTATCAAGCTCCCATATTATTTTTCTTTTCCACTCCTCTCCGGTTACCTGACAGCTGGCTGGCTACCTCTGGAAATGTATTATACAGCCTCTGAGATCAGAGAATTGGAAAAGTATAGAAGAAGCATCACATCCAGTATGTACCAAGCCAGGAGAAACAATATTATCTCTCCTTGTGGGAACAGTTTATTCCCAAAGTCCTTTGATTTAAGCTTACAAGGAGAAATGCCCAGTGATGGAGTGATTTCCCTGAATATTCTGTTTTAGTTGCCTGTCAGGTCCTCCGTGCTCAGTGATAATGGCCCACATCTGTTGAAGCCTGGTGGGGTCTCCCTGGACCCTCTGGCTTTCTGGTTTCAATCAAAGTGCTTTATCAGACTCTTACCAGTGGTTGGAAAGGTGGAAATGAACTTGCAGAAAGCAAATAGAAATGCAGAGCTGGAAGAGATCCCTGGAACACATTGTAGGGAATGTATAATAATGTTTGGTATGACTCTTTCTCATGAAAAGTCCTTGAGCCTGAGTAGGTTTCTTGTCTGCACTATGCAATAGCTTTCTAATTAGGCTCCTTGCCTTGAGTGTCTCCCCTCACTATTAATATTACATGTTGCAAGATTCATCTTCTTGATTGCGCTTCTAATCACGTCTCTCCCCTGTTCAAAACCTTCCATGACTCCCAAGGAATAATGTCATCCAACCTTCTTGGCATTGAAGCTGCAACATGGTCTGGCTCAAACTCCACTCCAGCCTTACTTTCTATTTCCTTAGTCTCCTTACTCAGACTGCACTGCTTGCCATTCCCTTTTCAAACCTTAAAGCCTTGGTTCATGCTGCCATTTGCTGAAATATACTTCCCCATAGTTCTGTCCCTCCTTGAAGGCCCGGTTTGTTGTCAGGGAGGCCCACTGGGGCAGGTCGTAGGAGGAGGGGATATGATGGAGCCTGCCTATTAGCCATTGACAGTCTTTTTCTTCGCCCAGTTAATTTTACAGGAAAGTGGGCCCCATGCCGATGGTCTAGTGTAGGGCATTCAATGAAATGCATAGGAAGGCAATTTGGTTTGGGAACTATCTGATAGGAGATGCTAGGTAGGCAGTAAGCATCCAGGCAAGGGATTTGATAGCAGATATCAGAACTCCATCCTGGTGTCAGGTGCTGAGGATACAGAAGCAAACCACAAATATCTGGGGTTACCCACAGGATGCTTACAGTTTGGTGGAAAAGGCAAACGTTAAACATTATGATTTCATTGAATACTCATAAAAACCCTATGATTATCAGATAAGATTTTCTGATTTACAGAAAAGTTCACAGATAAAAAACTCAGAGAGGTTTACAATTTTTGCAAGGTCACTCAGCTAATCAGTTTTAGATAACTGCCAAGCCCATTTCACTTTTGGAAGAATCAGAATTCAGGGCTGAGTAGTAAGGTAATGAATTGGACCTGGAGTAAAAATTATTATTACTATTAAATTACTATGATTATTATTACTTATGGGGAATATTTGTGGGGGAACAAACTTCTTTTCCCTTTACCTAATCACTACCTATTATATATCAGACAGAATTCTAAGTGCTTTATACTAGTTCTTTTTCAAACCTCTCAATAACTCTGTTCCATAGAAATTAGGTTTCCTATTTCCTATTTTACTGATGAAGAAAGTAAGGGTTAGAAAGGACAAATAATTTGTCTAAGGTCACCCAGCTTTTGATCTGACTGTAAAATCTAGGCTCTTTCCAGAGGAGCACACTGCCTCTCCACCACTATTTGTCTAAAAATCAATATCTTCTTTTTTCCTCTGCAAGGCAAGGATGAAGAATGAGATACATATTTATGATGACAGTGAGACCAGAGAGATATTAAAATAGTTAAAATGCCAAAATGTCATGTTCTTCTAGTCATGTTCGGAAAACCCACCATAAAGTCCAGTTCCCACCACCCAAACTGTCACGGGAAGGCCTACAGTTTCAATGGATTTTCTGAAGGGGGTGCTTTGAACCACAACCTGTCTTCAGCTATAGTTCAAGGTTTCTGCTTCCCGTGTGGGCACCCATGTTGGTGGAAACTCTTTCAGAGTCCTTCTTAAGAAGATTCATCAAATGGACAGACATGCCTTCACCCACCTTCCCTCAGCTGCTGTCCCTGGAATTTACTTTTTCCTTCAATCCCAAGAAAAATTGTGTAAAATCCAACATGAAGAACATCAAAGCAGCCCCAAATGTCCTAGACCTCATTGCTGTCTCTACTCAGGACTCTACCTTGGACAGTGGAGTTGTACCTTATGGTATGATGGGGTGTCTTTTTCAAAGGGACCCTATAGCATGTGATTATTATTTTTTCCTCCATTGAAGCTTGATGAAAGTCTATTCTTGGAAATTTCAACCTTGAACTGGGATACAATCTCTCAGAGTTTTATTACCCTAAGTATTCAATTCTCCTCTCATGCCATAAAACCATCTTCCCATAAGACTAAGAAAATCAAAGACTTTTTCCATATGTTCTGTGCTTGATCCCAATGGCAATCTTCTAAGGGAGGGCAAAATTTCTGAACCAGAGAGGCTCAGAACTGGGTCTGCACACCATAAGATAATGGTCAGGAAGGAAGCACTGTGTCTTAGGAACTACAAATATGTCATTGCCATAACTATTTTATGGAGGAAGACTCTCAGAGAGAGTCACAAAGGTAGCAATTAGCAAAGCTGGGATCCAAACCAAGGTCATTTTTTATTCCAATTCCTGTGCTTCAGTAAATACACATATTGCCTTTGATTTTTCTAAGAATCAGTATGGGTGTCCTAGTTTGTCTTTTGTGGACCCCAGAAAATTATGTTCTTAAGCTAACCTATACCTATGCCTGTAAACACAGTGTAGATGGGGCCTTTTGGTTAGATTCAGTTAAGGGACCTTTGATTAGACCACTTGATTAGATAGATTTAGGGCTTTTGATTGTACCACATAAGGGAGGCATGACCCAGGTGGGGTCTCTGCCCTCTTGCTGGGTCTTATATTAATTGGGAACACACAGGGAGAATGAAGAGACACAGAGCAAGGGAGCACTGCCATGTGATAGAGAGGACTCCAGCTTCACCTACAGCCGCAGAAAGACAGAGAAGCCCCCAGAGGCTCAAGGATACGAGGCCCAGGGAGCGAGGCCTGATCACCCACAGCTGAGCTCAAGGAGAAAGTAGCGAGAGACCGACAGATTCACTATCTGTCCTCGCCATGTGGCAGGACTCCAAGATCTGCTAGCAGCCGACCTTTGGTGAGAAAGCATCTGTGATGCCTTGATTTGGACATTTTCGCAGCCTTGGAACTGTAATATTTTTCCTTAATAAAATTCCCACTATAAAATCCAACCCATTTCTGGTATTTTGTACTGGCAGCCTTTGGTAAACTAAGAAAATGGGGGTGGTAAATATCAGGGTCCCAGTCAGGGCAACCTTGGTTAAGTCACTTCCCCCTCTTTGAGACTCTCTAATTCTTTCCATTCATTTTCAATATAAGAGAAGGAACCCAAAGTCCCTATAGTTCTAAACATTTCACGGTTTGAGAATTCTTCCAAGGCCTTTTTATTATCCAGACCAAAGACAAAAATGGTTCACATTCAAATATTGTGTATTTGATCCTTTTATTTATATTTTTACTTTAAGAAGGAAGGAAACCAAACTTTTTTTAAAAGGAAAACTTGACTTCACTAAGGAATTTGTATCATTCCTGAAACTTGTCAAGATGTATTTGCTTTTGAAGAAAGGAATGGAATAGTCTCTCCTTCACCACACACCTTGTGTTTCTTTGTCAAAATAACATTCATTTTTCTGAGACTATTCAATAAGTGCTCCTTCCCAGGACTTTCCATGTCTATTCAATAAACATTTCCTGGCAGCCTGCTATGTGCCTGCTGGTGCTATTAGGGTGGCTAAGAGAATACCCTAATTGAAGAGACAGACACAAAGTAGTAAATGCTACAGCAGAGGTGGAGTCTACTTCTTGTTACTCTGAGTCCAAGAAGAAGGGGATTAGTACATGAGAGTCAGGCAAAGAATGAGTGTTTATATGTGACATAACTATTGACCAAGAGTTCAGGGACAAGATCTGGCCTTGGGGAAGAGATAATCTAAACTAGGAAGGACCCTGGGTGACCAGGGCCCTAACCTTGGGCTGGAGATTAGGGATGGACTCTGTCCTAGGTCACAGACTGGGATGTTAGGCAGGGCCACAGACCTTGACCCAGAAGGAGAAACTAAGGCAGAGCTCCAGACATAAAACTCAGGCCAAATACAGGATTGTAAAAACTCAGCTCGGAGCATATTGGAGTAGCTAAGCTTAAACTGTGACACAAGGAGCAAGGCCCCTTAGTTCCAAAGGAGGCCTGGGTTCAGGGGAAACAGAAGAGGGGAACAGCAAACTGGTCTTTAGGTTTTCCAAGGTTAAGAGCCCAGATTTTCTTATCCTCTTGCCCAGGAGTGGGACAAGAGGGGAAGACAGAAGGGTGGGACCTGTAAGTTGTCAGTGATCAAATATAAAAAATGGAGTCAGACTATTACAATAGCTAACTTCCAATTCAACCTAAATTGGAAGAGACAGACACTCCCTTTGGGAGCATAATAAACATCTCAAGTTCACCATGGCCAAATCAAAACTTCTGATTTACAATTCTTTTACCCCTCCACTTGTCACTCATTCAGTCTTCCCCATTCCAATAAAAGCCACCATCATCCACCCATGTACTTAAAAACCTAGGAGTCATTTTTTATTTCTCTCCATTGTTTATTTTCCACATTCAGCTAGACCACAAAACTTATCCTAAATACATTCTTACTTCTCCATCTTCTCCCCTGTTATCACTTTAAATTTAAGGCATCATTTTCTCTCCCTGGGCTACTGAAATAGTCACTGATTTCCCTGCTTCCTGTATAATCAAGTCTCCATAAAGCGATTAGTGATCTTTGAAGATATAAACTAGACCAAGTCACTTACCTATTCAAAACCCTCCCAATGGCTGCTCGTTACATTCAGAATAATTTCATACTTCATATTATCGCATGCGTGGCTCACTGCATGGATCTGGCCCTTGCCTATCTCTCTGAGGTCATTTCACTTAAATCAGTTCAGGCAATTTGCCTCTTTGTTTCTCACTTTGTTTCAGCCCAATGGGCTCTCTATCTGTTCTTTGAGTATTTAAAGCTTATTTCTGCCTCAGGACATTTGCACTTGCTGGTTTTTTTCCTACGGTAAACACTCTCCTAACTGATTATTTGTGGCCACATTCTTTTAACTCAGGTCTCATCACAGTTGTCATTTCCTCCAAAAGAACATTCCTGATTATACTATGTAGTTACAATGCACAACCCTCCACTGATTTTCATGTACTATCTTTTCCATAGTTCTTATTATCTGAAATTATTTTTACTTATGTATTTATTTGATGCTTGTTTGCTTACTTGTTTATTGTCTGCCATCTCTCCTCCTCTGGAACTCACTTTTATTCACTTTTCTATTTCCAGCATGTGAAATAGCAATTGACACATAGTTGAGAATCAATAAATGTTTTTGAATGAATTAAAAAAAAATTTAATCTCAGTGCCCTGGGGTATGGTCTTCATTCCAGAGAGTTCTTATTACTGCATCTTCTTGGAAGATAAGGGGCCCTTTGATGTTAGTTGGGAGGTGTATACAACAGAGTTGTGCAGATGGAATGGATTGGGTGTAACCACAGGCTTCCACCATTTCTAAAAAGACCATAAAAATTACCTACCAGCACATGATGAGTGGGTTCCTTGCCTCCTAATAAATTCTAATGATGTAACACATGAGGGATCTTTGTAGATTAAAGTTAGGCTAGGACAGGAGTGGACCAGAGAGTCTTGTTGTCTCCAGGAACCCAAGTTCAGAAGATTATTTATGACTGCCAGGCAGAAGGATCTGCCCTGAGGTTAATGAAGCTTGAGCTTTACAGCCCCTTTCTTGTCCAGGAGCCTTCCAAGGCTCTGTCTTCACATGGTCATGTATTTCTGTAAAATGCTCAAAGGTAAGGCATTTCACCTAATTACTTCCGGCCACTGCCTTTTTGCTCCACCTTCTGCTTTGTTGCACCTCCCCTAGCGTTGGCTAGTATTGGAGGCCTGTAGGCATTGCTGAGATTTAGTTGAGGAGAAGTGGGGTTGGGATGCATTTGGCTTAATAAGGTAGATTGATGTTGATCACTGTCCCTCCACGTAACAGTTAAGTTGTGATGGACATCTGGATAGGAAAGGATTTCCTGACCATTGACACCACCTTGTACTCACTCACACATACCTTGTGACAGGAAAGGGCAGGACTAAAGGCAGGAGCTCATATGAACATGCATGGTAATACGGGCAATGGAAGAGAGACACGATTTGAAATATATGGAGCCAGAAGCTGGAAGAGGCAAGGAAGAATTCCATGGTGCTGCCCACATCTTGATTTCAGACTGCTGGCCTCCTGAACTGTATGAGATAAATTTCTGTTGTTTTAAGCCACCTAGTTTGTGGTAATTTGCTATAGTAGCCCTAGGAAGCTAATCACAACCAGGAACTGGTTACTTTGGGTAATGGGGGCAGGTGCTAAAGTCAGAATTTCAAGACAGGCAAGCAGAAAAAGTCCTTTCCCCTCAGGATTTTGCTGCAGAAACAAACATTCACTGTGTTTATTATACACAAATTCCTGTGCCCGTCACGATGGAGAAAACTCTCTATCGAAGCAGACACAGTCCCTGCCCTCAGGGAGCTTATGAGCAGGCAGAGAGAGAAGACACTGATTAAAAGAAGGCTGGGCAACATGGGAATCCCAGTGGGTTCCGTGTAATATTTTGGGTAATCTAAGCACCTCTGAAAATATATTTATATATATATATAAATAACATTTTTGTAAGCAAATGCACATATATGCATATGTATTTATATATCATTTTGCAAATGTTGGTATGTATTGTAAAAATTTTGATTTTTACCGACAATTAAAAAAAAAAAAAAAAAAAAAAAGAAGGCAGCTCCCCAGAGAGAAAACAACACGGAGCAGAAATCCTGACCACGCTTCCCAGGGTTTTCCTGTGGTGGCAAGATTGCAGGGTAAGGAGGTCAGAGCACTATGGGACTGAGCCAACAGAAACTGGAGAAGGACTTGGGGGCAGAGAGAGGGAGAAGGAAGCGGACTGTCAACATTTTCCATAAGGACGAAACTTTGAGGAGATGAGAAAATGTCTGAAGGTAATTTTTCAGAAGGAATCCGGGGGGGGGGGGGGTGTGTCGGGGTGCTGGGTAGATTGCCTGGTGTTGAGTCTTTGACAAAATCCACCATGAAATGCTCACTTATTATGCAAAGCTTTCAGAATCAGACTAATGTTTCTCTGAAGTGGCATCTTACAGATACAGGGTTATGAGACTTTCTAGTTTTATGTGTGCTACCCTTGTGCACATATACTTATAATAGAAGATGGGATGTGATCTGAGAAGGAGAGGAGCTAGGAAAAAAAAAAAAAAATCAGCAGTAGCAGGTAAGTGAAGATGAAGACACATTCTATCTGGAAGCTACTCTTTTTCTTCCTAGGATTCCCCTCAACCTCATGCCAGCTTCTCCCCAAATGGCAGTCTGCTTCAGAGTAGACAATTATCCCTCTGGGTTCAAACTGACCGTGGGCTGCCTATGTCACAATTTTAAATATTGATGCTGATATTGGGCCCTCTCCCCCCTTCATCCCTTGTCCCCACTCACACCCCCAGCCCAAAGCAGGAAATGACCAGAGCCCAGAGACATTAAAACATTCTGTTAGACCCTTTTCAGTCTTGTCAAATCTTCACCATAACCCTGAGTGAAATTCTCTCCCCATTCAGGTATAACTTCTGAGATCCCCCTGCAAACTCTTCCCTCTCATTAGCGCTCCTTTCCACCCTGAGAGTGCCAGTGGATCTGAACACATCCTTAGTTGCTTGCTATTTCTAAAATTTGTATTTTATAAAGTACCTCTTGAAATTCAATCCCAGGGCCCAGGTGACTTTGAGAATGTTTCAGATGTTCTACTTATTTAGAAGCAAGGGAGACATATTTTTAAAAATCCTTTTACATCTTAGCCAAGTCCCTGATGTACAGTTTGACCCCATCATGATAGACTCAAATGATTATGGCCAGTGTCATTGGAGTGAATCATCTCCCTACCCAGAGATGATGATACTGTGGGAGTGGGTCTGTTCCTCAAATCAGAGAACTTTTGACTGCAAACTTGAGCACCTGGGGAGTTGGCTACAGCCACCTGCTTTCTTGGGAACTAAAGAGGAAAAGGCATCTGTTGTTGGTGTTCCCTTGGTACTAGCTCCCATTGACTCTATACACAACATTCAGTTGAAAATAAGCTCCCAAATGATGTCAGAGTTGGGAAGAAATTTCATCCTGAAGATCACTCATGGTCAGAAGTCAATTCTTGATCCTTTTTTTCTCTCTCTCATCTTTTCCAAGAAACATATTCTCTTCTAAGTTATGGCTCAAAGTCTACAAAACTTGCATCTTTAACCTCAGAGTGAACTTATTGAGCTCTAACTATTTTCACTGCAGGGTGCTGTGGTGGTGGGGGAATGGGAGGTGATTTAGATCTGGCTCTGCTTCTGGATGACTGTGAGCTTAGACAAGTCACTTTGTCCTCTGTTTTCATTTTCCCTATGTATACAGCAAAGGTGGAAAGTTCAAACTATGGATTGTCAGCATTCTGGCAGGGAGGAGACTTTGTTTTCTCCCAGACAATGAGTGATTCTGATAGTCTAAAATGTATTATGTCTTACCCTAGATGTCACTGGTGATTTTAACAGTGTAGTGTGGCCCCCAAATTTCCCTATCTTCTGGATCAGCCAAACTAGATAATTAAAGGGTCTCTCTCTGCAGGGCCACTGTATGGAATATCTCTGGGAGAACCAATCACACTATATTCCATATAAATGGTGCCCCATAGTTGTACAACCTGGCTAGTACTGAAGATGTGGTGGGAATCACTATTTCTGCATCTTCTAGTTCTTTGATGAAGATACTAATCTCAGTGATTCCTGTCTCCAGGGGCATGACAGTGATCTATTTTTCCAGGGAGAGGGAACTATAAAGACTTCCTCTTGGCCTTTCCTACTTGGTCCCTTCTTCATGCGTTAGGAATAGTGTATGGATTCTGTGAGATCCTGGGAATAGGTTTGCAACACAGTATTCAAAAATTGGAGAAATTATCCCAGGACGAATTTGGAGTTTCCACTGAGCTTACTGCGAAACAAAGTTGAGTCACAATTCCATTTATCACTTGACCTCTATAAGCCCACATTCTTTCTGCTGGGCTGCAGTGGGTCTGGGTTCCAGGAATTAGGGCTTAATCAAGTGCCTAGTAATCCCTCAGAGGTATATTTACCCTGCTAAAAAGGTATGTGTCCCTTTGGGGGAGGCAAGTAGAAAGATTTACAGTGTACACCTCTGATATTATTACATGGTTGGTGGTTCCTTCTTCAAGGGTACTTGGCCATCTCTCCATTCAGGGGTCTTAGAGTTTGTTTGGGTGTAGAAATTTCCTTAGGGACTGCAATAATTTATCTTGGATTGTTAGGCATAAGATGTTGATGTCATAAACTCTAGAACTATGCAAATCACGTTGGTTCTCAAAGGGATGCCAGTCTGCTTAGGGCCTAGGGGACTCCAAGGTCAACTGCATGCTCCAAACATTTCTGGAAGTCAGAGACTGAAGTATTGCTGCCTATTATATTAACCACACCTAGTTGGTAACTACAGGTAAAATGCTGCTATTTGACCTTGGCCCAACTGGGTTCCCCTAATCCCAGTGAAATCGGAGACCCCATTTTACTTGGAACATCTCTCATCAGCATCCCTTGCCTATAGAAATATGCCATCAAAGTGCTTTTCAGTGATGCTGGCACTCTCTTCATCAAAATACATCTCAAGCCCTTGGTAAGAGGGTGTGTTCAGGTTAACATGGTAATTATCGGTAGGAGTGAGTGGGTCACATATGACAAATCCACTGTCAGTCAAAGACTTTGATTTCCTTCTTACTAAGAGATTTCTGTAACTTCAGTTTCCTTTATTTATGTCATTGCTAAAGGCATGTCTCAAGTAACAACTCCCATGTGTTCAAGCTAGGCATTGAATCCAGAATCATTGGAGGGGTACCCTATTGATAACTTCAGCCAGGTGTAATATATTCCTGTCTCTTTAGCTGAAGGGCCCTCAATATCCATCCCTATATTGATTCCCAGTTTTTTAAGCCTTCTCCCCTCAGGTTTGACTTTGCTTTGCCTTATTTCCATCCTCTAAAGCACTCATAGATTTGATTCTAATTGTAAGTGTGAAAACCTTAAGAGATGGAGGGAGGATAGTTACTTTGACTTTTTCTTGCAGGATAGCTCCCTCAGGCAAGGGATTGATAGATTTTTCCAGCAAATTAGTTCCAGAATCAATAAACAATTGTTGCCACATGAAAAGGTACTTTTTTTCTAACTTTGAATCTAAGAACATACAAATGTTTCTTTATCATGTCTACAGTAATTGCCTATGCTCTTCCATTTAACTGCTTTAAAATTTTCACATATTCCCATTATTTTTTCTGTCCCAGTTACAGTACAATTGACCGGGAGGAAGAGAGTTGGTTAGAACAACTCTCTAAGCAATTTTCTGCTGTCCCTTCTTTCCAATCAGAGATTTGTGGATGTGAGGGATCACGCCACCTCCAGCTATGGTCGCCTGGATAAGAGAATCCAACTCTTCATCACCATGGATTGCAAGCTACAAGTGATGTCGAGTGATACATTTTACTTTGATAGCCTCATCCGACAGGGGAAGTGTTGCTACTTCTGCTGCCAAAGACTCAATGTGGGCTGTACTTTCAAGTTACCCTCAGAATTGCAATTAGCAGGGAACCAGCCTTTTCTAATCAGTGCCCTAACTTTTACACCAGATAGTATTGGTGTGGTGAGGCTTGGAATTCATTTTACATTTACTGTGTCAACCCAAGGGATTGGGTTGAGTTTGCTTTCTTTTTGCTGCAGCTTTGTAGATATAAGATATAAAAGATTTATTTTGCCTGGGCATGGAATGTTCCTGGGTTTTAGTTGCTTTGAGCAGAAAATTTAGAGATTTGGTTTTGTCAATCTTTCTAGAAGCAGGCACTCCACCTTTGGTCTTTGAATTCCACAAGTATGTTTTATGCCACTAGGAATATGGTCCCCCAAATTTTGCCCTGGAGCCCAGCACTTCAATGTGTCCTCAGACAATAATTTAACCATTGCTATTTTTGTTACTGCATACTCTGAGTTTCTCAATTTCTATCCCTGAAAACAAATGGGATATTCCCCGTCTTTAGCTCCTGCTGTGGGTCCTTCACTAACTTAACCAGGATTCCCTGAAAAGCAGACTTCGAGACAAAGACTTGTGTGCAGGAAGTTTATTTGGGAAGTAATCTTAGGGAGCAGGAATGAGGGTGTGGGGAATGAAATGGAGAAGCCAATGCAAGGGATGTGCTATTGAGCTGTCCACTGCTTTGAGCAACTTAGTACTTGATCCCATGAGACTGTCAGAGGTGCCTTATGAGTGTCATTTCAACTGCCCAGTGGATGAAAGGGGGAAGTGTTTAAATCCTGGGTAGAGGATGGCACCCATAGACTTCAACACCCCATCCCTGCCTTCCGTGTTGCACATATGAGAGTGCCCTTGTTTTCCCATGGGCATGCCATGAAAGATGGCAGAGAAGCTCCTGGAACAGGAAGTTAGAGGTATGGTCAGGATCTGTGTAGATTTTAATGCTGCAGCCTGCCCTAACCTGGAGTTAGAGGTGGGGCTGGGAGGACTTAAAAGGACACATATGAGGCAAATTAATTACCTGAAAATTTATTGACAGACAAAAGAAAAAAAGATGGGAAACATAGAGGCAGTGTAGAATAGTGATTAAGTGGGTTGATTCTAGAGTCAAACTGCCTGGGTCAGAATTCCAGCACAGCCACCTGTGTGATCTTGGGCAATATTTAATCTCCTTGTGCCCCATTTCTCTATCTGGAAACTGTATAGTCACTATATCATAGGGTTTACCTGACTTAACACATGTAAAGTACTTTGGACAACGCCTGGCACATAGGAAGTGCTCAGTGAATGTTAGCCATCAGTATTGGGGCCAGATCATGTGGCTTCTTAAAGGTTAGATTTAGAGACCTGAACATGATGAGAGCAAGTTGGGAGCCCTTTCACAAAGCAGTGGAGTGACATGAGCAGAGTTGGGCTTTGGGATGATTAGTTTGACAGCTTGTTTGGAATGTACTCAGAGGCTGCAGAACTGGGAGCAGGGACCTTTAGTGGATATCCAGCTGTGAGGAATCTGACTAGCAAATCCCTCTGTCACAGCTATAGCCAACTAATGACCAAATTCTCCTAAGGATCTCTAGCATTGTCTGCCTGGCCTCAGCCCCCAAGGATATTGATATCAGACAACGATAGCCTGATGCCTTAGGGCAGGGGTTCTTATCAAGGGGACCATGAGCTTGAATTGAAATTCAAAAAAAAAAATATTCTTGTGGGGACATATTTATTAAGTAATACACAGTATAGCGTTGCCTTAGTAAGGGGTCGTGGTTTTCACCTGACTGGCAAAGGGGTCCATGGAAAAAAAAAAGGTTAATAACCCCTGCCTTAGGGCATTGAAAATAGAAAGAAATCTGCAGTTTACATTATTTAGTAGCTCAGTGTGGTTGAAGGAGCATAGCTTTAGAGTCAGTTTATATTCAAGTTGGAGAGACAAACAAAGTAAAAAAGTAAAATATATAATATGTATAAAGGAAAAATAAGGGTGTCTTAGTTTGCTACAGCTGCCAATGCAAAATTACTAGAAATGGGTTGGATTTTATTATGGGAATTTCATTAGGGGAAAATCTTATGGTTCGGAGGCTGCGAAGACGTACAAATAAAGGCATCATCAGAGATGCTTTCTCACCAAACATCCACTGCTGACAGATCCTGGAGTTGTGCCACATGGTGAGGCCAGATGGTGGGTCTGCCAGTCTCTACTTTCTCCTGTAGCTCAGCTGTGGGTGATCAGGCATCTTTCTCTGGGCCTCATCTCCTCGAGCCTCTCAGGGCTTCTCTGTCTTTCTGCAGCTATAGGAGAACCGGGACTCCTCTCTCTTACATGGCAGGGTCAAAATGGCAGAGCTCCCTTCCTTTGTGTCTCTTCTTTCTCTCGGTGTGTTCTTGTGTTCTCGGTTTATATAAGACCCAGGAAGAGGGCAGAGACTCAACCTGTGTCACGCCTCACTGACACAGCCCATTCAAAAGCCCTAAGTGATTTCTGATCAAAGGCCCCATCTACATTGTGTTTATAGGCACAGGTTTGGGTTATCTTAAGAACATAATTTTCTGGGGTCCACAAAAGACAATCCAGGACAGGGGGTATAAATTATTGGGTGTTGCACTGTAGGTGGCATCAGGAATGGTGTTGGGGGTGGTGAGAGAAGGATAAGTCATAAGGAGGGGTGAGAGGGTTGAAATTTACCGAGCACTCTATTGGATATTGGGGATATGTAGCTGAATAAGGCAAAGTCATTGCTATCATGGGAATGTGGTGAGAGCTATTGGCTGTCTGCCAAGATGTGTTCCCACCTTCTTCCATGGTAATAAATTCATAACTGGGGCAGGTGTGGCATCTCAGCCATGGTCCATGTTTCCCAGCACCATCTTGGAGGTAGATGTGGCCATTAGTTTATGTTCTCTACAGTGCAGTGGGAGCAAAGTGATGTGGTCACACCATGGAGGTGCTGAAATGGCGAATATGCCCCTTTCATGTGCTCACCTTCCATGCTTTTCCATGAGCTGGAATGATGACTAGCAGTGCTGCCTTGGAAGCCAGGCAATGGAGATGCAGGAGCCACCATCAGGCTGAGTCCCTGAATGGCCACATGGAGGAGAGCTGACCAATGACTTGGAATCCCCACACTGGTCTGTAAGCGTGAGGGGAATAAATTTCTATTTTGTTAGTGCCATTATACTTTGGGTGTCTGTTTGCTACAACAGTTTAATCTACTCTAATTTATGGAGCACTCATGTAATATATGTAACTGGATCTTGTTTATTTCCTTGTGGTTGAGCACTATATTTTAGTCACATGGAAAAAACTAATCGTAGCAGAGAAAAGGAATGTTTAATTTTGTCAGCAGTAGGTAGTTTAGGTCAAGATATGACAAAGGAGATAATATTTGAGCCGAGTCTTGAGGAATGAAGGAGAATTTACTTTGCAGAAGAAAAGGGGAAAGGGCACTGAAAAAGTAAGTCACAGCTTGAATAAATGCTCGAAGGCATAAAAATGCATATTTTGTGTTATTGGGTTTTTTAAACTCCCTGTAGTCAAAAAGAAATTAAAGAAAATAGTACAGTCCTAAACTGTTGTTCTAGTCATCTGTTTGATGACATATTTTTAAAAGTAGGAACTATGAAGTACTAGAAAAAGTAATGCCCATCTTTGAAAGTTAACATAGCTGTTAGCATTTTCAAAGATTTTAAAGGTTGATATTCACAAGGTTGTGAAAAATTTCGATTCTGTCCAAAAATGTCTGGATGTTCTTAGTTTTGGGGAGCTTTAGATAGTCGGTTAAATTGCAAGTCTGCTTCTCTGAAACCTGGATTCAATCATAGTTGATACGATTTCTAAACAATCAATGCCCAGAGTTGCAAAAATGCAATTAAAATGGTTAAAAGGATTATGCTTTTCAGCAAAGACACAAAGGAATATGAGCCTTCTCCAGTTATAGTGATTAAAATGTTTTCAAAACACCGAATAACAAAAAGAATCCTTTTTTCAATTTTGCCCTCTGGGGCCACATTGACCTTTCATTGAGCTTTGACTTTAATATAACAGCCTGTCTCAAGTGTTTCACAATACAGGGCAATTTCCTCTGGCCAAGAATTGCCTTACTGTGGCACAGGATAGCCAGATTACACAGGATTTCAAGGCATCCATACATCAGCATAAATCACCCTTCAATCTCTGGGTAAAACAAGGTGCCCTTGATCTTTCATTCCTTCTCTAATTTTTGGGTTGACTAGTTAAGCTTTGATATTCATTATCAGAGAACTGGTGGGCTTCATAGGCACAATGCTCTAATAGTTTATCTGTCAGTGCTGGAGAAGTGATAAGGAGGGGCTGACAGTTGCTCATTATCAGCCATGTGTCATGTCAAGCCATGTGTCAGGGGACATGCTTATGTTCTTTTAACAATCACAACAAGCCCATAGGTAAATACTATTATTTCAGCTTTAAAAGATGAGGAACCTGAGACTCAGACTTGTCCAAAGTCACCCAATTAGTAGGTGGCAATTCTGGAAATCAAACTGGAGCCCATCAGATTCCAAAGTCCACCATCTTTTCACTGCTTGATGCTTGAGTAATTGAAATGAGCTGTTCTATTTAAACCAATTCTCTAGCCTCATGTTTTCCAAACTCTGGGATGAGGAAATAAATTTTGTGGATTGGTATTGGCATTAAAAATAATAGAATAAAATATCAGAATACATTGCATATAATAAGGGCAAGTAAAATACTGTTTTTTGAAACTTTTGTTTCAGTTCTGTATACATACATGTATTCAGTTGTGCCTAAGCATGTGTGACTTGGCTTGCCTTATAAAATGTGTTTTATCATGGGTTCCACTCAAGTCCTCTGTCCTCCTTCTCTCTCTTACACTCTGGTCCAGATGCTGCATAGCCTGTAGACTTTTCCAGTTCACAGGTTCAGATCTGATCTTCCCCCATTCCTTTGCAGCCCCGCTCCTCTTCCTGTGTTGTGTCCCAGAGAGCGGTGTCATGATCATCCTCAACAACTGCCTCAACAATTGCCTCTTTCTTATCTATCACGTCTAAATTTGTTCTATCAAATTTACTTAATAAATTAATCTCACCACTGTCCCTTCTACTTCAATTCCTCTACTTCTGACTTATCCTGTGCAACTAGATGACTGTAACCCTTCCTTTATCTTTCCCTCTCCAAATCTGTCTTTTGCAGTGCATTCTTTGGTTTGCTCCTTTGTTATTAAAGAATTAACCCGTTCACCTCTTCATTTAATATTTATTGAGCAGATAGCACATTGGAACATTACTTTCCTGTTTAAAATCTTCCACAGGTCTTTAAAACAGAAGGTTTTTTATAAAGGGTTACATGTTCAAGGCAATGCTTTGAGGTATAGGAAGAATATGTTACAACTTCTCATTTAGTTTATTGGGAAAGAAATACATGTATGTAATTTATAAATATACACATATTGGGGATGAAAACTCATTTCTATTTTCTTTACAAAAGAAAGGTATGCAATAAAAAATATTTGGCCCTTGTGCCGTAGGCCTGTGGTCTGTACATTCCTTAGCTTTCCAAGCAAAGTCTTGTATTCTGGTCCCAGTTTGGCTTTCCAGTTTCATGCAAATCTCATGCAAGTACCACATTTCCATATACCAAAGTCTTCCAGTCAATTTTTCATGTGTTTGTTTTAAAGAATTTTTTAATACAGTAGAGTATAAAATAAAAATTAAAAGGATATAAAAATGCCAACAGTAGTTATTTATGGATAGTAGATTCAGAGGTAATTATATTTCCTTTAAACTGCCTATATTCAGATTTTGTAAGTCTCATATATTACTTTTTATTTTGACACATTTAATTCATACAGAAGAATATATTATGTGCATAACAAGTATAAAGGCTAATAATAATTAAAAAAAACCACTTATGCACCTACCACTTAGCTGAATAAAAGGTTATCAATGCTTTTGAGTGCTCAGTGTCCTCCTCCTAAATTGTCTCCCTCTCTTTTCTGCCCAGCGCAACAAGTATTCAGTTATCCAGGACTGGTGTTTATACTGTTGCTTTCCATTCTAACTCTATTACATTTCTCTGTACCCCTAATTCATGTACTGTAAAGACTTGTATATTTTGGACATTATAATATAGGCATCCGACTACGTGTACTATACTGCAACTTGCTTTATTTGCTTAGTATTTTGTTTTTGAGATTTATCTGCATGGATGCATGTAGCTGGAGTTCATTCATTTTCACTATTGAATGAAAGTATGGGTTCCTACTCTAATTGATTTATCCATCTTCTACAGATAAGTATTTGGGCTATTTCTATTTTATTTTTCTACCACAAACAATGCTGTCATGAATCTTCTTTTGGATGTTTCCTGCTACATGTGTGTTGTACCCCTAAGGAGGGGAATTGCTGAGACATTGGGTATGTGTAACTTCAGCATGCAAAGACAATACCAGTTGTTGACCAGTGTGGTAATGCCAATTTACAATGCCATTGTCAGAGTATAAAAATTTCTATTGCTCCACTTCTAGCCAACATTTCATATTGTCTTATTTTTAATTTTTGCCAATCTATGGGTAGAAAATAGTATCTTATTGTATTTAGTTTGAATTATTCTGTTTACTAATGAGGATGAGCATTTTAAAATGTTTTAGACCATTTGTGTTCTCTGTATACTTTTATGTAAAGTTTGCCCATTTTTCTATTAGGTTACTTGTTTCTTTTTGGTCAAGAGAGAAGATTTCTATCTTTAATAGAAAAGATCTCTATCTTTAATATTTTTGGATACTAACCATTTGTCAGCTCTTTATATGGCAAATATTCTCTACTGGATATGGCTTGCCTTTTCATTATTTTATAAATTCCTTTGACAAACAGAAATTTTTTATTCTGAGATAGTAAAATTTATCAATATTTTCTATTGTTGTTAGTGCTTTTGTGGCTTGTTACTTAATCCTTTGCATTACCAAGATTATAAAGACTTTCTTCCACATTCTCCTTTAAACATTCTTAAAGTTTTACTTGTTATACTTAAGTACTTAATCTCTCTGGAATAGATTGCTATGTATAGTGTAAGGTAGTTTAAATTTCATATTTTTCCCCATAATGGATGCCTAACAAACTTAGCACCATTTATTAAATAGTTAATCTTTTCCCCATATTTTCAATGTTGCTTTTGTCATGAACCAAGTTTCCATATATTCAGGATAGTATTTGGACTTTCTATTCTGCCATATTGTTCTGTTTGTCTCTCCTTTGGCCATTACTTCAATGTCTTAATACTGTAGCTTCATAAGCTATTCATACAAGGTAGGTGTAAATTGTTTCAAGTTTCACAAAAAACTTCTTGTTGGGATTTCCACTGGAATAATTTGACTCTATAGATTACTTTTGGAAGAATGACATCTTTATATTGAGTTTTCCCATCTATGAACATAGTAAAATACTATGTTTTTATGGTTCTTTGTTTATATTTCTCCAAATAGTTATAGAATTTTCTCCATGGAGATCTTGTACATCTTTTGTTAGATATATTCCTAAATTATATATATATAATTCATATATGAATTTATATGGTTGAATAAATTCTTTCTTTTAAAAAGTTATTCCTTCTAAGTGTTCCTTCAACCTAAATAGGTAATTGAATTTTGCATATTGATGCTATATCCAATTACTGTGCTGAACTCTCTTATTAATAATTTGTATTTTTAAAAAATTTTTATATAGACAATTATAACATCTCTGAGTAATGGTAGTTTGGTTTCTTCAGTCACTATTCTTACTTTTATTTTTTTCTTGACTTATGTTACCTAAGACCTCCAGTACAATACTGAATACTGAACATCTTTTTCCTTCCTCAAAAGAAATGCTTCTGACATTTTACTTTTAAGTATGTTTTACTATAGGTTTTTGATAGATGCACTTTCCTAGGTTAAAAAAAGTTCCCTTCTACTCCTAGTTTTATAAGAATTTAAAATTATAAAACAAATTTATTTCAATTAATGTTCTAAAAATCCATTGAGAGTGATATGATTTTTCTTTATCATTAATAAAGTAAATTATATTAGTGGATTTTAAAATGTCAGATCAAACTTTCATTCCTCTGATAAATGAAACTTTGTCAAACAGTATTATTTTTCTCATTGCTAGAATCAATTTGAAAATATTAAGCTTAGAACATAGAAATCCTTGTCCATATATGTCACTGGTCTGTAATTTTTATTTTTTTCATGCTACCCTTGTTGGGACTGGCATCAAGATTATACTAACCTCATAAGACTATTTTGGGAGTATCACTTTTTCTGTTCCTTAAAAAAGTTTGTATAAGATTGGGATTTTATGTTCCTTGAGAGTTGGGTAAAACTCGCTTATAAAACCATCTATCTAAGCTTGGAGTTTTCTTTGTGGGAAACTTTAAAACAAGTGATTCAATTTTATTAATGATTATGGTAGTATTTAGACTTTACATATATATTATTAGAGAAGTTATAAACTTATAAAACAATCATGCACAATGTGTAGAATTCCCATACAGCACTCCTCCACCACCACATTACATTGTTCTGGAACATTTGTTATAGATTATGAGATAACATCATCAGACTATTACCACTAACTATGGTCTATAAGGGTACATTTGATATATTTTTTCCATTCTCCCATTAACATAATACCTTCTTTGACATTGATACAAGAATATTACAACATTGCTGTTAACTATAGTCCATAATTTATATTAATTGTATTTTTCCCATGCATCTCCGTATTCTTACAAGGTGTTGTAATAGTAATGTACATTGGTTCTAATTCATAGAAGAACATTCTTATATTTGTACTATTAACCACAAGTCTCATCCACCTCTGGGTTCACTATGTTATTCAGCTCCTAGATTATTCTCTAGCTTTCTTTCAATAGACATTTACATCCCTAGATTACTCCTTTCAGCCACAATCCCATTTATAAACCTGTTGTGTTTTACTCACCATAATGAGTTACCATCAACTCTATCCATTTCCACACTTTTACAGTCAAGCTAGTTAAAAGTTCTACATACATTAAACATCAGTACCCCTTCTCAGCCCTCATGCTATCTCCTAGTAACCTATATTCTAGGTTATAACTCCATGTGTTTATTCTTCATATTAGTGAGACATACAATATTTGTCCTTTTGTGTCTGGCTTATTTCACTCAGCATAATGTCTTTTTGAGCCCAACAAAGTGGATGAAACTGTAAGAAATATAACATAATAAAACTAACAGAAAGTTAATTTCTCTTATTACGTAATTCAATTAAGAGGAGAAAATCTGAGCATTATCAAATAGGAAATACAAATAAAATCTTGGTATTTTAAGATACTTCTAAAAATTATACTGTAAATCCTGAAGGTAGAAATGAAGTCAAGATGTTGGACATGCAGAAATGAGGTCAAGATGTTGAACATGCGTTACAGAATGCTCTGAGTTACTCTTAGAGCTTTTCTGGTCAGACAGAAACGTTTATATCTATCTGTGATCAGAGAGACAGATACATAATTTTTGAAATCTAATGTCCAAAAATGATTCAGAAGAATTTTTGGATGCTAAATGTGTAGGAAACATAGGTTCACTTTAATTGTAATACAAAAGAAAGTGGCCTATAACAGTAAGGACAAATGTATGCTATTATGGGGAAATAATAGCATACATTTGTTCCCTCTCCTGCATCATTGTCTGGTAGATTCCTACTTATTTCAAAGACTTGATTCAAACCTAACTTCTTCTGTGGTGATTTTTTGAATGTTTTCCACATACACATCAAACCTGCCATAAAAATGAGAAAAGAAACTGACCCTAACACAGAAATTTCTTTTCTGACTTTTTGAGTCATTCTTCCCCACTAGGATGTGAGTTCTGTGAGAAAGGACCATGTCTTAGTCACTTCTGTGCACCCTGTAGATAGTGCAATATCTAATGCACAGTAAACAATTATTTTTTCAATAATGTTTACTGAAAACATAAACTGTGCCTATGGTCATCTCCCACTTCCTTGAATCTTTCATAACTTATCTGTCTGTATCAGAAAACCATGTCAGAAATGAAATTGAGTGTAAAATATTAGCAGATCATTTACATTCCTACTTCAAATCCTCTATCTGGCTATTCAAATTGGTAGCTGGGGTATAAGCAAGGGGTGGTGGCAGGCTTTTATATCCCTGCTGTCTGCATTCTGAGCAATGTCTTACCTTCTTCTTTTTCTATTTGATGCTGTTGGATTTGATCCCCCTTGGCCTCCAGTAACCAAACCCGTGGTGTAATCTTACACCTAATTAGACAATCACACAGCAAGCCCCATGGCCCCTGCCATTTGAGGGATGATTTATTTTTCTTTGCTATACTCAGGAAAGTAGAGACTGCAAAGTCATTTGAGAGATCAAGCTTCTCCTTCCCCTGCCCCCAATCATTTCTTCCCACCCCTCTGCCTGATGGACAGGCACTTCTCTTTGGAATCACATCCAAGTAGATGGAAGTGTGGTCTCCTGATGTGGTATTCTGACTACACCTCTATCTTCTCTTGAGCTCCCTCAACATGAGTCTGATTATATCATTCCCCTGCTTGAGTTCAACAGAGGGCTCCACAAAAATCCTAGCTTGAGAAGTCACTCTCTCAGGATCCTGCTCCTGAGTTTCTCTAATCTCACCTTGACAGTTTGAAGCTTTTTGTGAATCCCAGAAAAGATCATGTTCTTGGAGTTAATCCATTCCTGTAGGTGTGGGACCCTTTTATTTGACTGAATTCAGTTGGGGGTCTTTGATTGGAGTACTTCAGTGAGGAGTGACCCAGGGTGGGTCTTGGTCCTCTTGCTGGAGCCCTTTATAAACAGGAGAAACATGTAGAGAAACACAGAGAAAGGAAGCCGCCATTTTACCCTGCTATGTGAGAGAGGACTCCAGGATCCCCTGCAGAACGAAAGAGAAACCCAGAGAGGCTGAGAGAGAGGCTGGGGCTGGAATCAGCCGAGCAGCCAGAGCTGAAGCAGCTGAGCTCCGAGAAAAAGCATCTTTAGATGATACTGCCATGTGCCTGATCGCCCACAGCTGCAACTTGGTGAGACAGCATCTCTTGATGATGCTTTGATTTGGACATTTTCACAGCCTTGGAACTGTAAGCTTCTATCCTAATAAATTCCTTTTATAAAGCCAATCCTTTTCTGGTATTTTACACTGAAAGCCTTTAGCAAACGAAATCACCACTTCTCACCCTTGAACCTGGATTCATGGGGGAAAATGCCATGCAACTGGAAAAATGTATAGTTCCTCAAATACAACACTGTATTTCCAGTTTCCCTACTTTGAACTTAGTGTTCTTCTGTCTGTAATATTCTCTCCTTGCAATCCCCCTCATCCCAACCTCTGTCTTTCATTCTTCTCCAAGTAGTCAACTCAGTATGACTTTTCAAAATTCTACTTGTGGCTCCTGCTCCAGGAAGCTCTCCATGACTCCTCGGGCCAAGGTTAAGTGCCACACTTCCACGTTTTCTCTGCTTCTTCTCACACCATTTTATGATTTATGATTTATAGGTCTTATCTTCCCACAAGGCTATAAACTCTTGGAAAATAAAGTGAAAATTCTGTCAAAGAACCTATCAGATCCCTGGCACAGAGCGGTCCTCAGCAAATATGCTTACCAAATGAATAAGTTCATCAAAGAGGGTTGAAGGGAGCCTAGATGTTGTATAAGATGCAGGAATGGGGTTGGGGAGAGACCAGGGCTAATGTGAAGCACTGGGCAAATGGATAGGCATGCTGTCCAAGGATCAGCTGGAATACTATTTACAGGAAGACATAATGGGCTTCTTAGGAGAGACAATGACTGGATTCATCTGGGCTGATAGCTGTTTCTAGGACCACAGTCTCGGGCAATGAGAAATAATGAAATAAAGACAATCTCATACATTGCAGGAATGTGGAAATACCAGATAGATAAGGAATTCACCTGAATGGGAGCAAATTGGTACATAAAGTTGACCTTGGACACAGGTTGACAGTCTGTGAGGAGCAATGGATTGAGCAAAGTCCAGTGCAGGGTTTGTCAAATTGTCTTCCAGTATGAGCCCAGGGAATGTGAAGTTCCTAAGGTAGAAGGGGTTGTGGAGAACTGAAAGACAAAATCGGGTTAAAGAGCAGAGCCACTAGAGATGCTACTGGGTACCAGAAAAGTCTGGAGTTTAACATCTGTGGGAGAGGCACATTTTCCCTACACTAGAATGACAACGGGAACCTGTATGTAGTGACTGTTGAAGTGGAATGGACAGCTGCTCCCACCCGACAGACCCACCTTGGTGACACACTCCAAATTCTTCTTGTTTGTCCAAATGCATCATTCTCTATCTTAGGTCTGAACCAGTTCCTTGACCTATATTAATGACTAGTTCCATGTTGCATCTGATCCTCTTGGTTTCTGACCCTGATTAGGTTCTTTTATTTCCCCAGCCTGCCTTATTGGCTGACTTGACACTTCACTTCACTTCCTTATCTCAACCTTCTAGATGGTAATTTGGTTATCCACTCTGACTGCCCTGCCTCTTGTCTCCAGCAAACATCCCTGTCAGTACCTCTCAGCTTCAGCACATTCCTTTCCCAGTACTTTCTCCTTCCTTTCTTCCCAACAGTCTTGCCCTAGTCCTCTAAGTGGAAAACAGAGACAGCATAATGCTTTCATGTCAGCACAGATAATGTCATAACAGCCCATAACTTGTTTTCCAGGCATTAATGCTCTTCTAAATCTCCTCAAGAAGGAGTGGGCATGGCTGGCCATGTCTATGCCACATACCCTATCTTTCTGGTCACCACCAAGTGAAGCACGGTGGATACCCAACTCAAGGGCAGTTTGTGCATAAGAGGAGGGCTGGGACAACCATATGGTCCTTGAGAAAGACTCAAAGCATACAGTCAGACAATAGGCAGTTGAATGCTAGGCTAGTTACACCTGGTTACCAAGCCGATCAATCTGGAGGGCAGAGGGAGTTGGAAGATTCAAACAGGCTCACAGATAAAAGCAGAACTGGAATAGATGTCTTGATCCTTGGTGACGTTCCCTGAGGTCCAGCTGTGTTTTGGTTCCATGAAATGACTGCGCTCCCCTTTAATACCACTCTGGTTTTTGGTTTGCTTTCTTTTAGCTGGTTTGAGTATAACCTCTTGTCTTTGCAACAAAAGTCCCCTGACTGGGAAATAGAATATGGAATGGGGTAGAAGGATATCAATTGGTGGGAGGGTAGTCTGGGCCATCAGAACCAGAAGTTGGTAGAAATTTGAGATCCACAGGGTGAGTTTGGGGAGGAGCAGAGGGGCAGTGAGCAGGTGCCA
Source organism: Tolypeutes matacus (assembly GCA_026826555.1). Taxonomy (NCBI): domain Eukaryota; kingdom Metazoa; phylum Chordata; class Mammalia; order Cingulata; family Chlamyphoridae; genus Tolypeutes; species Tolypeutes matacus. The sequence continues at coordinate 51,324,515 of JAKSZT010053883.1, forward strand.
AGAGGGAAGTTGTCTTTGGAAACATGAGAGCCACCTCGAGGGTGCCCTGATTAGAGAGGAAGGGCTTGGACAGGACTTCCAAGTTGGGGCTTGAGTCATTTCTGGGACCCCATTCTTGTCTATTCCTGCAGGCTGGCATGGCCTGGGTAAGCTTTCAATAAATTTTAGTAATTAATATGCCAAACACTGGATAAGAGATTTATATGCATTAATTCATTTAATTCCCACAACCATGTTTTGAAGCATGTTCTATTATAATTCTCGTTTTATAGGCTATGCAAAGAAAATTTTGGGAGGATAAGGAAACCTCCTCTAAATCACACAGCAAAAGTCATAGAGCCAGAATCTGAAAGCAAGTCTAAATATGTTGAAGCTCATGCTTTTAAGCATGATTTTTTATCTCATTTACACATAGGTCAAAACATAAGTTGCTTTAAGCCTGTCTGATGACTCTCCCACTTTCAAATGACTGCTTAGGAAAGTCACATATTTTCCCATGCCGTGCTTCTTTTTCTATGGCCAGGTCATGCTCTATCCTGGAGGTGGGTGTTGACTGCTCTCAACAAGCGCGTCCAAGAGGCATTACCAAAATATGAAACAATTTTCTTTTGGAGGGGAAAAACTTGAGTAATAAGGACTGGATTCCAAAAGCAATAAGCATTGGGGTATTTTTTTTCTTCAAGAAAAGTTTAACTTGAAAGGGCAATGCTCTTAAATTGTTTGTTTGAAGATCTCAGACTATTTTTCAGGACTTCAAGCTTGGAAAGATCAGACTAGCATTTAAATATGTAGGTTGCATTCAGACTATGTCCCTGGGAAGATGGAAAGGGGGCCAAGATGCATTTTCTTGGATACAGTGATGCCTTAGTTTCTTCAATCTCAGGGTAGCTTCAAGTTTCTCTAGAGAGGCAGAACATTTTACCATAAATTTAGTTCACTATAATTTCAAAAGCTCTGGTTTGCCATGAGGTAGACTGGGTTCATCAGAGCCACTTGCTTACAGAGGGAATGTGGCCAAGATCCTTACATTCTCTGGGCTTAGCTGTTCACCTGCCAAACAGAGATAGTTTTATTGATACTACAGAGTGTCTTAGGAAGGGAAATAAGATAAAGAATGCAAAGGCATTTTAAATTATAAAGGGCTCTTTAAATGTAGGGGATTAGCATCACACATTCTTCAAGGATATGTTTTCTATGATGGACATGGTTTTTTGCAGAGATGGAAGCAAAGGACATTCATTCAAAACATATTCATTTGATCATCTACTGTGTATTACTCATTGTTATATTCATAGAACCTAGCAGTGACTAGGACCAACACAGTGCCTTTCCTTAATGGGCTGGAGTCTGGCTGGAGACACAATTCACTGCTCCAGAGAAGTCCATAATAACCAAAGAGCCTGCCATAATTGGAGATCTAGAGGAGTACTTAGAAATGTCTTATCCAAATTTGGGGAGTAGGAAATTCTTTGTATTCTAGCACTAAGTAGACATAACACATATTTGTTGAATGAATGACTGAATGCAGATGATACTTAGCTCAGAACTGATCTATGAGTGGCTATTATCCAGAAAAGGGTGTGTATGCAAGAGGACAGAGTATTTCAGGCGAGGGGAGCTGTCATATGTGGAAGGCATGGAGGCTTGAGAGAACAAGATGTGTTAAGCACAACTACAGCATAGAGAGTGTGGTGGGGTGGTAAGAGATGGAGGTGGAGGTGTAGTCAGGGGCCAGGACAAGCTGGGCCATGGAAGCAGGCTGAGGAGCACTTAGAGGGCTTTCAGGGGCTCCCGTTGCCTTGCAAAGAAAGATGCAGACACAGACCATATTCAAATGTTGGTATGAAACATAAAATTCAATGAGGACTGTTACACTAATCGCCATGGACTTGGCACATGAATTATTTCACTCAAGTCTCAACAAACACATGTGGTTATATTATTATCCCCATTTTATAGATGAGGAAACAGAGGCTCAAAGAGATGAAGTAATTATTCAAAGAACAAATGGCTAGCAGGTAATAGAGAAGGATTCAGAGGCATGCACTTGGATTAGAGTATAAACTCTAGAGTTCAGATCTAGCAATTAAACCTCTCCAGGAGGTACACAGCTCTGACCATGGCACCTTTCAGTGCCATGACTGGGTCCTGAGAATTTGAGTTGTAAAGAGTGAAGGCTTTCTATTGGCTGCATGGGAAACATCTGTGTGATTGATTGTGTGTCTATGTGTGCACAGTTATGACAGGATTATGCAAGAAGAGTCTACCATGGACAGCAGGTTTAGAAGTAAATCTCTTCCTGCTAAGACGCCATCGTAGTTGTCAGGGAGAAGGGAAGATGACACGTGCCAGACAAAATCAGCAGCATCCCTGGAAAGTCCACTGAAGTCTGGGGCAAGAGAATATTTCCAGGATGTTAGCTGGAACAGTTTTCTTTGCCCCTCATGTTTCCATATGGAGAGCCTCCACCAAGACTCGTTCTCCTGGCCTCACTCCCTACCCCTTACTTCTTCTCATGGAGAGAATGCCTCTGTGATTGGTGGGCATGGGAGTCAGGCTGTCTGCCCAAAGGAAGCATGTATCCTGGTCTGCTCTCAGCCTAAGCAGCCTGCCCTGCTGGGAGCCAGCAGTTTCTAGCACCCTCTGTTCCAAGCAGGTGAGTTTAATTGCACACTAGATTGTTGTTGACTTAAGATTTCTTGTTCATAGCTAAAGTCTTAGTTTCCAATCTTGTTTTTATTAATATAAAAGCTGATATTTTTATCTATATCTGCTTGGCTCTATTTTAGTTGGCTCTGAATGTAGAGAAGAAAGGCACATTACTGGCTGATCCCCTAAAGTCCCAGTCCATTGGATTAATAATAAAAGGGTGCTTAATGTGGGTATAGGGTGCTCAAGCAATGTAGGGCAGAGATGCTCTAGTTCATTTCTCTACCTGTGTGCTTTCTGCCACACTCTATGCATTTTCCAGAGGTTTGATCTCCACCTAACAAGAGTGCAGATTTTGGGAGACTTCATTTATGTCACCTGCAGATTTAGCTCTGTGGTATTTTCCCTGTTAAATATCTTTGATACCCTTGTAGGTGCTGATAGGAGAATTTGATGACACACTGGCTGTTCCATATACATGTGTGCTGGGGGAAATGAAGGGGTTGGAAGGAGGGTGTATGCATTATCTATTACCACAATAATGGTGTGTGACAAACAAAAGCAGAACTTTAATGCATACAATAATAAGCACTTATCTTTGGACTTAGCTAGGGATCAACAAGGCAGTGCTGATCTTCTCTGGGCTTACCCACATGTCTGCTGGTTGGCTGGTTGTTGGCTGATCTAGCATGGCCTCAGCTGGGGTCAATGGGGTGACTCCACCTTGCTCTGTATGTCTCTCAGGCTCAAGCAAGCTAGTCCAGGCATGGACTTAAGGCAATGGCAGAGGTGCCAGTGAGCAAGAGGAAACACATAAGGCCTCTTGTAGCCTAGGCTCAGAACTGGCACAGCTCATTGCATTGCTTAAGGGGAGTCACGTGGGATGGGGGAATGCAGTCTGCCTTTATGAGAGAAATTCCAAAGTCCAAAAGGATAGGGAGGGGTCAAAAACTAGGGTCATTAATACAATCAATTTACCGCAGCAGGGGAGAGCAGAAATACTGGGGAAAAGGGCGTTCCTCACAATCGTGAGCTAGATAAATCACCAGCAGAGTGACCTTGTTCAGAGCGTGTTTATAAACTGTGCCCAGGGCTGCTCTCAGCCAGGATGCAGAGTTTGGCTCTACCAGTTGTGTCTGGCTGGTGTACATTCTCATTGGTCAGTGCCTGAGCTATTCTGGTTGTTAAACATTTTGAATATCACCCCTACCCATATCCATCCACTAATCAGTTTTGTTAGTTTTAATTCTTAAAGATTTCTAATATCCATGCCTTCCTGTCATAGGTCCAGGATTATCCTTTTTCTAACATAATGTCCTGCAGTAGCCTTTTATTCCTCTCTCTCTCTCTGGTCTGGTTTCTACTAATCCACTCTAACTCTATGGCCAAATTAAAATCCTGCCAGGATTTCTATGCTTTGATTGTATATTACCTGCCCCCACCTATAGCCTCCTTTCCTGTGCGTGAGGTAATTACAACTGTTTGTTTCAAGCCATTGGAACTTTAATTGTACCAGATACTCTGATCAGAATGCCCTGTCAACCTGCCCTTGTCATCTCACTTCTGCACATCCTTCAAGATGTGGCTTAGGCATCCCTTTCTCCAGGAACCCACCTTCCCTTGTCTCCGGCCATGTGGAGAGAGGCTGGCTCCACTGGGTTTTAATGGCCACCCATTCTTCCTGTACCGCAGCACTTAGCATGCTGCATTATGACTGTCTTTTAACATGTCTGCCTCCACTAGAGACTGGAGCTTCTTGAGGGTAGGGACTCAGTCTTATTTGGTTTTGTATTCATAGCACCTAGGACAGGGCCTAGGTATTCACGAAATTTTTTTGTTTTAATGAAAATACGTATTCACACAATTCACAATATATACATGGTACAAAATTTGTCTGCATTCTCTAGTGCTCAGGCACGTGCACACCCCCACACACTTACACTCTCCGTCCCCTCTCCCTACCACCCCTCAATTCTCTCTGATTTGTCACAAACACACACATACCCAAAGGGTTCATGCAGGGTGCTAAGTAAAGTAATTGAAAGCTTCTGCTTTGATGTTTTTTATTTCAGGAAGCTACTTGAACAGAGGGTAATTATTGCTATTAATAGCAATAATTTCCCCATAATCTGGTTACATGTCCTATTTCATTTTAACGATCAGAGCAGCTGTCTTTAAACAAGTCTGGACGGGCCTCTGGGGACGGAGCTTCCTGAGACATATTCTCCTTGGTCTAATTACTCCACTGCTGGAGTGTGTCTGAGAAGGAAGCTGAGGGTGGGGGGCCAGGGTGGAACATTTTCCCTCTCTCCCAGACTTCAGAACTTTCTGATGCTTTTAAATAGCAACTCCACTGTGCCATAGGAGAAGAACCAGATAAGGTTTCTGATCTCATCATCTCCCTTACCCTGCCCCCCTCCCCCATCACGAGAGAGCTCTCTGGAGGCCAAGCCACAACTCCAAGCGAGCAGGTTTTCTATTTTCTTCTTTTAGTGGGCAGCTGATAACATGTAAAACCAAGAACCATATCAATGCCTTGCAGCCTTTTGGACCTCTCCCCTCCCCCCAAATATCCCCAGCCAAAACTTACTTTACAGGAGGAAATGAGGCAGCTTCAGATGGTTTCACTTTAAAACAAAACACAATATTCTATGCCTTGTGCATTTGTTAAACATTTATTAAATCTATAGCTGCCGGCTCTCCAGGGCCTCAACCTCTGCGCATGTTCCCGTTGACTCCTGGTCTGGCGTTTCCTCTGGAAGCATGTTGTTGCGGTTAATAGCACTAGCTCTGGAGCTGGCCAGACCTAGACTTCAGTCCCTTCTAGGCCACCCAGGAGGCTCTCTGGTCTAGGAAAGGCCCTGCATCTTTTTGCTTCTCTGCATTTTAGTTCCTTATTTGTAAAATGTGGATAAAAATATCTACCTTGCAAGTTGACCTGAGGATTAGGCGAGGCAATTTAGGGTATGTAGGTAATAAATGACTGCTCTGATCCTTATTTTACTGGTGGACTTGGTGGGAGAAGCTTCATGGTCTGATTAAACACACCTGGACTGAAAATGCAAATTTCAGAATTCCTAAGGGACAGGATAACGGCTATTTATGATACAATGGATTTCAACTAAAGTTCATCTTCCCCAAATCACAAAGAAACAGTGATGACCTGCTGGAGGTCAATGGGTAGACTCAAGTGGGATAGAAAAGGATATCCCTGGCATTTTCCCTCCAGCTCCTTGCACCTAACAGCTGTTTTCAATATGTTGACCAGTTAGGAAAACAGTTAAAATGATACCTTGGAAATTTTACTCTCACAGCTATGAGAAACATAGCTGCAGAAAGAGACGGGTTGACTTTAATCGGGTCATTTCATTTGATACATGGTGGTTTTTATTTTATTGTATTTTTAAGTGAAATAAACCATAAGGAAAATTATTGTTCTACAAGCACATTTTTATGCATACTTCCTGGCCTAAAAAAGGTTGATTCATAATCAAAACAAATGTAAAATATATAAAACAACAAATAGAAACATATGCTTGCATTACCTATGGTGAGTTCGTTTTTGACAAAAAGTATTTCCAGAAAAAAATTACAAAATTTCCAAGGCAAGTGAGATGTAGTTCGGATAAGATATGAAACTATCTTCTTTTTCTCATAAAATAGTATTATAAGAACAATAACAACAACAACAACAAAAAAAAAAAAAAAAAAGAAAGAAAGAAAAAAAAGAGACAAAAATACAAAACAAAAAAATAAGTAAAAATATTATTAATGATCTGGACTACAAATAGAAAAAAAATATATATATTTGTTTGTACATTCATTCTTTTCTCCCTAAGTCTTTGCCTCACTGTTGTGGGACTATGAGAATAGTAGAAGGAAAAGAAGCTTGGGAATCATAATTGAATGCAATGTCCCATGGAAAGGAGTTTGGAGTGATAGTAAATCATTACCACTCTCTCGGAATCAGTTTTGAACCAATTGAGAATGAGAGACAAGAGTCACATGGATGAAAGTAAGAGTTGTGGCTTTGTTGCTGGTAATATTGCATCAGATGGCATAACTTGTCCTGGAGGCCAAAGAGAATTCCTATTACGTTCCCCAAATTCAGGACTTTGGACGACGCATTCAAGGGAGAATATGAGTCTACAGAATGGGAATGCACTTACACAGCCTGCTGCAAGAAGAATCACTACCCTTCCACCTTCTCGGGCCAATAGCAAGAAGCACAGGTGGAGGCTATTAGTTACACCTGATCTAGAAATGTGGACCAAAAATTTCAGGCTCTCACTACTCAGCCATGAGATAAATCATTCCTTTTCCAATAGGAAGAATTGAGTACAGTGTGGGGAAGATGGGTTGGAAGGCAACTAACTCTAAGGCAATCTCCTTAGGAAATACACAGAGAAGGAAAGGATATGTTACAGTGGGTACTTTTTTTTCCCTCTTTGAGCCCTCTTTTCCCATTTTATTGATGGGGTAACCAACCTAGGTATCTCGCTAGCTCAGTAGATGGTTTTGAAGATTAACTTGGATTAAGGCATATAAAAGAAACTCATGAATATTAATTAACTTCCCCTAACTGACTGGTTAAATTAATATATTAGATATGGTTAGTGGTTCCCTAACTTTTCAGCAATAAAGACCTCATTTATTATAATCTCAGAATGGAGTTTGTGTTCTGAGAGGTTTTTCTTATCAAACTGATAATTAAAAAATGGGGGAGATGTCAACATTAGTTATAGCTTAATAAATGCAAAGGTACATAGAACAGATTATCTCAACTCCATGAATATGACCCCACCAAATTGATAAGGTTCCCAACCAAAATTGAAGAAAAGGCTTATCTGTGTGTCCTCACTCTGGGAAATGAATGTCTTTGTATTATGTGTCAGCAATCACTCAGAGCTAATGGTAGAAGTCTCTGGGCGATGGAATTACGGGTGATTTTGTAAACACAGAAAATACAAATAAAAATAGAAAAGAATGAATATTCATTTGGAAAACTTGGAAATCAGAGAAACAATTTATAAATATGTAAAAATAAATGAGCTAAAATGGCTAATATCTTGGTAGAACTCTAAGGACCTCGTTAAGAACAGGTCATCTTTAAGGTTCTTCCCAATATTTTTTTTTTCTTTATTTTTAAAGAAGGTTTAGATTACATAAAAGTTACATTGAAAATATATGGGATTCCCATATACCCCACCCCCCTCACATTTTCCCCTATTAATAACATCTTTCATTAGTGTGGTACATTTGTTACAGTTGATGAACAAATATTGAAGCATTGCTACTAACCATGGTCAAATGTTTGCATTATGGTTTACACTTTGCATCCTTCAATTTTATAGGTTTTGACAAAATGTATAATGGCCTGTATCCGTCACTGCAATGTCATGCATGACAATTCCAATGTCCCCAAAATGTCCCATGTTTTACCTATTCTTCCCTTCCTCTTCCCTCAGAACCTCTGGTGACTACTATCTTTATATCAGTGTTATAAGTTCTTCCATTACTAGAGTAATAATAAGTCTACTTTGGTCCATACTTGCATTCTCCCCTTATGTTTGTTCATTCCTCAGATTTGAAGATTTTGGGATGGTGATGCCCACTCTGCTTCTGATTGAGAGGGGGCTTAGATCCTATAGGGCAGATGGATGGAACTGTCCTGCTTACAGCTTAAGATGCTCTTTGTTTTTCGGGATGGGCATTGTCCATCATAATTTTGTTAGTTGTTCTGGGCGAGTCCAATGAACTAGAGAGTAGGTGTTCCAACTCTGCTGAGATTCAGGGCTCAACTGGCATATGAACAGACTGAAGATTTAAGTCTCTGGGACATATATTTAATGAGTACAGTGCTAATTATAGGTTCAAATAAAAGGGGCATAAGAAACATGTGTAGGAAAATTATAAATGAATCTGACTCTGTTACATTGAAGAGATAGGTTAACACATATTCCAAGGTAAGGCCCACTAACGAGTGAGGATTTCCTGGGGTTGTGTGCCTGCCTATAGTGTCCAGATGTCTCTAGAGCCCTCAGGAGCACCCCTGCTTGAGGCTTTGTTACTATGGCAGGTAGTGAGATCTCCTGAGATGTGCTTAAGCATAACCTCTGGAATGACCTCCTGTATTAGTTAGGCTTCTCTAGGGAAATAGAATCAACAGGAGATATCTGTCAATAGTATGAGATTCTTAAGAGTCTCTCATATGACCGTGGGGATGCACAAGTCCAGGTTTCGCAGGCAGGCTGCAAACCAGGGGATTTGATGAAAGTTCAGTGATGGTCCGGGACATATTGGCTGTCCAAAGACGAGCTTGGAAATTCTCTCTGAATGCTGAAATCACTTCCCCTTTTAAGGCATTGGACTGATTGGATAAAGCGTGACTCATTGCTGACGGCAATCTCCCTATTGATGTAGATGTAATCAGCTATCTATGCAGTAAAATTACTGGTGACTAAAGTCCATAAATATCTTTGTATTATAATTAGCCCAGTGCTTGCTTGACCAAACAACTGGGCACAATTACCTGGCTGAGTTGACATATTAGTCTAACCATCATACCTCCCTACTCACTTTGAAATCTTTTAGCTGTAAAAATGCATTTATATTTAATATTTCCCTCTTTTGGTCAAGGTCTTTTTACAAATGCATTGTTAGTTGGCACTTGGCGATAATCCCTCGGTGCTAGGGAGGCCCATCCCTGGGGGGTCAAGTCCCATGCTATCTTCCCAATATTTCTCATTCATTTACTCACTTAACAAATATTTATTGAGTACCTCCTCTGAGCCAGATATTCTTCCAGGCAATGGAGATATGGAAGCAAAAAAGACATGTGAGGTTCCTGCCTTCATGAGCTTATGTTCTGTGGCTTGATTATCATACTAAAAAGCAAGCAATAACTGTTAGGTCTGCGGAGGACTGGATTAACTGTTTTACATGAATAATTTTAGTTATTCTTTTGAGCATCCTGTGATATAGGTGTTGTTATTATTGCCAGACACTGAGACCCAGAGAAGTTCAGTTACCTGACCAAGTTCATCTACCTATTAAATTGGTTGACCCATGATTTTAACCTCTACTTTACCTCCTACTGAGCATATTCTTCAAACACAGGCTTTGCTGCTTCTACCTCATCTATTCCCTCCTTTTAAAGAGAAGGGCTTTGAAGCATGGAAATCTCACTTTGTGTGAGAGTATGTGTAAAATCAATTTTAAAATTATCAAATGAAATAATTATTGCTGAATTTGGCCAGCTGCTTGGAAAATCCGGGTGCTTCTGGCACTCTCTGTTGGCAAGGCATCAAAGCTTCTGTCCTAATGCAAGGCTAGCCTTGAAACACCAGAGCAGGGAACAGAAGAGAATTTTTTAGGTGCAGAATTGTTGGCAGGGATGATAAAGGAGGAGCTCTGAATGTCCAGCTTTCAGCATAGGAAACCCTGAACCACTTTTTTTGAAGGGCAGAATACCCCTTGTTTAGGATTGGGTCAGCATTTTTGCCTTTAAGACAAAAGCTCTTGGTAAGAGTTGGTAGTGGGTGGGGCAACAAAAAAGCCTGGTTTTACCTAATATACCCACATGCCAAACTGAGGGGCACTCTGGGTGTTCCTGAATGATGGCCTAGGACAGCCAATGCCCTTGGCTGCACTTAACTTAAAAAACAAAAGCAAAAACAGGGAAAAGGTTTGTTCTTTCATGTAGACTCACAATTGTTTCAACCTGTAAGACAAGATGAGAAATGGTTGGGGCAGGTGGGTGAGGATATTTTCATTCAGCCACCCTCTTTGAACTGCGTGCCACATGCTTTATGAGTTCCTCTCCTCAGGGCAATGGAAATAACATTACCTGCCTGAGGAATTTCATAGTGTAAAAAGAACTCACACCTGATGCCAGGATTGTTCCTGATGCAAACATTTAATGGGGAAAAAGAGGCAACTTCAGGGAAGGCAGCTGTGATGCAGTAGGTGAGAAGGCACCTGCATTTGGGAATCAAGAGACCCGAGTCCCAGACCTCTACCAGGTGGTCCCCCACCGGGGCCTCAGTTTCTCCATATTTAAAATGAAAGCGTTGGAGTCAGGGTCTGAAGTTGTCTCCTTCATGCTTCTTAGACAATGATTTGCATTTCTCCGTAGGGAAAGGATGATTCCAAGCCCTGGCAGGGGTAGGGAGGGCTTTTCTTTTTCTTGGTGGAGGAAACAGGAGCTTGAAGGATAGTACTTGGCAGAGAAACAAAAGGAGCACCTATTTCATTTTAGCCTGGGCAGAAGGCGGAGCAGGGAACCTCAGAGCACAGGACATGATGTCAGAGGCAGCTGCAGACCCTCCTGGCTACAAGGAGCAGTTGGGTCATGCTCCTTGATTATTAGCATTCTCCAAAAGGGAAGCTGAGGCTTCAGCTTCTTTATTTTTAGTGAGTCATGTTCTTTAGAGAAAATCCTTCCTTTGATGTCTTTTCCAGTCTCTTTTACAAAACAATAATAATAAGAAGGAATTCAACAGTATAATTTTGATTTTATTTCCCCTCCCCTACCCCATACCTCCTCTCTCCTCTTCTTCCTTCCCTTCCATCCCCCCCACCCCAAAATGGTAATTTGATTTTTTTTTTTTTTTGAGGTACCAGGGCCTGGGGATTGAACCTGGGACCTCATATGTGGGAAGCTAGGATTTTTTTTCCATTTGTTTTTGTTTTTTCAGGAGGCACCGGGAATTGAACCTGGGACCTCCCATGTGGGAGGCAGGCACTCAACTGCTTAAGTCACATCTGCTCCCTGATTTTTAATATGAGGCCTTCTTCAATAGTCTAACACTTTAGAGCCAATTACAACTCATCCAGGAAGACTCGCTGACCTAAGGTTTCTTGGAGGGCCGCTGGCTGAGCTGACCAAACCAGTGTCTAGGTCACTGGATTTTGTATCCAGGGTCTTTCCTCCATAGATAAGCTCAAAACTATTTTGTTTTGTTTTTAATTTTCAATTTGTCACAGACCGATACTTTAATAAAATTCAATAAAAATGAATTAAAGTAAAAAAAGGCAAACAACCAACCTCAGTTTTTTATTATTAGACTCAACAGACGTAAAATTACTGTCAAATTGCTCTAAATGCTCAGTTATTCTCAATTTGGGGGAATGGCCCTGGCATATGGATCATACTTTGAGTAATGCTGCTCTGTAGTTCCAACTCCACCTCTTCTCCCCGACCAAACTCTCCGAGGAGAGGCAGCCACAAATAGAGAAGAGAGCAGCACTGACTTGGGAGTTAGGCAAGAAACTCCGGCTACACCCCCGGTTGCCTGTGGGACCAGGCTCAGGAGTCTCATATCTTTGATGCCCAGGTTCATCAATTGTGAAGTGGAGAAAATAATGCCTACCTTGTAGAATTGCTTTGAGGATGAAATGAGCACAGAGCAGTTGCTCCAGGAATGCTCATTTTTCTATGCCACAGAGAAGGGGGTACAGCTGACTTTTTGATTCCCACTCTTTGAATGCACCACACTTTCTCCTTGAACTGGATTTCTTTTTCTTCCTGATTTTTAGTAACTAGCCCCCTTTAACTAGTTACTATTCATACCTGCCCCTGCCCCCGCCTCCCCCCACCCCAGGCACATCATCCCTACTTCTTGTCCCACTGACCTCTAATTATTTCTTTTCCCTGATATCTGTAAGCTCCATCACAGTCTATTTATTTACTGCTATTTTTCCCAACTCCTAGCAAGCTACCCAGCACATAGCAGGTGGCCAAAAATTATTTGCTTAATGAAAATGTAATGTCTTTGTTTAAAATCCAAGCTGGCAGTAGGGGTGAGGAAGGAATCTCTTCCCCAGGACTGATGGGCTGCAACTTTCAGAAAGTTTATCAATATTATTTTCTATTACCAGGGCATGTTGGCAAAAGGAAGACCTGGATCTCTTGTCTGTTCAAATGGGTTACAAATTAGTCTTACTCTCACCAGAGCTTTGGTCCTCTCTGAAGTTGAGGGGAACAGAACTGGCTATCTTTTCTTCTCCATCCCCAGAAAGTTCTAAGAGCAATATACAGGATGTTGCATGGATTGGGAGGGGCAAAGGACAGGCTGGCATAGGGGAGGGCGAAAAGGTAAGGTGGTGCAAGATGATTTATAAACAGAGCCAAAGAATATGAGAGCCAGAGAGTCCTGAGAGATCATTTAATTCAACCCTTTTGGAGACATTCAAATTCATGGACTCTGGGCCAGGATGCCTGGGTTCAAATCCAGTGCTATCATTTCCTAGCTGTGCAACTTTTGGGCAAGTTATCTACCCTCTCTGTACCTGTAAATAGGCATAATGATAGTATATCTACCTTATAGATGTGTAAGAATTAAACACATAAATATATATAAAGTGCTTAGACTAGTGCCTGCTGCATAGTAAGTTTAAAGAGTTATACATTATCATTCTTTTACCTTTGGAAAAACAGAGGCCATGAGCTTGCTTAAGGTTACAGAACTAGGTGGTGACAGGGCCTAGACTAGAATCCCATTCTCTCAAATTTCAGTTCACTCCCCTCCCCGTTTTTTGAACATAAACACAAAACTTTACAACTGAGAGATACATTGGATATCGTCTATTTTAATGCCCTCATTTAACATATAGGGAAATCAACACTAGGGAGGTTGAATGAGAGATTCCAAGTCAGCCAATGAGAGAGTGCAGGGGCCAGGGGAGGACATGGGCCTCTGACTCTGAGCTCATTCTCTGCCCACCATGCCATGCAGAGAGGCTATTTATGATGAAAAGAAAACGGAGGCAGGCTGACAATAAACGCTAATGTGCCGCATCCAGTCTTTCTCTGGGAAGTCTACCCAACTGGAGACATTTTTCCTAGTAAAATAGAAACTGAATAAAAATGGCAATTCAGCTTTGGCAAACTACTAACCCTTCAACTTGTGGAAATTATGAGAATTTGACAGCAGCATTTTTACTAAGGAGACTGTCCCAGGTGGACAGGGGTCCACCCAAGCAGCAGAGGGTTTGAGTGGAGTGAGTTGAGCACCATTGCCCAAGAATGCTCTGAGCCAGGATTCTTGTCTTATTTCCTTTCTAATTGTGTACATATTACAGGAGCTCTGCAAGCACAAGGAAAACATTTAAAAAAAAATGGGGATGCATAAAAAAAGTATCTACCTCATGGGTATAGTTGAGAGGGTTAAATAAGTTATTATATGTAAAGTGCCTAGGACAGTGCCCAGCAGGTGGTAAATCTGTGGCCTTTGTTTTAATGGCTGCAAATATTCCATCAGATGTCTGTAATACAGCTATTAAAATGTTTAAAAATGTATTGAAGTGATTATCAAGTATAATTATTTTCCTAACATTGCTTCCAGTGTTTCACCATTTTAGATAATGCATTGATGAGCAACTTTATTCTGAAGCAGGGGTCAGTAAACTATGGCTCACAGGCCAAATCCAGTTCACCTCCTGTTTTTGTTAATAAAGTTTTATTGAAATTTTGTCATCTCATTTGTTTAAGTATTGCATCTTTTACCCTATAATGGCAGAGTTGTATATTTGTGACAGGGCCTAAAGAATTTACTATCTGGCCTTTTTCAGAAAACTTTGCTAACCCTTAAGTGAATAATCTTAAATGTCTAAAAAGGTGTTTGTGTGTGTCTTTTATTATTTGTACAGATTCTTAAAAGTATATATATAAATGCACATACCTATCCCCACTAATTTATATATTAACTCTTGCAATACATACTCAGTGTGTCTTTTGAAGAGGGTGGTGAGGAAGAGAGGGAAAAAGGGAAGTCAGACAGAGCAGGGCAATAGTCCAGCCCAACAGGTTTGTTAGAGTGGATGCCATTGCACATGATCTGTTTTCTGAGTCCATTTATCTATGCAATCTTTCTTTTAAACTTTTTTTTCTTCAGGATTTAAGGCTTTGTTAAATTTACGTTTCCATTTATCTTACAAGGAACGTTTTGTATTAGGCAGGAATATGAAGTAGGAGAAAGCATGAGGCTGGGAGCCAAAGACCTGGGTTCTAGGCCTATTTTACACTAATTTCCTACAGGACCTTGGGCAAATGACCCATCCTTACAATGTTTCCAGTTCATTCCTAGATTTTCTGTGTGGCCTGCCCTAATAATTTTCCTCTGGATGGTTTAATAGTCTCCTGTCACCTGGCCTCTTTGCCCCCTGGAGTCTGCCCTCCAGCTTCTCAAGTGTGACTTTCATGACATCACTCCCTTCCTCAAAAGTTATCCATACAATTCTGCAGGCTATGGGAAGATATATAATGGCCTATATCTGTCGTTGCAATGTCATTCAGGACGATTCCCAAGTCCCGAAAATGCCCCCGTATCACACCTGTTTTTCCCTCTTCCTGCCCCCAGAGCCTCCAGTGGCCACTGGCTCCACATCAATGTTGTAATTTCATCCATTGCTAGAATCACAATCAGTCTATAGTAGAATACCAGTAAGTCCACTCTAGTCCATAGTTCATTCCCCAATCCTGAGGATTCTGGGAACTCATAGATCTTCATTTTACATTTTATAATCTCTCTGAGACTCAGTTTTTTGTTAAAAGAGAATTAACAACAAGCTGTAATTGGATTATTTTGAGGGTCTGATGAGACCTGTAACATGCTGTTCTAAATGCAAGAGATTACCACCATCAACTCCCCCACAGGAACAGAATCCAAAACCCCGCCCTCTTGAAACTTGGGCCAGAAATCCTATTTCAGAAACTCAAATACTAGAGTACTTTTTTCTACCTTTTTTTCTGCCTCCAAACCTCTGCCTAGTGGCCTGGCGTGTTGAAAATACTTTCAGCAAGCAGCTGGGGTTTTAAGCTCTGCCAAGTGGCTGCTTGTCCAAGGCTCCTTGGCAATATTTAATCCGCTGAGTCCCCCACCTCCCACAGATCTACTTCTTCAACTTTCAGTTTTTCAAAGGATATTTACAAATAGACCCTTTTTCATCTTAAATAATCCTTAAGAATAGGCATGACATATATCATTTCTCTATGACAGATAGAGGAACTGAGGCCCAGAGAGGTGAAATGAACTCTCTATGGTCACACAGCGATTTTGTGGCTCAGGTGGGAGTAAAACTGAGATCTTTAACTCCTGATCCTGTGCCCTATCCTCTACTATACAAATATTTTTAAATGGCTTTTCTGTTAAAATTTCCCACAGCTGGTCCTAACTCCAAGTAAAATTTTTATGTATAAAGTCAGTATTGTGGAACTGGGAGGGAAATTGGCAAGAAAGAACTCTCATGCCTAGCTTTGATGCTAGACAGGAACCTTTGAACCAAGGGGGGAAAATGCTTCAGATGTAATCTCTGAAGAGGAAAATAAAATAATATTTTACTTATAAAAAAGGAAACTGGGCCATGTTACCAAGGTATTGAACTCTGATATATTAATTTCAAGAAACACAATGACTGTTGACATGAGAATTTCTGCATGGATATGAAAATGGAGTTTATTAAGATGCTAAATACTTAAGACAGTTTCTTTTACTACTCTGAGCCTCAATTTTGTCTTCTGTATAATGAATAGGGGGATGTATCACTCGTCTTAGGCTAAGTTTGGCTGCAGTAATAATTAACCCTCAAATATTAATGGCTTGCAACAACAAAGATTTATTTCTTTCTTTCTTGAATTGACTGTGGTTCTGTTCTCCTGAGAGGGAGCAGCCCCTCTCTGGGATGTGCCAGTCACACAGCAGAGGGAAAGCAATCACAGCTACCATTTTTCTTCACATTTTGTTGGCCAGAGCAGTCACATGGACAATTCCAATGCCAATGGGGTTGGAAGTATGGTTGTTCTCAGTGAGAGGGAGGGCCAGCATATATTTTGACAATAATACATTCTTCCAAATTGGGGTTAGATTTAGTGTACCCAACTATTTCTTAAACATCTATATTTGTACGTCTTACCTCAAACCCCACATGTCCAAAACTGAACTTATCACCTTTGCTCCTCAAATATACCCCTCTTTCGGTATTTCTTCTTCACATAAATGGCCCACTACCTGTCTATCCCATTACCCAAACCAGAACTGAGGATTTATCCTATACTATCCTCCTTTGGTTTCATCTCCAACATCCAGTCATTAAATATGTCCTGTGAATTCTGCATCTGAATTACCTCTCACATTTATCTCCTTTTCTATATTTCCTCAGCCACTATATAAGCCAGGGCAGGGTTGGTGAAGGCCTGATTTACAGTCATAGCTTCCTCAACAGTTTTCTCACCTCCAGTCTCCAGCATCCGTGTGGAGTATGGATGAGAAGAGCAGAGGGATCTTTGTGAAACACAGACTTAATCACAAGACAAGTAAATTATTCCTGAATGAATGGTCAGTAAATTTTTCATTCAATATATTTTTCTCTCTCTTATTTTTTGCAAGATGGAAGGAATAGGAGTCAAATAAATGTAAGAAGAGTTGACATCTTCCCCCATCAAATATCAGCAGATTCTTCAGTCCTGCATTTTAAAGATACAAAGATGACTGGAAATGCAAGTCCCTCATAAAACCAAGACCTCCAATTGTGTGAGGCAACACATTTGAATGGTCTTTTCACCCTGGAAACCTGCCCACTTGACGCAAGGAATTTGGGCCATTCTTGTTCACTGCTGCTCCAACTGCACATCTGTTCACTGGCCTCTCAGGTTCTAGGATCTCCAAAGGAGGAGGCAGAGCAGCAAGGATGGGTGGTAGGTGGGGCCTCATTCAGGAATGGTGAACCTGGGAAAAATTTAACTCCTGCTGTCTGTCCAGGTATTGGTGACATGGAATTAAGGAGGACTACAGCAGGAAGGAAACTTGATTACCAGCGAGTCTTCCCATATTGAAAGGTGAAGAACTGAAGATTCAGAGCAGGGAGTGGCTTACCCAGAGTCACCTAGCAAGTTATAAGCAGGACTGGGGCCAGAACCCAGGACACCTGAGTAAAACAGTACAGTGCTCTTTATATTGTAACAGTCGATGAAATAATGCTTGAGGAGAGAGTATAAGCTTATGTATCTGACTCTTTTACTACCATCAATGATCTTAACATCATTTTACCTATTTTTCAAACACCACAGGTACTTCTGGAACTTTCCAATGGTATATTTGCACTTGGCTTGAGAACCAGCGGGGCCATGTTGTTGGAAGCCAGCTGGGCTCTGTATTAGGGGACCAGGAGTCTAATCTTGCCTCTACTACATGCCATCTATATGACCTAAGGCTACTGCTTCATCTCTTAGAAGTATGTGAAATTGCCTAACACTGAATTTCATAATTCAGTTTGTCACAATTCTACTGAAGTGCCTGCTCAGTGCAAAGTACCAGGTCAAAAAGATGGCCCAATGTCACCAGCAGGCACCAGCCACAGGGAACTCACTATTTTCAGGCTGGTCTTCTTCTCTACTAACTAATAAATAAATGCATAGGGACAGAAAGTCAGCTATAGAGGGGTTACAAAGCCTTGTAAGACAGGAAGAGAATGATAAATTCTTTCTAGGAAGTCATAAGAGGCCCTCCATAAGAGGTGATGCTGGAGAATAAGTTTTTTTAAAGCTGAAACAGAATTCTCTAGGTGAGGAATTGGGATAATTTTAGGGAAACGTAATACCATGAGCAAATGGATGAAAACATGAACATGTATGGTTTTTGGAAAACTAAAGTAAGTAATTTAATATGGCTACAGCATAGAATAGAAGCAGGGCTGGGGTGGGGGTGAGAAATGAGACTAGAGATTTTGGCTGGAGCCAGATCATGAGACTGCCAGAGTGAGAGTCTAAGGAAGTGGAATTCACCCTGAGCCAGAGCACGCAGGCTGGCGGACTGGGGTTTAGCCTAAGGATGCATTTGGCTTAGTTGAGATGGAGTCTGACTTTAGGTGGGATACAGAATGTCCAGTCCCACTTTCTATTGTCTTCCTAGTCTTGACCTTAATCCTGCTATGACACTTATTTTATTCCTTGCCTGGACCTTGAAGGCATTTATACTTAAGAGGTTTAAAGCAGAGCACCGAGGACAAGGATGTCGGATTTGAGTTTTAGGCTGATGCCTGTGGCTGGATCCACGGTGGATTATAGGAGGAAACGCTGGTAGCCAAGCGTCCTGTTAAGAGACAGTGGTAGTAATTCAGTTGGGAGATGAGGAAATTATGATCTAAGGTAGTGGAAGAGGCTATAGAGAGTAGGGGATGAATCTAAAAATTATTTGGGAGGCAGAATCCCTAGGACTTGGTAATAAATTAAAATGGAGGTTAAGAGACAGGAATTAGAATGAAGGGTTTGTGAGGGCAGACTTATACCTTATGCCTGGTGTCCCTGGTGTCCACTCCTGTGCCCGATGCAATGTAGAACATCAGTAAATAATTTGAGTAAATACATGAACGAATAAGAAATTTTGAATGGTTTCCAGGTTTCTAACTTAACAGGAGACCCATAGTAGGTATTCACTACCTCTTAATGGAACGTTAGCAGTATATCTCTAATAATAATGAAGTTTGGGATCATATTTTAAGCTGAATCTCATTTTCTTATGATCCAGATAGTCCATGGAAGCCCATTGAAGGAACTTGGCTGGCTTCGGAGAAGCATAAATTAGAGGTGCTTGTTAAGGGGTATGTTGTCTGGCATTTCCTTTGGAAGACCTATGCTGAGGAGTTCAAACATTGAATTCTTTAGCTTTTGGAGATAAAAGTTAGAGGATGTCCAAATCTGGGGCTGCCAGAAGGCTAGGCACCGACTTCTTGCTTAGCCCTCTTACCACTGAAGAAATAACAAAGAAGCAACAAAATAAATAAGTGCTCTGTAGATTGAAAAGATAATAATTTCACTGGCCAAATATTAAAATATCAAAGGTCCAGAAAAGGATATAGTTATGGGCCTTTGATGTACCATAAAGGCCCATTTTATGCACCAGTTGGGAGTATTTCAGGCCAAAGATGGAATGATATTTTATGTCACCTCTGAGGCATAAAGGGCACTTTATGAGTCAAAGGAAACCAAGTTCTCAAATGGCTGGAGACTGGCAGTTTACTAGTTTGAAATCTAAATACCAACCTGGATGGTGGGGGGTGTGGGGGTGGTGTTGAAGATTCCAAAATTACTCCCAGAACCCCTTACCTAGGCAAACTTTGTTCAGATTATCAGAAGCAATGGAGTGGGAGGTGTGACCTAGGGCCAGGCTGATGTAATCCCAATGGATTCAGCCATCAAAGGGACCAAGGTGCAGATACCTCTATCTACCGGTGGGTTCAGCCTTCCCAAGCTGTGGGGGTCAGGGAAGGACCTCAGACCTGGAAGACTGGGAAAGACAATGTAATAAATGGAAATACTTGGTCCTCAGTAAATGCTTGCTGGATGAATAATGTTCAGATCTCTGCTCAAATGTGTTTTCTTCAGAGGAAACAATCTCACTCTTGCCCCTGTCCTCCCTTATTTTCCTTCACTGATAAAGCATATAATATCAAGAAGTGCTACATGCTATTTCTTTCTTTATTGCCTCTTCCACTTTTAGAGTATAAACAAACTCCATGCTGTGTATTGTTCTCTGCAGTAGGACATTGGCACAAAGAAGGGACTCAAATAACTGTTGAATGGATGAATGAATACATGAATGAGTGAAGGATTTGGTGTTCACCATCTAGTGGGGGACATAGATACCATTTTGTATTGAAATTGTAGAGCAATATGCAGGATGTTATGGGGGTACCAAGAAAGCATCTAAGTATGCTTGTTGGAGGAGGACAGCAGAAGGCATCCCAGAGAAAGTGATATTACAGCCAAGAAGTATGGGTAAGAGTTACCCAGAAAGGGATGCGGAAGTGTTTTCTCAGAAGGTGAAATGGCTTTTACTGTCACTGCCTACCTCATGGTGTTGCTGAGATGTGTTAGATGAATAAATATGTAAAAGAATGCTTAAAAATTGATAATTTGTTTTCCTATTCATTTATATAAAGAGCCAGCCAAAAAAGTGCCTTCCGACTAATGTGGCATTTAACTGAATTGTGCACTAGTCTATTTTTTTTTTCTCTAAGAAAATATAAACACTCCCAGGAGCATAAGCAGGGTGACATGGGAACTTGAATAGAACAAAACAAAACAAGACAAAAATTGGACAATATATAATTGTATCCTCCTGTAAATACTTATCTGTACTTTTAGAAAAGAAAAGGACTTAAAGTATCACCTAGTGAGGAATGATGGAAAGGACTTAGAATTTGGAATTGGAAGAATGAAATTCAAGTATTATACCAATATATACCAAAAAAGTCATTTCATTCTCTCAGTTGTAGTTTCTGAGTTGTGAGAATCAAATGAAAGTACTTTGTGAACTGAAAAGTGATAGACAAAAGTAATTTTTTATTATTAATCCCACTCATTTTGCTATTTTAATTTATTGATTTTTAATTGAATGTGTAAAATGCACTTTTTTGGTGTATGATTCTAAGAACTTTAGCACATGTATAGATTTATGTAACCACCACCACAATCAGATTACAAAACAATTCCATCACCTGCAAAATCTCCTCTTACTGCCCCTCTGTAGTCATATCTTCACCCCACCCCTAACTCCTGGCAACCACTGACCTGTTCTCTGTCATTACAGTAGGTTTTTTGAGATTAGAGAATAACAGATAAATTGACTCATACAGTGTGTACCTTTTGAGACTGGTTTCTTTCGCTTAGCATAATACATTTGAAATTTATCCAAATTGTTCCATGGATCAACAAGTCATCCCTTTTTATTACTGAGTAATATTTCACTGTATGGCTGTACCACAGTTTATTTACCCGTAGGAAGGATGTGTGTATTAGTTCCACTTTTTGGTGATTATGGGAGCTGTCTTCTGTGATTTGACACTGCATTTCATATAATCCTCTTAGCAACTATTTGAGGTGGAATCTATTTTTTTTCTTTGTTTATCTGCTCCCCATTTTACAGGTAAAGAGACAAGAGAGGAGAACAGTTGAAGAAGTTAAGTGACCTGCCCAAGGTCACACAACTCATAACAGTGAATGGAGTTTGACTCCAAGCTTATTTCTCCTCCCATTCTGTGCATTTCCCATCGACTGCTGAAAGCTATGAGCCAGAGGTTCACTTTAAATGAATCAACATTTCCACCCTCACGGCTGTGCTATGTTACAGAGGAAAAATTTCCATGCTTTCATAGAGTGAACTGTATGTTTATTAATAACCATTCCTCAATTGCTTCAATTTTTCACATTATTAAAAAAGCTAAAGCTTGGCTCACTTGTCGTTTTCTTTCCTCTGCTTGGAATAGATTTTTTGCCTAGGGCTGGGAGTGAGAAATGAAAAGAAGGATTTAGGTGCAGTGGCTGCTATGCCCACTGGTCAATTCTATGCTCCTCGTCCTCCTTCCTATGGGAATTTTAAGGAGCCGTCCCCACCTCATCCAGGAGAAGGAGTCAGTTTGTGGGGGCAGGAGATCCATTCGTTTCAGTGTCTCAGGGGCACCCCATATCCAGTTTCATTGCTAAAAGGTGTTAGAGATGGTTTTTAGTTCAAGGCTGCTAGTGTTAGAAGGGAAAAACTGACAGATCACTTTCAGAATTCAGCTTTTATGAGAGGCTTTAGGTCTTTCCGGGGCTAACGCTCCTTACTTTAGCCCCAGAATCTAATAGAAAAAAAGGAAGGATGAAAGGTTGGCAAATAAGAGAAAGAAAATAATGGAAGAAGGAGTCAGAGAAGAAAAAAAAAAAAGGAAAATGAAGAAAGGGGGAAAAAAACTAGAGAGAGAAAGAGAGAACAGAAGATGAGAAAAGAACAAGAGAAGGGGGAGGAAAGACTTGAAACTAGGTAGTTTATTTTGCTTCCCTTGTGTTTGTTATAGATTACCCGAGACTAGCCAGAAGGGAACAGAGTAATTGAACCAAGCTAATTAGATATTTGTTTGGTTTTGTGTATGTTTGCTTGACTATTTAGTTTATAACTTGGCAGGGAGCTTTATCATATATACTCTGCTAACTGGTTTATCTAAACTGAGATTAAGCATGAACAAAATTGACATTGGATTTGCTGCTTCAGACCACACAGAATAGGGGAGTAAACGCTTTCGAGTAAACAGTGATGTCGAGGTACAGTAGCAGAGCTGATGGGGAACCTTTGCTGGCCTCTTGGGGTCTGCGGCACAGGTGGGCTCAGTGAACAGAGGATGAGACTCCAGGGAGCAGCCTAAGAATCCGGAGTTTCTACAGAGGTAGATCTGGGTTTAACCTTTTGTCTTCTCCAAGTCTCAGTATTCCCCCTTGTGAAATGGGATAATGATGATTACCTCATGGACTCAAGGCAAGGGTTAAATGAAATAGCAGGAAAGATGCTTAACAATAAGCATTGCTTTTAGATAGGGCTTGGTTCTCTCATACTTCCTTGATTGTGAAAACATACCTGGGAGACCAGGCAGAACACATGTTGCTGTGGAAGGGCTAACTCCGAGGTTGTAGCTATACTGACCATTTCTACCACCCTAGATATGAACTCTGGGACTTGAGCAAGGCACCTTTCTCCCTGGATTTCAGTTTTCCCATTGGTAACTATATTCCAGGGCAATGACATAATGCTCAGCAGTCACAGTCTCTGTAATGTGGCCTCTCTCCTGTTTGGGGTCCCCAATGGATGTCCTTTCTGTATTTGCCTCTCTGATCTGTTCTCATGAGGCCTCTAGCTTTAGCTCAGGCCTCCCCTTTTATCGGTCTGTTCTTCTCCAGAGACTGGGCTTTGTGCCTCCTTTGGCTCTCATTTGACATTCTTGACTATTACACGTGGACACTGTGTCATGCTATTCTGGTTGGATGGGTTTATTTGCCTGTTGGAATGCAAGCTCCTCAAGGTGGGGAACTTGACTTCCATCTCTGGGTCTCCAGTTTCTAATATAAGACCTTATTCTGTGAACTTGGGCAAATTAATTAGCCTCTTGCAGATGCAGTTTCCTCATCTGTAATATGGATATAATAAAAAATAATTGATTTGATACACATAAAAGTATTAGTACTGCTCCTAGCACTTAGTAAGTGCTCAGTATAAGTGGTACCCAATAAATGTTATTTTGATGATTGAATAAATGAATAAATATATGAATAAAACATGCTTCCTGCTATGAAGGAGTTTGGTCTAGTGGATGAAACATACAGGAACAGCTCACAGTGAAACGTGCTATAAAAGTAGAAATCTGTGAAAGATTTAATAACAATAGAGAAGAAAGATTCTTTTAAAATTAGACCATTAAAGTAGGGATGAAAAGTCAAGAAGCATGAAATGGGGGTGGGGTGGGAGAGGGTTGTAGTGAGGTCAAGGGGAAGAGTAGGTAGAAAGTATCATAGTACCAAGGCTTTAGGGTACAAGGACATGTAAATGAGAACCCTCCATTTTGCTCTGTGTTTCCTAGTGACCAAAGCAGAAACTAAGGCCAATATTATACTGAAAATGTAAGAGATTATCCAGTGTGGCAGGGGCACCACTGACATTATGAGAATAATACTTTATTGGGTGAGACCCATCTCACATATTGGAGGACACGGAGATTCCGGGGCCTCTACCCGCTTGATGTCACTTGTGCCCTCCAGTCAACGTGACAATCTAAAAGTACACCCCCACACACACTTTAACAAACACCCCCTAGAGGCTGTGCTGTCCCCAGGTGAGGTGACTGACGCTAACCCATTTGTTTCCAACAGAAAAGGCCACCGGATTTAGAAAGAAGACCTAACTGTCAAGGATCACTCAGATCAGTAGTCTCAAAGCCAGGACACAAACCCAGATTTATTAACTCTGGTTTGGTATCTATTAATTCTCTGCTTTCCAGTGCTTTAAATAAAAAAAAAAAAATTTAATATACTGTTAATTTTATTATTTAATGCAGGTACTGAAGCAAATCTACCTTTTGCATTAAAAGAGTATGGTCTATGGTTGGTGGCAAGGCTCCACGATGTGTAAGTTCATTGACGGTGGTGGGCCACACTTGTGGGAGATGTTTGTGTGGGATGTGGTGGGAGGTGTGGGAGGTGGGCAACATGGGAATCCCAGTGGGTTCCGTGTAATATTTTGGGTAATCTAAGCACCTCTTAAAATATATGTATAAATAACATTTTTGTAAGCAAATACACATATATGCATATATATTTATATATCATTTTGCAAATGTTTGTATGTATTGTGCGAATTTTGATTTTTACCCACAATAAAAATAAATTAAAAAAAAAAAAAGAGTATGCTTTAATTTTCCAGCCTGCAAACCATCATCTTGCATGGAGCAGGGGGACACTGGGGAAAAGTTACAAATTATTTCATGGACAGAAACCAGAGCCTTAGTGCTCTTGGAAGCTTAGAGAGCTCAGAGTGAGAAGTCAGGGTGCCCATTTCCTCTGCTGAGACTACGCCAACATGGTTTCCTGAGATTTTCCAGGCCAGACAGTTTGACTCAATGATTCCAAGAATTCAGATCGAAAAGCCCAAGCTCCTCCTTCTTTGGCTGCATTTACCTGGTGATTCCGATTGAAGCTAATGGGGGCTTGGAAGAGTGTCTCAATCCATATGATTGTTATCATAGTTCCGTGTTGAGAAACTCCTTGCATATTCTCTGTTAGGTAAGGAGGGGCCAGATGTTATCTGATTCACTGTGTCAGCTGAAGGATCAGCAAGGTACTTAAATACAGCTGGGAGGGAAAAAGTCTGGATTTATAGGACATGACCTAGGTTTTCTGGCTCTACAACTTAAATCTGTGTGACTTTGAGCAAATGTGATTTTCCTCTAAGAGCCTCACTAGGGAAATACAGAACTTTCATCGTTATTGGAGGGGATCTCATGAGACAATAATGAGAGAGCTCTTTGCCTTTTCAAAGTGGCATGCTGTAGTTGCCTCTCTCCTTCCTGGGCACACAGCTAAACCTCATCCCCAGGTCCTTTGCAGTCTGAGTAGAGCCAATGGAAGGTGGATAGAAGAGACACATTCTCCTTTGCATGATCCTCCATCCTGTCTTACTCCTTCTGCAGAAGTCTTGGAGGTCACATGTTGGAGATTGGCAGTGCCACAGGGTGGAAGGAATCTGGGCCCTGAATCACCATGAGGAAAGCTGAATGTTAGATTGGATTGTGGAGTGGGTAAGAAATAACTCTCAAACCTCAAGGGCTCATCAGTGAAGCTGTGTTTGTTGTAGATATAGGAGACAGTCTACCCTGAATACAACCCAGCAGAGTATGAAAAACCAAATGAATGATCACTACTCTCTTCCTCCCCCAATCTTCCACCACTATCCATCTGCTCTCAGTACAGAATCTGAAAAGAGTACACAATCCTTATGGATAATTCTCATTTTTTTTTGCATTTCTTTTCCCAGTATAATTTGATTCCAAAATTATTTTTTTCCAGCATCTTTGTTATTTGAGAAGCAAATGAACCTAATATTGGACCCTTTTTCAAGCACTTACTCCATGTGATCTTGGGAAAGTCACCTTACAGATGAAGAAACTGATACTCAGAAAAGGGGAGGGGGACTAATAGAACTCTTGTTATAGGATTGTTGTGAAGATTAAATGGGATCATGAATGGAAAGCCCCCAGCACAGTGCCTGGAACACAGCAAGTCCTCAATAAATGTCAGCCTCATCATGCCACATTTTCCTGAAAATGTTCTAGAATTTTTTTCCAAAGAGTGAAAGGCTTTTTTTTTTTTTTTTTCTGTTAAAGAAATTATTGACCATAGGGAATAGGTAGTTAAGGGGCTGGGGGAGAAATATGTAGGCATTTAGTGATCCCCTCACCCCAGTCACAAACCCCTATGAGGACTCATCTTTTTGAGATATCCCAGACTGGAAGATGGGGTGATTTTTCCAGTTTTGGCTCTTTGGACAAATAGCTGCTCTTCTTCTCTGGGTTTCATTTTCTCTATAGAATGGCAGTGTTGGACTAAATGACCTCCAGAGTCCTCTAGGTATGCCAGTGTGGAATTCCAAGTTAATATGAGAAGACTGAAAGATAGAGGGAGAGGCATCAAGAATGGGGAATGGGCTGGAACGGAGGCTTAGCTGTATCATATAACCTGTCTCAGAGGACATAAACCATGCTCCATGGTCATACAGAGAAGATTTACAGTCTTGGAGTTCATAAATAATCCCTGGATAGTGGAGTTCTTTAAATATCCAATGACACTGGATGCCACAATAGGGGAGAAAGCCCACTCTTCTTAGAAACTGTTAGATTTCCTAATATTATTTTGAACTTTTGTAGCATTGGATGTTGGCTTGCTTTTTACCCCCTTTTCTTCTCTTGTCTTTACTTCCTTCTCCATCTCTCCTTCCCATATTCTCTCCTTCTTCTTTCCTTTTCCTTTCTCTCTCTCTCCTTTCTTCCCTCCTTCTTTCCCTTCCCTCTGCTCCCCTCCTTTTCTTCCCCAGCCCTGGTTTGCTATTGACCACTACTTTCTCATTTTTAAAGCTCTTTTCTTCTTTCACTTCTCTTTTTGAAGCCTGTGGTTTATTATCTAGGTTCTAAACCAACTTATTTAACTTATGTATATTTCCCCCCTTCTCTTATTTAGCCTTCGTCAACTCTTCAGATACTGGGGTCAGGGAGAAGAGATTAATGGTACCAGTCTTGGGGCTAGAGAATCAGCTCGCTTTTTGATTAAACAATCTTGGACACTTAAAAACAACACTGATAACAGACTGGCTGGTTTATAAATTTGAGAGAGTGTCAGGCGCCATAATTTTAATGACTATTGCAGACAGTTGAGGTATTGCAGCAAGAGGTTATGGGGGGGGGGGCGGGGCAATTCTGGGAAAAAACAAACTGAAGACAAATAGGCTCTTTCCAACGCTGTTTATAGTCTTTAGGATAATTATGAATTCCAAGTTTTCGGGGACAAAATCATTAACTCTGACATTCCAATCAACCTTGAAATTAAGTCCAATCTGAAACTTTATCCACTGAGCAGACTTTTTTTGATGTGCAATCATGTACTTTTTTTCTTGAAGAAGAAAATTAAGAGTACAATTTGGAATCATATGGAGAGTGTTACCATAATGTTTTATTCCCAAAGTGGCCTTAATTACAATTACAGGGACACACAATTATAAGGAAATATAGAGATTTCACCTATATTCAGCCCACTTCCTTCCCTTCTCCTTATTACATACAGCTTGACTAATTTGACTAGAAACCACAGCACCCCAAATTCTTAGCACAGTGCCCCGAATAGGTTTTGTACTAAAAAAGTCAAATAATCCCATTTTCTCAGCTATCCAGCAAGGTAGTATCATTATCACCATTTAAAGAAGAGATTGCAGTCATTTTGGACTTCAAAGGGTAGAACCAAGATTTAATTCCTGGGCTTTCTGGTTCTAAAAGTTCTTCCCTTTCTATAACAAAATTCTGCTTATGTTCACTACTGACAATCGTCTTAGTTTCCTGCAATTCACACCAATGTGAAGAGGGTAAGTTTAAAGGGAATAAAATTTTGGATAAAGGAAATGAAATAATATGTTTCCATTTTCATTGAGAATGAATTTCATCCATTCCCAGCAAATTGTCATCTTCATTGTAGCAATATCCTAATCTTATATATTGGTTTAATTTCTGAATCTCCCACTCTATGACTGTTTGCTCCTCAAAGGAAGAGATCACCTCTGCTTTTTTGCTATTCTCTAGGCAGGACTGAGCCAATGTCTTACATTTGGTGGGTCCTCACATGCTTAGTGTCTCCTACAATGTGATTACTCTTTGACTCACATTTGACCAGTGATTTCCATGTACAATCATACAAGATCCATAAGCCCTCAGATAATTTAATTTAGTTGTAGGGAGAAGATTAAAACTGGTAAAAAGACAGCTGCTGATAGAAGACACTGGGACCCAAGGGAACAGTGGTTATTTGGGCTTGTCTGCCATGACCTCAGAGCCTTCTTCATTTTGGTGGAAAATTTACGAAAGGGATTGTCCTGAATAGTCCCTGTTTGTCCCTCCGGATCTGTTCTCTACTCTTCTCTGATCTGCTTTGTGCCCCAGTATCTGACCTGTATGGAATCTCTCTCCCAGGCTCTTTGCCCTCTGTTTTCCAGTTAAGTTTGACCAATAAATCCTGGCAGGATACTGGTGGACAGAAAAGAGAGAGGTGTGAGAACTTAATCTTTTTACTCCCTCTACAACTACAGTGCCCGTGTGCCTGTTGGGCAGTCCCTCTTCCTCTTCTGTGGGTTTCACTGGGCTCTGGTAATGTTGTCCCCTTTCCTTGCCCCTTTAGCCATAGGGCTAGTAACAGCTTCTTGCTAATGGTAGCCTCTGGGCGTGTTACTATCCCTTGTTGGTTCTGTTAATCCTGCCCACACCTCTGTAAATAGTCTTTTTATTTTTTAAAAAAATAGTCTCTTTATTATGTTTTCTTCAGTTAATCCAAGTATTCTCTTTCTTGCCAGGACACTGACTAATCCAGGGAACGTAGGACTGTGCAATCGCAGGTTATGTGTTAACATGGATTTGTCAAGCACAGCCCCTCTCTTGAAGCCAGGGACACATTTGCTTAAGTGATGGGACGTATGTAAGCAGAGTAAGCAGAGGCTAATGAGCTGGCATTATAACTCTAAAGCCTGCATCCCATTATTCACTTACTTGCCCATTCATTCATTCACTTGTACGTATGTTTATCCAGTTAGTCAATGAATATTTTTTGGGTGGCCACTATGTGCCTGGCACTGTTCAAAGCTCTGGAATTACATTGCTGAATAAAACTGATAAAACCCTGTGTATTATAGTTTATATTCTAGTGAGAGGATTATACATTTATTTATTCACTTATATATTTATTTATTATCACAGGTCAGGATATAAGTTACTAAATAGAAGAGGACAGAGAATAGGGTGGCCCTACATTTGCTTAAAAAATTAACTCCCAGAACAAAAACTTTGAATTAGTACCTGGTCACAAAGTCACAGATCTATGGAGGATGAGGGCTAGTGTTTCCCTTTCCTGATAATGGAAAGCTTGTTGGTATCTATTTAGATTGCCATTACTAAGCCCAACATATTTAATCTGGGTTGAAACCTAATGATATATGGCTCTTTCTGTGAGCAAAATCACATGTTCATAAAATTATGGACTCAATTTGACATGGGCTGTTACTCAACTGAAGGGACTGATTCACATTTTATACTCAGAATGTCAGATCCAGAAAACAAAATAGGGCATGGGGAAGTGACTGGTATAGCATATAGTACATAATATATGTTGGATAGATGTTATTTTTTAATCCTCACATCAACCTACAAGATAGGTGAAGATTATTATAACTTTCCTATGAATGACAAAATGATGCTCAAAAAGACTCAGAAAAAATGATGCAAAAAAAAAAAAACTTTGAAATAAGACATATGGAAGATGATGCTAATGTAGATACACACCCCTGGGCACACTCAATCCCCTGTAAACTTCCTAAATGCCACTGTTTTTTACTCCCATACAAGTTAGCATATTAGTATATAAATGAGTGAAATATAGAAATATATTTGGATATCAAGGCAAGATGGCGTTGGTGTAGGAGGGCGCACACTGCAAGCTCCCAGAGCAAGGCGGATTGGGGACGGGGTCCTGCCCGGGGGTCTGTGCTGTGCACGCGTGGAGTGAGAAGCTTGGGACATCTATCTGCGCGGATCGGCGGTGTGGACCGAACGGTGGAGATTCGTGAGTTTTGAGGCTGCCGGTGGAGGTTGGCACAGGCGGCTGAGCCCCGCGGTTACGGAAATA
>JAKSZT010053883.1:51364893-51418614 GCA_026826555.1 Tolypeutes matacus
CTTGCTCACATATGGTGATTCTTGCAATGCAAGAAATTATAACAATGTGGTGGAGCCAGTGGCCACTTGACAGTTTTTGCGTAGGGAGGGGATGAGCAGTTGAAATACAGGGGCTTCTTTGGGAGTTGGAGGTTGTCCTGAGTACTGTTGTGGCAATGGATGTAGGCCATTTTATTTATTTATTTTTTTTAATTTTTCAAAAAAAAGTTTTTATTTATACAGTTTGAGAAAATAAGAGACATTAACCCAAGACTTAAAGAGGCATAGACTGGTCTTCTCATTCCTTGTCAAGGAGCTTCTCTAATTGATGGTTGATATTTTGCAGGTGGCTTTCTGCTCCCAAAAGGCTTCTTGCTTTTAATAACAAAGCTGGGAGGCTGGATGAATCATACGTTTCTTTAACGTTTGGTTTTTTTCCTCGAACATCTGAATAATCCTGATGAAGCTGTTTTATATTAGACAAGAAATATGCTGTACTCCTAAGTGAAGATTTTCTTTCCTTAAGTTCATCATATTTTGTTTGTAGCTGTTTCAGCTGTGGTTCTAACCCAAGTAGTTCATCCTGGACTTCAATCAAATGTTGCCTTTTCCTTTCGATAGCTGAAATAATCTTAGAATTCTTCCTTTTCAGACTTTTCAACATCTGCACTTCTTTAAGTGATTTGATGAGTTCTTCTTTAATATTAGAATGAAATTTGTTGATGGCTTCCTTACAAATTTTAGATTCTATTCTTTGTTGATACTCTAGGAGGGTTTCCTCAAATGCAGACAAAACAACATCCAACTCCATGAGGTCACTAGTTTTCTTTCCTTCTAGACACCAAACATATACACAGTCGGAAATATCGCTATCTGAATCTGTGGCTTCACTTCTTGACTTCTTTCTTTTGCCATGAGACATCTTCCCAGTTTTTTGAGCTTTCTGTTGACTTTCTTGTGCCAGGGTCTCTTTTTCAACAGAGGATTTGGCACTACAGGATCCTATTTTTTTAGGAGTGACTGATTCAGCTGGTTTTTCTGAAAACCCTGAAGATGCTGTAGCTGAAATAGATTCATGTTGTTGTGTACTTATTTTCTCTGCTGGTTTAACTTTTCTTCTTACATCACTTTCTTCAGTGCTTTCAGATTCATCAATAATGGGCTTGGATTTTTTTCCTGGCTTTTTAGTACTCTTTCTTACAGATTCATTTGTACTTTCTTCATTTCAAAAGTGTTCGAATTTCTTTCTGCTGCTTTTCCTTGAGGAGTTGAAGGGATAGATGACCCACAGTGTTGGGAGAGCTCTTCTTCATCAGCATATATAGCAGTGCTGTGTAAAGGAGGAGCAAAGGTTTCATAAGGTTCATCATCTTCCTCATTTTCACCCAGCCTGCCAATGCTTGAGATAACAGAATTATCAGGAAAATCAAACACATCTGGAGACTTGGTCTTTTGGTCAGCTTTATCTTCCATGGAATGTGTTCTTCCTACAGTGTTCTTTGACTGTCTTGCATGACGGGCGCGCCCCGGGGCCTGCACCCCCGTAGGCCATTTTAAATCAGCACACACCACTCAGAACTGAGTGGGAGAGAGTGTGGTCTACAGTGTGAACTGTGGTCTATGGTTGGTGGCAAGGCTCCAGGATGTGTAAGTTCATTGAGGTTGGTGGGCCACACTGTGGGAGATGTTTGTGTGGGATGTGGTGGGAGGTGTGGGAGGTGGGCAACATGGGAATCCCAGTGGGTTCCATGTAATATTTTAGGTAATCTAAGCACCTCTTAAAATATATGTATATATATATATAAAAATAACATTTTTGTAAGCAAATACACATATATGCATATATATTTATATATCATTTTACAAATGTTTGTATGTATTGTGAGAATTTTTATTTTTACCCATAATAAAAATATATATATATATATATATCAATTATAAAATTAAATCAAACATATGGAATAAATAATAATTTTAAATTAAATAAATACAACATAATAAATTGTAATTTCTAAACAAAGAAAAAAAATAAAATATATAGATGTTAAAGTATTCATAAAATAATTAAAATGATTGAGTATTTTCACTAGAACACACATATTTTGTATTTTCAATTATTATTTTTAATTTTTTGTTAATGAAGTATATCATTTACAGAAATTGCAAGCATTAAATATATAAAACACATTTACCATAAAAAAAAAAAAAGAAATATATTTGAATGTACTTTAATTCATAAAAAACATATAAAGCATTAGTGCTCATTAATTTTTTCAGTAATATTTGTAACAAATGACTTATAACAAGACCCATAGCTGATCACAACCACAGGTGTGTCGTGGCACCACTGGGGAGAAATATTTTTGTGCTTATCTAATTTAATGATTTCCAAACTTCCTCATTAAGGGTTTATTGTATTTTTTTTCTTTATAGTTGTCAAATTAAAAAATATATATATGTATATTATCACTGTTAATTAGTAAAAAAAAGAGAACAGAACAGATTAATCATTCCTTTAATAGTTCTTCAATATTGCTTACAAAAATATCAGTATTTAGAAGAGTATGGCAAACACAGAAAGGTTGAGAAACCCTCATAAATTTTAAGAACAGTTATTGCATATTTACATGGTCACCCTTCAGCTAGCTCACTGTTTCAGAACTGCTTTCTGCCCTGCTTATACTCTATTATTCATTCATGTGTGCATAGGCATGAGGTGAAGTTCTCGTCAGCTGGCTTGGACTTAAGTTGTATTCCTTACTTTTTACACAGAGCAAATATTTTTTCATGTTGTAGTGGAATATTTATTTAATGAGAAAATCGTCATGACATATTTATAGGAAAATTGTTTATAGATCACAAGATGGCATTTGCAATATAATACTATTATTGTGATTAAAAACATGTTAGCATTGAGATGTACCATTGTGTGTTTCTATATGTTCCAAAATGTCTACAATTGTAGGACTTAAAAAAATATCTAAGATTGATATATAACTTACATACAATAAGGGGCACAAAATCTTGAATTTATAGCTTGATGAATTTTTACAAATGTGTGAACCTATGTAACCACTACCCATATGGAGATATAAATCCCTTTCAATACCCAGGAGGCTTCCTCATGCCCCCTCCCTGTCAATATCTTCTACAAAGATCACAACTCTTCTGACTTCTATCACCACAGACTAATGTCGTCTTCTTTTATGATTCATAAAAACGGAATACTAGACTTTTCATTTGCATTGAGCTTCATTTGCTTGTCTGTGAGATTGATGCATGTTGCATGTGCAGTAGTTTGCTGTGTTTAGCTGCTATATAGTATTTCATTGTGTGTATATGGGGCATTTGGGTATTTCTGGTTTTTGACAATTATGAATAAAATTGCTGTAAGCATCCTTGTACATGCCTTTTGTGGCACAAATTAACAAGCTTTTGTCAGTTATATATCTAGGTGTTGAATTACTAGGTCACGGGGCTGTATCTGAATTGATTATGCCAAACAGTTTTCCAAAGTTGTTGGACTATTAACAGTGCGTGAAAGTTCCAGCTGTTCCATACTTTTATAAAAGCTTTGAATTGTCAGGTTTTTTTTTCCATTTTAGTCATTCCTGTGGCTATTATCTAGTGGCATCTCATTGTGGTTTTAATCTGTATTTCTTTGCTGATTAATGATGTTGAGTATGTTTCATATGCTTATTGGCCATTTGGCTAACCTTTTTTGTGAAATACCTGTTCAAGTCTTTTGCTTATTTTAAAAAATTGTATCTGTCTTTTTCTTATTGGTTTGTAGGAGTTCTTTAAATTTTCTGAAAATGAATCCCTTGTTAGATATGTGTAGTATACATATCTTTTCCTATTCTGTTGCCCTTTTATTACCTAAATGGTATTTTTTGATAAACATAAATTTATTAATGAAGTCAAATATATGAGTATTTTCTTTATGTTTAGCACTTTTTGTTCTATTTAAGAAATATTTGCCTAACCCAGTGTATCCTGGGGTTATCCAGAGACACAGAATCAATAGGAGATATATATGTAATATAGTGTGTGTGTATATATATATATATAGTAGGAACTGACTCACATGACTGTGGGGATTGGCAAGTCTGAATTCCATAGGGCAAGCTACTAGTTGGAAACTTGA
This sequence comes from Tolypeutes matacus, assembly GCA_026826555.1. Classification (NCBI taxonomy): domain Eukaryota; kingdom Metazoa; phylum Chordata; class Mammalia; order Cingulata; family Chlamyphoridae; genus Tolypeutes; species Tolypeutes matacus. The sequence continues at coordinate 51,369,020 of JAKSZT010053883.1, forward strand.
TGAAGGTGATGTTGAATTTCCCAGGAGAATCCACAAGTTGAAAGGTGATTATGAATTCTCCAGGAGAAGCTGGCTGGCTGAAGTAGAGATAGAAATTCTTTATTCTGACTGCTGAAATCCTCAGTTCTCACTTTAAGGCCTCCAATTGATTGATTGAGAAGACTTGTCATTGCTGAAGGCCATCTCCTTTGTTGATTATAGATGTAATCAGCCATTGATGCAAAAAACTAATCATTTAAATCCATCTAAAAATATTCTCACAGTAACAGGCCAGTGCTTGCTTAACCCAACAACTGGAAATCATAATCTAGCCAGTTTGACATGTGAAACTAACCATCACAGTTCACCCCATGTCATCTTGGCATCCCCACTCATCTCCTTAAACCATACTTAATCCCTAGAAAATAACATAGTTTAACATAATTTAACTGTCTTGCATACAATTGGAAATATAGTAACCCTTTTCCCAAAGGAGGATGTAAGTCCTTGGATAATTTACACTTTTATCTTTGATGTCCTAAAACTTAAGTAGTATGACATAAAATTAATACAACTATGTCATATCATAAGGGAATAAGAGAGAGAAGAAAACAATGACATTTGTTTATGTATATATAAAAACATATTCATCACAAAACAAGGAAGAGATACTCATAACCATTACAGTTTCTGCACCCTTCACACAGTCACAGCTCATAATTATAATTACCTATTTCTACTACTTATTCCATATTCCCTTTACTCTTAGCAGGCTCCTCAGCTGGCCATGGTTCTTTGCCTGGTGGGGTGATCCAAACCTTCATTCCTGAAGGGTCTGGGCCGTTATTAGTCTTGCCTGGATTGGGTTGTAGTTTTCCACTGACTTTAATCACAGGGCAGAGTAGTACTAAGAGATGCCCTAAAGGATCTCCTGTATTCCAGATAAATTCTTCTTTACCTCCAGAGTGTAGTAGCAGTCCTATGTCCCCTTGATAATAAGAATCAATCAGTCCAGCCAGTACAGTAAGTCGTTCTTTGCTTATTGATTAAGAGGCATGGGAAGCTCAAAGTGGCTGGATGACAGTCTTAATTTCCAGTTCAATGGAATAATTGTTGGGTATCTTGGTGGAAGCCCTCCTTCATTTGGAACTAAGACCTCTAGACCAGCAGAGCATAATATTGCCAGGACAGGAAGCAAATTTTTTTCTAAACACCAGGGTAATAGTGCATAGTGCCATGCTCATTTCCACCCCTTGATTCCCAGATCTGTGAATACTGGCTATGAGATAAACATCATAGATTGGATGCTGACATAGAACATGTTCAGCCTCCTGGAGAACATTGCCCAGTCCTGCAAAATATTGCCACCCTTTCAGCACCATAACTGAGTCTTCAAAAGGCCATTCCACATTCTATGGATCTAACTGCTTCAGGATGATGGGGAACATGGTAAGACCAGTAAATTCCATGAGCATGTGCCCATTTCCACACATCATTTGCTGTGAAGTAGGTTTCTTGATCAGAAGTAATGCTATGTGGAATACCATGATGGTGGATAAGGCATTCTTTGTCCACAGATGACAGTTTTGGCAGAAGCATTGATGCAGGGAAGGAAAACCCATATCTGGAGTATGTGTCTACTTCAGTAAGAACAAAAAGCTTTCCCTTTCATGATGGATGAGGTCCAATGTAATCAACCTGATATCAGGTAGCCAGCTGATCACCTCAGGAAATGGCATCATATCAGGGACTATGTATTGATCTCTGCTGCTGACAGATTAGGTACTCAGCAGTGGCTGTATCCAAATTGGTCCTGGTGAATGGAAGTCCAAGTTGTTGACCATACATAACCTCCATTCCTACAACCATGATCGCTTTCTTCATGAGCCCATTGGGCAATAACAGGAGTGGCTGGGGAAAGAGGCTGATGGATATCCACAAGAAGAGCTATCCTATCCACTTGATTATTAAAATCTTACTCTGATGGAGTTACTCTCCGGTGACTTCATGTTTTTCTTCCCATTCAGAAAGGTCTATCCACATACCTCTCCCCCTGACCTCTTTATTACCAATTTTCCAATCATGTTCCTTCCAAGTCCCTGACCATCTAGCCAAACCATTATTCACAGCCCATGGATTCCAAGAATTGGTATAAAATGTACCTCCAGATATTTTTACTTCAAAGCAAACTAAACAACCAGGTCCCTTGCCCACTGGCAGGATGTCTCCTCACCACTGTCCTTCAGGGATGTCTCAGAAAGGGGCAGCAGTGCTGCAGCTGTCCACTTTCAGTACATCTTCTGTATATCATGCAAAACCATCCATAAACTAGGCCAGGTTTTCTCCTCCTCAGTCCATGATTGTAAGAGACTTCCCAAGAATTCAAAGTTGTGGGCTAGGAAAGAGAAGGTAATGTGGCAAGAGTGGATGCCTTGGGCACTTGGGCACTTGGGCCACTTCCTCAAATAACTTGTATGTGCCTTCAGGGCCTGCTTGAGTCTGATCTTGTATGTACCACCTCCATTTGATGGTTGTGTGCTACTGTGCACACCAACTTTATGACTTGGTGGGCCAGATACCACCCAATTCATGATCACCTCAATCTGGTGGTTACTTGGTGCCCATTCTTAAGCATTCAGTAGCAGGCCAAAAGTTGTTTCTCAAAAGAAGAGTAGTTATCTGCAGAGAATGACAGGGCTTTGCTCCCAAACCCTAAGGGTATTTACTGTGATTCTTCTATAGGGTCCTGACAAAGGCATCTCTATTTGCCATTGACACTTTCAGTACCATTGGATCTGTTGGATCAGATGATCTAAGAGGCAAAGTAGCTGGACCTGTTATAGGGCCTCCTCCTCTCCTGATCCTCACTCAAAGAGAGCAGCTTTTAAGCTCACTCAATAAATGGTCTAGAGTAACACACTCAAAGAATATATTGCCTCCAAAATCAAAAGAGGCCAACTAGGCATTGAGCATCTTTATTTAGTTGTAGGAGGGTCTAGATGCAACTGCTTATCCTTTATCTTAGAAGGGATATTTCAACATACCCCACATCACTGGATGCTTAGAAATTTCACTGAGTTGGAAGGTCCTTGAATTTTTTTTGGATTTATCTCCTACCTTCTGACACACAAATACCTTACCAGTAAGTCTAGAGTAGTTGCTAGGTCTTGCTCACTATGTCCAATCAGCATAATGTCATCAATATAATGGACCACTCTGATGTCTTGTGGATGGAAAGGCAATTGGGTCCCAGCAGAATAGATTATGACACTCAGGGTCATGAACATATGCTATGTTATTGTTTAGAGGCTTTTTTGTTTTACCTGTCACAACTAAGTCTATAATCCATCTGGAATTTAATTTTCTATGTGGTAAGATACAAGGTTCATTAATATCTAATTAATTTAGCACCATCTATTGAAAATACTATCCTTCTTCCACTGCACTGCCAGCATCATTGATATAATCAAGTATATGTGGGTCTGTTTCTAGAATTTTATTTTGTTCCTTTGGTTGTTTGTCTATCCCTGTACCAATTCTATACTTGCTTTAAATACTATAGATTTGTAATAAATCTTGAAGTATGGTAGTTTAACTTCTTCAGCTTCATTCCTCTTTTCAAACATTATGTTTGTTTTGCTTAGCCCTTTGCCTTCCCATATATATTTTAGAATCAGCTTGTTGATTTCTACATAGTGAATAGTGTCATATCCCTTTTACTCTTTGTGACTGCCCTCTCACCAGCTTCTATGTGTGTTTTTCTTCCTATGAGCTACATCTATGATTCTCTTTGAAGGACTGTCTGAAGGCTACTGGAACTACTTTGCTCAAATGTGAGAGAACTGGAAATATCTATGAGTTTATGTTATCCTGGGGCACATCTTATCAGTGACTAACTAGTACAGGAATATGAAAGCCCAGCTCTTTTGCCTTGAAAGGGGAAACTCTGATGAGGCTGAAATCAGACTGTTGTTTGGTTTCCTCCCCTTCTATGTCCTACTTTTCCATTTCCAGTAAGTTTCTCCTGGGAGCATTTCCATAATAAATCACTTGCACAGAAATCTTAATCTCAGGATCTACTTCTGGAGGACCCAAACTGAGACATTTCAGAAAAAAATTACTGGGATTTTTACTGGGATTACACTGAATCTTTAAGTGTAAGGACAACTGGCAAAATTACAATATTGAGTCTTCCAATCCATGAAGATGGTATATATCTCAATTATGGAGATTAATTTCCTTTAATTTTTCTCAGTAATGTTTTATAGTTTTCTGTATACAAGTTTTGCATATCTTTTGTTGGGTTAATAACTATGTATTTTACAATTCTAAAAGATATTGTAAATAATATTTAAAAATATATTTTCTAATTGATTGTTACATTTTGAGTTTGTGAATTTAGTGATTTTACCAAATTCAATATTAATTCTACTAATATAGCCATAGATTCTTTTAGATTCCCTATATATATCATCTGTGATAATAGCAGTGTTATTTATTCCCTTCCAACACTTGTGCTTTTTTTTCTCTTGACTTATGCGCTAAGACCCCTGGTGCAACATTGAGTCAAGTAGTGATATGCACAAACTATTACAGTAACAATATGTCTCTGTTGTAACAAAAAAATTTTTATGCAATGATGAAAATTTGGCATCAACCTGTGGAAGGTAGGCAATATCTCTATTGTCACTTGAGAACCACTGACTTAGTATTCCATCATATTTACCAATCATTTACCAATTAGCATGACTTTCAGGGATTAGAGGGGCATTAAGGAAAAAGCATGCATATATATATATATATATATATATATATATCATAGTCAATGATCAAGATTCCTGCCCAGCCAATCTATGTGACCTTCCCCCGAATGCTTCAATGCTCCCAAGAGTATTACACAAAACAATAACAGAAAGGGAAAAAGAGAAGCAGCAATTATTATATTAATACATGCCTAAGCACTGTATCTTATAATGTGGTACCTCTTCTCTTCCCAGGGAGCCCTTAATTCATCTTCTAAGAAAAACTCAGCTGAGAGACTTACAAGTTCACTCTCATAACACTCATTACACTTTTTTTTCCCTGTCATTGTTCAATGATTTTCCTGGGAGTGGTTTGAGCAGGGAGAATGTTTGCCTTATTTTTTCAGTGCTTTATACCAAGATCTTAGCAAGTACCTGGCAATAGTCAATATACCATTTATTGACTATTAATGGTTATAAAAGAGTTAGGTGCCTAAAATGCTGCCCCATCCATATGACAAATAGCCCTAGATCCCTTATTCATTCATTCATTGATTCAGTCATTCAATAACTATTTATTGGGGGCATCCTATCTGCCAGGACCTCTGCTAGTTGTTTTCCATCCAATAGTTCATTTAATTATGTCAATAACCCTGGGAAGTAGGTATTATTCTCATTTTATAGGTGAAGAAACTGGAGCTAGGGACTCATAGCCCTGTGGATATCCCTGAACTCATATAATTTCAAATCCCGAAGTGAAGTTTTAGAAGAAACTATTTCAGGCTAAAAGAAAGAATATAGTGAAAAGAAAGCTTAGTGGGACATGGTCACTTCTGAAAGAAAGATCTGAAGGGAAGGCACAGGAGGGATTAACATGTATGGCTTCAGAAAGCAAAACTGGAACCTGTCAGTTAGAAGCTTTGGCTTTTAGGTAAACTATAGAGAGACTTTTCTGGCAAGAATCGTTGCTCAACAAGAGAATGGAAAACTTTAGAGCTGCGAGCACCTAGTGTTATTATGCTGGGACAGACCCAATGCTAAAGTGTGAATATCATGAGTTACCATGATGCCAACCCTGCTTTTTAGGAGCTCACAATCTTGAGGTGGAAGTAGCACATTATGCCATAATTAGTCATTTATTGTTTACTGCTTGAGAGGGCAGGCCAAAGTACCATGTAGGCATAGAGTACCTCCACTGGGAGTGCCTAACTCCTCTACAGAGCCTTCCCCAAGAAAACTGGATATAATTAGAGAAGGGTCTTATAGAAAAAGTAGGATAGAAAATGGAGGAGAGTGCTAGGTGGAAAAGAAAGAGAAAGTCATTCAAGGAAGCGTGAATGGCGTGTGAAGAAGCCGAGACGCATAGAAGAGCCTACAGGATATATCTGGGTAAATGCTCATATCTTAGTTGAGAGAGGTTGGCATGAAAAAGGAAGCACAGGGGAGAGACACTGTAGAAGCAGTGTCAAACCTTGAAGGGCCTTCAAATATCTCTTAGGGAGTCAACTTTTCCTTGTCCACAGAGTGGAGTTCTAAGCTGAGGCCTGCCCACAGCTGCCCAGTCTGCTTCCTCCAATACTCCCAGTGTCTCTTAGCTTTCTACTTCGAGCCCCAGTGTGGAAAACGTGTTAATTAATGATGAAAACCATTCTGCTCTTCAAGAGTGTAAAGGCTTCCTGGGGGCCTTTTGTAGAACAAAAGCCTGGCTGTTGCTGTCAACAGTTCCCGTGACTCCCATAGTAACCGGATTCCTGGTCCCAAGGCGGTTTCCCCATCACCTGGGTGTGCCTGCCTCTGCATCACTCAAAGAATCACGTCACTGTGAGCCTGGTTCTCCAGCATGAGGCTCCATCCAGCCCTGGAACCTGTCAGAGACACAGGGAATTGGATGTGTCAGACAAAAAGGGGCAGGGCTTTAAGGGCTGGGACAGTTTACACGTAGCTATTTGGCTCCTGGCAGTGTTTATAGAAAAAGAAAAAAAAATTCAGAAGAATGAGGAATTCCTCCCCTCCACCCCCAAACTTTTTTTTTTTTTTTTTGAACATGTTATTCTCATACTTATCTCTGTTGATGACTTTGGAATATATTATAACCTATTTGTTTCTCAGCTGTAATACTAATTAAATTATACTAATCTGGCATAGATTCTCTTCTGGAGAATTCCAAATTCATAGCAATAGGCAACATTTGCAGGCAGAAAGGAAAGGGGATGAAGGTCCAGACATTTGGGGCAAACATTGATGGGTATGTGGAACTCTGATATGATTTACTTGGATACATGTTTCAATCTCCTTAACAAGGAACCTCAGAAGTTAGGAATAATTCCTCCTCCTTCTCCCTCTCTGACCCCATCTCTACTCCCACCCGAGAAGTTTAGTCTTACTATATGTATCCCCCCCACCTCTGTTTTCTACTTTTCTCTGCCTGCTCTTGACCAGGAAGGCTGGCATCTATAAACCAATGAGCGAGGCTCTCTTGACCTCTGGCTTTCAGTTGAGTTTGGCGCATGAGAGGCACTGGCAAGAGATTAAAGAATGGAAGGGGTCCTTTAAAGGCTGCATTCCTCTCCACAGCTCTGGTTTCTGTTGTGTGGAGCATCTTCCTGGGCTCCCAGTTTCTCTGGGCCCTTGTAATGCTATTCCCTTCCCTCGTCCCCTCAGGTCTGGAGTTGGTAATGCCTTCCTTCTCTTGCATCTCTTGACCTTCCACTATGCTCAAGGTCCATACCCTTAACCAATTAGTTTGTAGTAAAAATAATAAAACAGTGAACATACCTAAAACAATTAGGTACTAATACTTTGTGTTCTCTTTATTATGATGTAACGATTTTGTAGTTATTAAACATACTATGCACCAAGGCTGAGTAAAGTTCTCCTTTTTTAAAAAAATATTTTATTTATTTCTCTCCCACCCCCAAATTGCTTTTGTGCTCACTGTCTGTTCTCTGTGTGTTCTTCTGTGTCTGCTTGTCTTCTCCTTAAGCGGTACCAGGAACCGATCTTGTGACCTTCTGGAGTGGGAGAGAGGTGCTCAATCTCTTGCGCCACCTCAGCTCCCTGGTCTGCTGTGTCTCTTACTGTCTCTCCTCTGTGTCTCTTTTTGTTGTGTCATCTTGCTGCGCCAGCTTTCCACATGGGCCAGCACTCCTGTGCAGGCCAGCACTCCACGTGGGCCAGCTCTCCACTTGGACCAGCTTGCCTTTCACCAGGAGGCCCCCGGAATTGAACCCTGGACCTCCTATTTGGTAGACAGGAGCCCAATCACTTGAGCCACATCCGTTTCCACAAGTAAAGTTCTTGATATATTTAACTTGCAGGGATGTTCTGAGAATTAAATAAGACTGTAATTTGTTTTCCGCCTGGTAAAGGGGGATCATGAAACCTGGAGAGGTTGATTGATCTTCCTAAGATCACACAGCTGGCAAATGGAACTAGGTTTCAAACCTGTCACCTATGTCCTTTCTATTCTGCCACACCACTTCCCAGAGCATAAATACCAGCCCCTGGGTTTAACGTCATCAACATCACATAGGGGCATAGCACAAAAGGACTGCTAATGTTTTGTGAAAAAAAGGATTAGTTTGCTTGATCCTTTCAACAACTCTGTGAGAGGGACACTGATATAATTATCTTTGTAAGCATCCTCATTTTACAAATCTGTATGCTGAAGTTCAGAGAGGTGAAGGGATTTGCAAGAGCCACAGAGGCAGGGTTGGATCCCAGTTCTGTCTGACTTCAAGCTCCTGCTCCCTCCTCTAGTTCATTGCTCTCCAATGGAACTTGCTGTGATGATGGAAATGTTCTATATCTGCCCTGTGCAATAGCATAGCCACAAGCCACATGTGCTACTGAGCACTTGAAATATGGCTAGTGCAATGGAGGAACTGAAATTTTAATTTTAATTTTAAAGCACTTAAATTTAAATAATCGCATGGGGCTAATGGCTACTATGTTGGACAGCTTAGTTTATGCTATGCAAATTAACTAAGACAAGGACCCAATTATATATATATATGTACTTCTCCATCTCTCTCTCTCACCTTTCAATTGCTCCTTTTTCTTACTTTCATTGAACTGAGGACCAATCGTACAGAAGGCAGCGAGCAGATGAGGGGGTGGGGTGAAGCAAAGGAGATCAGACCTGGTGCTTGCTCTGGTTCTGTTCAAGTTGGGGAGATTAGACATTGCATAAATAACTAAAGAACAAAGTTGAAGGTTTAATGTTATAAGAGCTCTAATAGAGGAGATGATAAGGGGTGAGGGGATAATAAGGCTCACCCTGTCTCCTTACAGGGCTGTTGGGGGAGCCTGAGATAACGGTGTGAATGTGTGTTGTTAACAGTAACATGCTTTGTAAATTGTTAAGCACTTTGCAGACACCAGCCATCAGAAACAACAGTGTCTTAACTGTGTGGGCTAGTGATATTCCAAAGGCCTTTAACTTTTGCCTCATTTGATCTTCACAACCCCACTGTGAGGTGTGTGGGATCCTATTCCCTTTCTGAGATGTAAGAAAGGGTGCTCAGAAAGGGTAAGTGGTTGCCTAAGGACAAACAGCTGATGGGGGCAAAGCCTGGTTTGAGGCCCTGGGTTCCATGGCTCCTGAACCAGGGCTCTTTGCATCCCCCGTCGTTTCCCTTGGCAGATTTTGTGAGTAATTGTTATCCATCCACCTTCATTACTGGCACTGTTGGGGCTCCTAAGAAAATAATTTTAGAGGTTTAGGCAATTCTGCTGAGGCTAGCTGGGATGTGATACAGCTATACCCCTGGCCTGGGGCAGGTCTTTTGGGTGCACCAAGGCTTTGTTATAACAGGGCATGTGCCAGAGAATGAGGTCAGTGGTGAGGCCATCCTGGAGTTCTTGCCAGGCAAGTAGCCACGAATGGACCCAGATTCCACAGCCATGCAGGTTGTCCAATTGGCAGACTTCTGAGGGCTCCATAGGACTCTTGGCATTTATTCCTGAATAATCTCAGCCCAGGGGAATAGTAGAAAGCTGATGATCCGAAAGACTCATTGGTGCCTTTCTTTTTTTTTTTCTTTTTTTTTTTTAATTTATTTTTATTGTGGGTAAAAATCAAAATTCTCACAATACATACAAACATTTGCAAAATGATATATAAATATATATGCATATATGTGTATTTGCTTACAAAAATGTTATTTATATATATATATATACATATATTTTAAGAGGTGCTTAGATTACCCAAAATATTACATGGAACCCACTGGGATTCCCATGTTGCCCACCTCCCACACCTCCCACAATAGGATGACCCACTGATGTGTTTTTTTTTTTTTTATTGATCACTCATTGGTGCCTTTCATGCTTTAACCCAGCTCCCTTTTACAGATGGGAAGATAGAGACCCAGCAAAGGGGAGGGAATTTGCAAACACAAGGGCCTGTTTACTCCCAGTTCTGTTGCATTAACTCTATGGTTCTTGACTCTCAAACTATGACTCCAGTCAAATCAGATTAGGTCTTTCTTCAGGGTTTGCTTTGAAATTTTAATTTAGTACCATATGCAAACAAGTATGTAACTGCATTTGATGATGTCTCCATGAGATGACTGCTTGGGGTCTGTTCATGGACTTGAGAGTGTCAGAGCTAGAAGGGACCTAGGGGCTCATCAATAGGAACCCCCTCATATTAAGATGGCGAGATCAAACTCAGCTTGTTTTGAGACTTGCCCAAGTCACCTAACAAGCTGGTGTCTTACCTGAGAGGTCTGTGTTAATTTCTGTGCCAGGAGTTCACAACCTAAAAGCTTTGAAGGGAGGGCACATCCCATTGGCACAGTGTCTCTGTCCTGACAGTTCTAATGGGGAGTCAGGTGAGTGGCGCATGCAGATATTCACTGTCCTTTTCTCATTATGAACTTAGAGTCTATGCCAAATGATCTGATGCAACCAGAGCCCAGTTCCACCCTTTTCAAGACCCCAGTTTTAATTCTGCTTCCTCCAGGAAGAAGTACCTAACTTTTCTAGCATGCACCAATTTATCACTTACTTTACCTATTTATATTTTCATTGTCTGTCTCACATTACTTTGACCTTTCACTGGGTACACAACTTCAAGGAAAAGAAATTAGCTGCTATTTATACCTGCTCTGGGCCAGGATTTACATGGTATCTCATTTAAGCCTCTCAACAACCCATGAATAGGAGGTCATTATTCTGTTTTTGGAAGGTGGGGTACTAAGTCCCAGATAGGAGAGGTAACTTGTCCAAGACCACACAGTTCATGCCTCATTAATTTAATCAGAAAAATTTTATTGCACACCTGCCATATGCCAGGAATTGCTCTAGGTGGAGAAAAACCCTTTATCTACCTCATGGAACTTATGCTCCAGTTAAGGGCAGAAAAATAAACAAGTAGACAAATTCACTCAAAGGTCCAGTCAAACAGGTTGCTTCACTGATCCCTGGAATCATCCCATGTTTTCCCTAGATTTGCTCCTGCTTCTTCCTCAATGAGAAAATCTCTCTTCATATCTTTAAGTGTTATAAGTCCACACACCCTTAAGGCCTACCTTGATTAGAAAGCCTTCTCTGGGCTTTCAAACTGGATTATCATAAGATAGAATACTTACTGTGAATTTACCATGTGTCTGATGCTGTTCTGGTTTCTTAATTCACTTTGTCCGTTTTTATCCTCACAATGTCCCAATGAGGTTGGTACTATTATTATCCAATTTTATAGACTGGACTGAGGCTTAGAGAGGTTAAACAACTTGTTGCAGGTGACATGGCTAATAAGTGGGAGAGCCAGAGCTCATAAGTCAGTGAACACTCCTTCCACCTCTGAGCCATGTTGAAAGATGCTGTAGGAGACAGTGTGGAATGGTGGGAAATCACAGGAATGGTAAGCATTAGGTACAGGTCTGAGCTCAAACTGAAGCAATTATGTCACTGCTGTGACTTATTAAAGGCATGGTGATAGATTCATATATTCATCCTACAGGATCATCTGCTTGGAAATACCCTCTGGTACAACCCCTGAGACTTATAGTAGATGCTCAATAAATGTTTGCTGAATCTGGATCTGGTAAGAGTAAATATGACAGTCCTTTCCTCCCTGGCCATATACTGATTTTCCAGTAAATTGGTTCCTTTCATAGTCAATCACTGCAACATGCCACTAAGGTAAAGATATGTAATTATTTTTTTCCTCACTCATCATCTGATTCCTCTGCAATATAAACTTCATTATAGCTGGACCATCATATCTTATTCAACATTGTCTGCACAGTAGTTCACCTAGCTTATAACTCACTGAAGATGTGGTAATTGCTTAATGAGTGAAATTATGCCAAACTGAAAAGCTCTTTATATTTGAAGACCAGCTTCCAGGCCACATTGCCACAGTGATTGGCTCAATCCAAGTCAGGTACTCACCCATCGTCCAATAAATTTCTCTCCAAGGAATTTTAGAGACATGGGACTTAGACATGGAGTCGATTGCCTATGGGATACAAACTAAAGAATCCAGTGAACTTGGTACCGTTTCAGTTACTATGACTATGAAACAAATTACCTTAGTGATGTAAAGCAACAATTTATTATGCTAGCAGATTCTTGAGGGTCTGGAATTCAGAGTGGGCACCACAGTGAGGGCAGCTTGGGTCTGTTCCCAAGCCTTAGTTAGGAGATTCAAAGGCAGGGCATTAGAATCATCTGAAGACTTGTTCATTCTCAGGTTTGGGGTTTGATGCTGGCTGTCTGGTAGGGACCTCAGTTCTTCTCCACTTGGGCTTTTCCATGTGATCTCACCCCATGGGCTAGTTTGGGCTTCCTCAGAGCATGGTGACTGGGTTCCAAGAGTGAGTGACCCAGCTAGAGAGCCAGGTGGAAGCTGTACCATCTTTATGACTTAGCCGCAATGTCATGCAATGTCACATCTACAGCATACTGTTCATCATGGCAGCTACAAAGTCCAGTCCAGCTTCAACAGGAGAAATAGACTCTGCCTCTTGATGGGAACTGGCAGGTTTCTGGAAGAGCATGTAGGACTGGAAATGTTGCTGTAGTCAATTTGGAAAAGTACAATCTGCCACAGGTAATGAGGCAGCCATAGGGGATAGCCATGATCGGTTGTGTGCAAGAAGAAAAGGGGTTGTTGAGTAGAGCAGACAAACCAAGAAATGTAGAAAGGGAATATAATTTGGCCAGAATAGGTTTTCCAAAGGAGTTACTTAGAGTTTGGAGTACAAGGTATTTATTAGGGTTCAACACCAGTGCCAGGAAGGAGGTGAAAGCAACACTAGGCAGAAGGAGAAGTTGAACTGTGATGGATGCCTGACAGCCTTAACTGACCCAGAGGCAGTTCTGGAGCAAATTTCACCTATCGGAATTGTCCCTTGTTGGGTTGAAATGGCTGGGCATTTATATCCTGCCTTACTTAATCATGGGATGTGGACCACCCAAGAAGGGGTCTGACTGGGTGAGGCTGGTCTCTGTAGCTAAGGCAGACCTTGAAGAACTTGACAGCCAGAAGCTGTTTGCTGGCTGTATTTGCCTCAGCTGGGCAGTAAGCTCTTACTCAGAGGGAAATCTGTGTGGTGCATCTCTTTGTCTACCACAAGGGGGAGGACTGTTTGGTTCTCATGCGGTCATTGTCATGCAAATAGGTTCTATAAAATATCCCTCCATATTTACAACACATCACTCTCCATTAGGTTGAATAGATTTCCATGTCTTGAAACTAAATATGACAGCCTAAGGCTCTGGGTTTCTCTATAAAGTGAAGGGGTTGGATGGGCCCTTCAGTTTTGAAATCCTGTGGTTCTTATTCAGTCAGCCTCAGCCTTTCACATAGCCAACCCTGCAGAAAGTGGAGCATAGCTCACTTGTTGCTGAGAGGTTCTTATCAGATATAGATCCAGACAGACACAGTCTGGCTTAGTTTTTCATGTGATTTATTCACCCAGTTCAGAAGAAAGCACCAGGTGATATCTGAGCTGTGGCAGCAGCCAGCTGGCTCCCAACACATTCCAGGTATAAAAATAGTTCATAAGGAACACCGAGCTCCAATAATTCTTCCTTCAGACTTGAAGATCCCTAAGATGGCCTAAAAAATGTTTGCAAACTCAGTTCTTACCTCTAAGCTTCAGTTTCTCATTTTGCTAATGGAAGCACATTGCTGAGGACATTAAGTGTATGGCTATGTGGTGGTTCCAACAATCAGACTGGTTTCTGGAAGAAGAGTATTATGGATACAGAGAAGCCCAGGTTTGGATCACACACAACACCAAAGTTGCACAAACTTGGGTTGAAATTTGGCCTCCACAATTTACTAACTTTATAACCTTAGTCTTCCTTAGCATGTTTACCCATCATTAAAGTATATCTAAAACCTATTTCATAGACTTATTTTGAACACTGAAAAAATATTGTATGCAAAGCATCTAGCACAATGCCTGGAACAATTGTGAAGAATATTGTTCATGTCAAAGAGGAACATAAATTTCCAATTATTGAGCATCTACTCTGTCCAGGCACCATGACAAATGCTAAGAAAACAAAGATATCAAATATGGTCATGACCTCAAGGAATTTCATTATAGTGGGGTGGACAAATTATTGTTCCAATATAAATTCTGCCATGTTCTGGATAAGTGACTTTGGATGAGTTCGTTCCATTTCTGTGGGTCTCAGTTTTCTATAAATATAGAAAAGTATACCTAATTTATAGCATTGTGGTGATGACTAAATGAGATGATACATTATTAGGTGCCTGGCACATGGCTACCATTTGTTGAGTGTTGCACTGCTGAGCTCTGATCTTGCCTATTTGCCTTCGCTTTTCCATGAACCTGCTCAGCAGAAAAGATGTTTAACCACCCTGAAACCTCAGGGACCTTTGCCCAGCCTCCTTGGTCACTTGGTGCTGCTTTATACTTTATGGGACATATTAAAGCAGGAGTTTGAAATAACAGTATGGACCAAGAGGCAGGAAACCTCAGGTTCAATTCCTTCCTTTGCCACTCTGAGGTTCAGAAAAATTAAATGCCATGTGTTCATACTTTCCTCATTTGTTCAGGAGGGAAATGAGCTTTGGAGTCAGGCAGCCCCGCTTTAAAGTCCTGGATCTGCTCTTACTATGTGAAATTGGACTGATGATTTCATCCCTTTTAGTCTCATTTGTGCACCAGCTTTAGGGTATACCACCCTTGTAGGCTTATTGTGGAATTCAATGAGATATTGTATGTTACATATTTAGTAGATATTTCGGCACAGTGATTAATATGTTTTTTATTATTGAGTATGATTATAACTCAAAACAAATTTATGAGAAATGTAATGAAAATGGAGCTAATGAGACGAAGAAATTAGTGCTCAAAGAGTTTAATTTATTGTGATGCTTGATATGCGTGAGTTCAGTGTCCAGCACTGCTCAAAATACATCTGTCCCTTCTCCCTTCAGACAGGTGCCACTTTTAATCCAGATAGCATTTGTGAAGAGTATTTCTTTTTTCACATTTTTGTCTGACTTTTTCCTACCAAGGAACTTGATTCCTTTCCCTGTTGGTGAAGACTATTTTCCTGGCTGGTAAACCTTCAGGCGAGATGTCCACTGGGGAAAGCCATAAGGAAAGCAAAATATGTGCTTGTTAATAGAGATATTTGATGGTCCTGAATCTGGTCTAGGGGCTCCTCGGCCCACACTCACTTGATGCCATCACACCAGGCCACTGACGTCTGTACAATTGCCTTCCATGATTTGTGTAGAAAGAATGAGTGACTCCCTTACACCGACACGCATACACACACACACATGTGCTCTGCACTAAGCCCCTAATGATTCACATCCTTTCTTAATGACAGCTGATTACTGTGGAAAGTTGGGCAGCTCCAGCTGAGTGCATTTCTCAGCTCCCAAACTGGTCATATGGATGCAGTGACTCACTGCTTGAAATGTAGTGAGAGAGAATGCCGTTGTCATCCTGGCTACATGAACAAGGCTTGGAAGCTAGGGAGAGACGAATCACATTTCTGGGCCTGTGAGAGAGTTCTGAAACCCTCTAAATTTAGATTGGGCTCTCTTATGGGATCAGTCATGTAGGAGAAAGATGTCATTTCATTATGAAAAACTGAATTGAAATCATCATGCTGTGAATTCACGTTCTCCCAACTCAGAGATTATCTGGCAGAGGCCTTGAGTTCAGTTGCAGAATTTTTTTCCCACTCCAGGCTCTTCCCCCTCCTCAAACAGGATTTAATCATCCTCCATCTGCTTAAAAGGACCTGGCTCAGGTCCTCTGATGGCATTTTATGTACCTTCTCTCAGTTAACCCCCTCCATTCCCCCAAGCACTAGATATTATTGTCCTTATTTCTCAGAGGACGAAGAAAACTCTCAGGGTTTAAATGACTCACCGAAGACCCTATAGCAGCAGAGCCAGGAACTGAACCCTAGTTTGTTGGATTCCAGAATCCATACTCTTTCTACTACACTACCAGTTGAAGAGTTGTGGTTCTCATCCTCCTCATGATGATTGCACATTAGAATGCCCAGGCTCCTTTCTAGAGATTTTGGTTTAACTGTTCTGGAGTGGGGTCTAGGCATAGGCATTTTGTTTTTTAAAGCTTCCTGTGCTTCTAGTAGGGAAGCAGGATTGAGAATAACTGGTCTAAGGTCCTGCTTATACCCCAACCCTTACAGCTTCTTTGGTAAAAATTATTGAGTAATTGCTTAAGCCAGAAACTTAAGAGTCAACTAGAATTAATTTCTCTACCTCATAACCTCCAGACCCAATCTAACAAGTGTGTCTACCTCCAAAATATTGCTTCAATTCTCTCACCTGCTCTTCCCTAATCCAAGGAATCATCATTATCTCTCCCCTGCACTATTGCAATGGCCTTTGTGGTGGTGACTGGTGGTTGCCCACTCATCATCCATGTCTCTCTCCTTTCTAGTTGAAAGTTTATTCTGAACATCTCTCTCCCACATGACTCAGAGAAAGTTGTCACCATTTCCAGTTTAAGAGTGGATCCCAATAGAGCTAAGATGGCTATGGTATGTTCCTGGCGAATGGGATTGGGCTCATATCTTTAATTAGACTGAAGAAAGGATTTATAGTTCAAGCTGGGAGTAGCCAGCTAGCCTTTACATCACTTTTACCTGCTGGATGTAAATAAGGAAGCATAGAGATCAAATTGCCCCTGGCAGCCATTCTGTGATGATGAGGAGAAATAGCCTTAATGGCTGAATTAGTGGGGCTGTATTTCAGTAAAACTTTATTTACAAAATCAGGTGGTAGGAGAGAGCCCAAATATAAAATGGCAGAGTAGGAAGTTTTATAGATGCTCCCTCCACCAAAAAAAACACAAACCAACAGAAAACAAAAACCTAATGAGCTGGTGGAAAAGGGATTGGAATTGACTAGGTGGTAACCCTGGAATCAGACTAGACATTTAGAACTACCATGGGAATGCCAGGCAAAGGGAGAGGATGTTAGAGTTCAGCTTTTGTAAGTGAAAACTTGAACCAGTGACCAGCCCTCATTCCTTGGCCCTGCTGCAGTGGCTGTGGAAATGGCAGTGGTGTTGGAAATGCGGCCTGGGTTCTGGGAGCAGTTGGCTGGGACTTCAGCAGGCATAGGAAATACTCTCATCCAAAAGGTGGTGTTGAAAGTCAAGGTTGATCTGGGGGAAACCCTGAGGGTCCAGACTGGATGCTAGGTTTTGACCTTCTAGGCAGCAGAGACTTCTAGCCTCCTACCAGCATCCACCTGGATTTAAAGAGCCAGTACATTGTCTTTGTTTTTGTTTCTCTTCTGTGTGTGGATGTTTCTTAGTCTGATGGATCTCTGAGGGCACAGCACAGATGTTCGCCTCAGTTTCAGCATTAGTTTCAGCCCTTTTGGTAGCATGGATGCTAGCCTAGGTTTCAGTCCTCTGGGCAGAAGCTGTTCAGATTCCCATTGGCATCCACCAAGAGACTTGGAGAGGCAGTAAACCATTTTTTTTTTTTTTGAGAACATTTTGTCTGCTCTTTAGTATTTTTAATTTATCTTTTTCTCTATTTCCTTGTTTTTCTTTTTTCTTTTTCTTTGTCTAGTGGACTGAGGATTGGGAGAACTAGATTTTCAGAGTAACTGTAACATAATATTCAGAATATCTAGTTCTCGACAAAAAATTACAAAATATACAAGAAGACAGGAAAGTATGGCCCAGCAACATGAAAAAAATTGACAGAAACTATTCTGGAGGATGCTCAGTCTCTGGAATTATTAATCAAAGATCTTAGATCAACTTTCTTAAATAAGATTAATGAACTAAAGGAAAACATGGATAAAGAACTAAAGGACTGGTGAACCATGTGCAGGGAGGAGCAACATGGGAATCCCAGTGGGTTCCGTGTAATATTTTGGGTAATCTAAGCACCTCTTAAAATATATGTATATATAT
This sequence comes from Tolypeutes matacus, assembly GCA_026826555.1. Classification (NCBI taxonomy): domain Eukaryota; kingdom Metazoa; phylum Chordata; class Mammalia; order Cingulata; family Chlamyphoridae; genus Tolypeutes; species Tolypeutes matacus. Next base: position 51,387,159 of record JAKSZT010053883.1, read on the forward strand.
ATATATATATATATATAACATTTTTGTAAGCAAATACAAAAAAAAAAACATATTAAATGACAAACTTACTTACCCAATGTGTACATTCCCTGTCCTTCGTATAATCACAGAGTTGTGCATTCTTCTCTTCATTCATTATTAAGCATTTTCAACAGCTGTATAAGAATTATAATAAATAAAGAGAATCCAGAAGAATAAATAAAATATTATTCACCTCTCAAAAAAAAGAACTAAAGGAAATCAGGAAGTCAATATCTGAACAAAATGAGTATATCCTTAATGAGATATAAATGATAAAGAAGAAACAAATGGAAATTCTGGACTTGAAAAGTAAAGTAACTGAAATGAAATAGTCAATAGAGGGGTTCAGTAGCAGATTGGAGGAGGCAGAAGGAGGGACCATAAATTTGAAGATAAAACAACTGAAATTGTCTAATCTGAGGATCAGAAAGAAAAAATTAAAAAATATGAACAGAAACTGAGGAACCTGTGGTACACCATCATGTGTAACAATATACACATCATAAGAGACCCAGAAGAAGACAGAGCTAAAAAAGATGGAAAAATATTCCAAGAAATAATGGCTGAAAAATTCCCAAATCTGATGAAAGAGACAGATATACAAATCCAAAAAGCTCAATGAACTCCAAGCAGAATGAACCCAAAAAGATATACAGAAAGACACATTATAATCAGACTTTCTAATGTCAAGGACAAAGAGTGACTCTTGAAAACAATAAGAGAAATGTGATGTGTCACATACATGGGATCTTTAATAAGGCTAGTATTGGATTTCTCATTCAGAACCATGGTGGCCAGAAGATGCTGGGAGGGCATATTTAAAGTACTGAAAGAAAAAAAAAAAAAAAAAAGAAATCTAAAAATAATATATCCAGCAAAGGTGCCCTTCGAAAAAAAAAAGAGAAAGAGAAATGAAAATATTTCTGGATAAACAGAAGCTGAGGAAGTTCATTACCACTAGGCTTGCCTTACAAGAAATGCTAAAGGGAATCCCTTCACGTTGAAGGGAAAAGACACTAGACTGTAACTCAGAGCTATATGATGGATGAATATAAATGGCAGTATTATGGCATTTTTCATTTGTAATGCTTTCTTTTGCTTCTAATATGGCTTAAAATTCAAATGCATAAAAAGCAAGCACAAAAAACTCTTGTTACTGTAATTTGTGACAAGAACAACATAAAGAAGAGGGATGGAGAAATAAAGGAACAGAGTATTTGTAGGCTATTGAAGTCAGGTTGGTAACAACATAAACTAAATTGTAATAGACTTAGTATGGTAAATGTAATCCCATGGTGGCCACAAAAAAAAAAAAAAAAAAAATCTAAAATATTTACACAAAAGGAAAGAAGTGATTCAAAATGGTTCATTATAAAAGATAATCTTAACAAAAAAAGAAGGCAATAATGGAGGAAAGGAGGAAAAAGGTATTAGGTGAAAAATAAAACAATTATCAAAATAGCAGAAGTAATTCTTCCCTTGTCAGTAATTACGTTAACTGTAAATGGATGGAATTCTTCAATCAAAAATCAGAGATTGGCAGAATGGATAAAGAATCAAGAACCAACTATATGATGTTTAGTAAAGACTCATCTTAGACACAAACAGTTTGAAAAACGAAAGAATGGAAAGATATCCCATGCAAATAGTAACCAAAAGAAAGCTGGGGTGGCTATAATAGCAGACAAAATAGGCTTTAAATAAAAACTGTTATAAGAGAGAGAGAAGGAAATTATATATCAATGAAAGTGTCAATTCAACAAAAAGATGTAACAGTTATAAACATATATGCACATACATAAAGGCACACAAAATATATCAAGCAAGCTTAGATAGAATTGAAGAGAAGTAGTCTACAATAATAGTTGAAGATTTAAATACACTGTTTTTAATAACTGGACAGAACAAAGAACAACACTATAAACCAACTAGATCTAACAGAAATATACAGAACAGTTCACCCAACAACTGCAGAAAGCACATTCTTTTCAATTGCACATGGATCATTCTCTAGGATAGACCATATATTAGGGTACAAGATAAATCTTGATAAATTTAAAAATATTGATATCATACAAAATAACTTTTCTGACCACAACGGAATAAAGCTAGAAAAAAATAACAGAAGAAAAACTTAAAAACATACAAATATGAGGAAATTAAACAGCCTTCTCTTAAAGAACCAATAGATTAAAAAAGAAATTACAAGAGAAATTAGAAAATATTTAGAGATGAATAAAAACAAAGGCAAAACAAAACTTATGGGATGCAGTGAAGGTAGTGCTCAGAGGGAAATTAATAGCTATAAATGTCTATGTTACAAAAGATGAAGAGATCTCAAATTAATAGCCTAACTTTACATATTGAGAAAGTAGAAAAAGAAGAGCAAAGAAAACCCAGAGTTAGCAGGGGGAAGGAAAGAATTAAGATGAGGGCAGAGAAAAATAAAATAAAAAGAACAGAAAAATAATGAAAGAATCAACAAAATAAAATTGGTACTTTGAAAGAAATCAATAAAACTGAACTTTAGCCAGACTGACAAAGAAAAAAGAGAAAAGACACAAATAATGAAAATCAGAAATGAAAATGGTAGTATCACTAATGACGTTACAGAAATAAAAAAGATGTTAAGAGAATACAGGTATATCTCATTTTACTGTGCTTTTTAATTGCACTTTTCAGATATTGCTTTTTTTTTTTTTTTCTTTACAAATTGAAGGTTTGTGGCAACCCTGTGTCAAGGAAGTCTATTGGGGCTGTTTTTCCAACAGCTTGTCTGTGTCTCTGTGTTATATTTTGGTAATTTTCACAATATTTCAAACTTTTTCATTATTATTATATCTGTTACAGTGATCTGTAATCAATGATTTTTGATGTTACTCTTATAATTGTTTTAGGACACCATGAACCACATCCATATAAGACAGAGAACTTAATAAATGTGTGTGTTCTGACTGTTCTATCAACTGGCCATTCCCCCATCTCTCCCTCTCCTTGGGCCTCCCTATTTCCTGATACACAACAATATTGAAAGTAGGCCAAGTGATAACCCTATAATGGCTTCTGAGTGTTCAAGTGAAAGGAAGAGAGACATGTCTCTCACTTTAAATGAAAAGCCAGAAATGATTAAACTTAGTGAGGAAGGCATGTTGAAAGTTGAGACAGGCTGAAAGCTAGGCCGCCTGTGCCAAACAGTTAGCCAAGTTGTGAATGCAAAAGAAAAGTTCTTGAGGGAAATTAAAAGTGCTACTCTAGTGAACACATGAATGGTAGGAAAGCAAAACAGTTTTATGACTGATGTGGAGAAAGTTTTCGTGGTCCAGATAGAAGATCAAACCAGCCACAACATTCCCTTAAGCCAAAACATAATCCAAAGCAAGGCCCTAACTCTCTTCAATTCTATAAAGGCTGGCAAAGTTGAGGAAACTGCAGAAGAAAATCTGGAAGCTAGCAGAGCTTGGCTAATGAGGTTCAAGCGGAGAAGCTGTCTCCATAACCTAAAAGTACTGGTATTCTACTATAGACTTATTGTGATACTAGCAATGGAAGAAATTATATCATTGATGTGGAGGCAGTGGCCACTGGAGGTTCTGAGGGCAGGGAGAGGGAAAAACAGGTGAAATACGGGGGCATTTTTGGGACTTGGGTATTGTCCTGAATGACATTACAATGACAGGTACAGGCCATTACATATCTTGCCATAACCTACAAAAATGTGTGGGAGAGAACATAAACTACAATGTAAACTATAATTCATGCTTAGTGGCAATGCTCCAAAATGTTTTCATCAATTATAATGAATGTACAACACTAATGAAAGATGTTGTTAATGTGGGAAAATGGGAGAGGTATAGGGAGCAGGACATATGGGAATCCCCTACATTTTTATGTAACATTTATGTAATTTAAATATCTTTTTTTAAAATAAAAAATATATTTTAAAAATGTACATGGTGAAGCAGCAAGTGCTGAGGTAGAAGCTGCAGCAAGCTATCCAGAAGATCTAGCTAAGATAATTAATGAATGTGGCTATATAAACAACAGATTTTCAATGTAGATGAAAGAGCCTTCTATTAGAAAAAGATGCCATCTAGAACTTTCATAGCTAGAGAGGAGAAGTCAATGCCTAGCTTCAAAGGACAGTCTGACTCTCTTGTTAGGGGCTAATGCAGCTGGCGACTTTAAATTGAAGCCAATGTTCATTTACCATTCAGAAAATCCTAGGACCCTTAAAAACTATGCTAAATGTATTCTGCCTGTGCTTTATAAATAGAACAATAAAGCCTGGATGATATTACATCTATTTATAACATGGTTTACCAAATAATTTAAGTCCACTGTTGAGACTTAATGCTCAGGGAAAGAAAGAGTCCTTTCAAAATATGACTGGTCATTGACAATGCACTTGGTCACCCAAGAGCTCTGATGGTGATGTACAATGAGATTAATGTTGTATTCATGCTTGCTAACACAACATCCATTCTGCGCCCATGGATCAAGGAGTAATTTCAACTTTCAAATCTTATTATTTAAGAAATACATTTCATAAGTCTGTAGCTGCCATAGATAGTGATTCCTCTGATGGATCTAGACAAAGTAACTTAAAAACCTTCTGGAAAGGATTTACCATTTTAAATGCCATGAAGAACATTCATTATTCATGAAAGGAGGTCAAATTATCAACATTAATTTGATTCCAAACCTCATAGATGATTTTGAGTGGTTCAAGAGTTCAGTGTAGAAAGTTAAGTGCAGATATTGTAGAAATAGCAAGACAGCTAGAATTAGAAGTAGGTCCTGAAGATGTGACTGAATTACTGCAATCTCATGAAAATACTTTAATGGATGAGGAGTTCCTTCTTATGGATGAGCAAAGAAAGTGGTTTGTCGAGATGGTAAAGATGCTGTGAACATTGTTTAAATGACAGTAAAGGATTTAGAATATTACTTCAACTCAGGTTGATAAAGCAGGGGAAGTGTTTGAGAGGACTGACTCCAATTTTGAAGGAAGTTCTACAGTGGATAAAATGCTATCAAACTGTATCACATGTTACAGAGAAATCTTTCATGAAAGGAAGACTCAATCAAAGTGGCAAACATCACTGTTGTCTTATTTTAAGAAATTGCCACAAACACTCCAACATTCAGCAACTACAACCCTGTTCTGTCAGCAGCCATCAACACTGAGGCAAGAACCTCCACCAGCAAAAAGATTACTACTTGCTGAAGGGTCGGATGATGGTTAGCATTTTTTACCAATAAAGTAATTTTTAAATTAAGTTATGTACATTTTTTAAAGACACACTGTTATTCCACACTTAATAGACTACAGTATAATGTAAACATAACTTTTATATGCACTTGGAGACCAAAATATCCATGTGACTTGGCTTATTGTGATGTTCATTTTATTGTGGTACACCAGAACCAAATGTGTAATATCTCCGAGGTATGTCTATACTATGAACAACTTTGTTCCAACAAATTAGATAGTGTAGATGAAATGAAATAAGTACTAGAAATATACAAATTATATAAATTGACTCAAGAAGAAATAGAAAATCTCAGCAACCTATAATAAGTATAGAGATGGAATCAATAATCAAAAACCTTCCACCAAAGTAAAGTCAGGATCAGATTGTTTCACTGGTGAATCCTACCACATTTTTAAAGAAGAATTAAGGCCAGTACTTTTCAAACTCTCCCACAAAAATCAAGAGGAGGGAACATTTCCTAATTCATTCTATGAGGTCAGCATTTCCCTGATAGCAAAGCTGGATAAAGGCATCAGAAGAAAGGAGAATTACAGTCCAATGTACTTATGAATATTGATGAAAAGCCTTAACAAAATACCGGCAAACCAAATCCAACAGCACATTATAAAAAATTATTCTTTATGACCAAGTGGGATTTATCCCAGGAATTCAAGGAATCCAAAATGCAAAAATCAATCAATGTAATCAGCACATAAGTAGAATGAAGAAAAAACAAAAACAAAAACAAAAAAACCCACACAATTATTTCAAAAGATGAAGAAAAGGCATTTGACAAAATCCAGCACCCTTTCTTAATTAAAAAAAAAAACAAAACACAACAACTTGAAATAGAAGGGAACTTTATTAACATGGTAGAGGTCATTTATGAAAAACCCTAACATCATATGCAATAGTGAAATACTTAAAGCCTTCTTAATATCAGGAACAAGACAAGGGTACCCACTTTTACCACTGCCATTCAATATTGTACTAGAAGTTATGGACAGAGAAATTAGGCAAAAAAAAGATAGAGAGAAAAAGAAATAAAAGGTACCCAGATTAGAAAGAAGTAAAACTATCGCTATCTGCAGACAACATGACCCCATATACAGAAATTCCAAAGGATTCCTCAAGAAAATGGCTAGAGCTAAAACAATTTCAGCAAAGTGGCAGAATACAAGATCAAGACATGAATATCAACTGTGCTTCTATACACTAGCAATGAACACTCCAAGGAGGAAACTAAGAAACCAAGTCCATGTATAATAACACTGAAGAGAATAAAATATCTAAAAATCAATTTAACCAAGAAAATGAAAGCCTTGCATATTAAAAACTACAAAACTACTGAAATAACTTAAAGAACACCTAAATAAATGGCAAGACATCCCATATTCATGGATTGGAAAACTTAATATTGATAAGATGTCAATATTACTTAAAGCTATCTACAAATTCAATGCAATCCCTATGAAAAGTTCAGCAGCCATTTTTGCAGAAAGAGAAAAGCCAATTCTCAAATTTGATGGATCTACAAGTGGCTCTGAATAGCTAAGTACATGCAACAGGGGAAGAATAGTCTTTTCAACAAATGGTGCTGGGAAAACTGGATATCCACATGCAAAAGAATGAAGTTAGACACCTCACACCGTATATAAAACTAACTCAAAGTGGATAAAAGACCTAAATATAATAGCTAAAACTATAAAAACTCTTAGAAGTTAAAATAGGGGCAAATCTTCATGACTTGGGAATCAGAAATAGATTCTTAGATATGATACCAAAATCATAAGCAACAAAAGAAACAATAAATAAATGCAACTTCATCACAATTTAAAAACATTTGTATATCAAAGGACATTAAGAAAGTGAAAAGATTCTGAGACATGCTGCAACATAGAAGGACCTTGAAATACTAGGCTCCATGAAATAAGCAAGGCACATAAGGCATTATTGTATGACATCACTTATAAGAGATGTTTAGAAATAGCAAATCCACAGAGACAAATAGTAGATAGACAAATAGAGGTTACCAGGGGATGGGAGGGGGGAGGGGGTAAAGGGGCAGTGTATGTTTGGCAGGTGTGGTTTATAAAATAAAAATAATAATAATAATAAAAATTAAAAGAAATTATACAAACCAAAATAAAAAAACAGGTGGAGGCCTAATTTGTCGCATGGTCTGTATTTTGTTTTAGAGAAAAAAAGTTGGCCCAGATTAGGAATGACAATATTTGGCCTGCTTGCAGAACCTATGGCTCCCACATCAGACATCACTAAACAATCACGCCCTTCTTTCATGCTGAACCTGCATTCACTCTTATACACTTCAATCAAAAACCATCAGTCTGAATGTAACCTATTTGCTACCCATGCCTCAATAATACTTTCAGTTCCTTGTTAAAGGCCTCTGGTTGGGAGCACACAGATGTGCTTGATTTAGACTTGATTTTTCCACGTGTGCACTGTGTGACATTATACTGGACACTTTCTCTGGATCTCAGATATCTCTGATGTTGAGAGTTTTGCTGACAGAAACTAGGTAAAGAGTCCATAAAAAGGCCTGCCTGGTTTCACTGTCATTGTGTTTGCTAAGTGGTCAATTAAGCAAGAAATCATAATTTAAGCCAGTTGTGATAATAGAGCATTAGAATCTGGGCTCCTATTTTTCCTTTCCACCTTGCTGAGTTATTAAGAACAGATCATGGCTTTAGTGGTAGAGAATGGCTGACATCCCACTCCAGAATGCCACCTTTTCTCCCATTGTGCCACTTGTCAAGTTTTCCAAATATGCCCTTTTTCACCTTCCATCTCAACATTATTTTCATTCTGAGGCTCCTGACATGTTTAATTCCTGGACTAAGCCCTCTCTCCGTCCAAATGTCGCCACCCTTGTCAGACAATTTATTTTCTACACACACACAAAATCAAGCCTGAACATTTTTTTCTACTGTGAACTCAGGAGAAATCGCCTTTGGAGTGGCCATCCATCATGATGGCAATAATACTCTGAGAGTAAATTCTTTTTTATTTGTTTAGCACTTCCCATTCTCGATCAGATTTCAAAGAGGGCAGCCTGTGTCAGCAGAAAAATGCCCCTTGCTTGGGTATTTATCTATCATATCAATCAATCAAGGAAAGGAAAAAAGAAACCACTATGAACTACCAACTATGTGTCTTTATATACCCAGGCAATCCTCAAAGCAGTCCTGGGAGGGAGAGCCATTAGTCACCATCATACCGATGCAAAAAACGGGACTCAAGAAGAGCTCAGAGTGGGTTTACTGAATCTGAGTCTATTATTCTATTTCTCACACTTCCTCAAATTTAGGAAAGTTTCAAAAAAGAGCTTTATAAGGTTTTCTTAGATTCTGTTGATTTAGAGTACACACAAGAACCTGGTATAGGATCTCCTGTTCAACTGATTCATTGATCTGCTGATCAATGAATGCAGCAGATATGATACTTCTACAAAGGATTTTTTATTAAGATTTGTCACTATCTTGCTTAAAGGACTTTAATGACTCTATAGTGCTCTTAGGAAATGGTCTGACCATTCCATTGTGGCTCCTAGGTCCCTTCCCTGTAGGGTCTCTGCCTACTTCTGCATCCCCCATGACCACTTCCCATTTTCACATGAGCAACTAACACGATTCCTTAGATTTTGGTTTGATTATCAATTTTTTGGGAAACTTTTCAAGTCTGCAATGGGTGCCCCAATCTGTATCTGTACATAGCCAACCATAGGGCTTGTCACAGTGCCCTGCCTGGCTAGTTGTGAGTTGTGTGTGGTACACGCACATCTCATCCTCTTATGTCCCAGTGCCCAGTGCAATGTCTGCTATGTGGTGTACATTGGATAATTTGTTCAATATCTAGTGAAAGAGAAGAATGTGACCTTTGCTATTCTTTGTCTTCTTTGCAGTGTTTATGAGATAGTCCCTCTCCCCACCCCCAGTAAATTACTGCCTGATTGTGAATTCTTCCAAACACCAATCATTATACCATAAATGTTCCTTATGAGGAACAAATGAAGGAGCCAGGAGGTGACCATTTTCTCTCAGTGGATTTCAAGTGAGCCACACAATCTGCTCTCTTCTTAGGAGCAGGAGGTGGTGAGCTGGCCTGGGCCTAGGTCATGAGGGATGAGTTTAGCTATTGGATGAAAATGTGGAGTCATCTGCCCAAGGGACATGCTCTGAGGCTGCTCCAGGAAGCATGACGGGAGGATGACAGGTAGACACATTCAAAATTACTTCGAGGTGGTCTCAGTCCCATTTACTGTCCCCAGGAGACCTCTCCAGAATTTAATGCGGACACATTAGAAGTTTGCATGGAGACAATGATGTATATGTGTTTAGTCTGAACTTGTCTAGCAGGACTGCGTCATTGTATAGTGCAGCTGCCTTGAAAGGAGAAGAAAGATGGAGATGTTAATCACTGTGGCAGAGCAGTTCTTCCTAGCTCAGTCTATCTGCAAAGGCTTCAGAGCTGCTCACCATCTTTTGAGATTTCTATCTCATTCTAAAAATGAGACATATGCCCTTTATATTGGAAAACCTTAAGTAACTGAATTCAAGGCAACTGATTTCAACATTTCCGGAATACTTATTGTTACTTTCATTTAAAATATCTATTAAGGCACTGAGTTATGTATGCAATCCTGAGCAAAGACCTCAGAGAACTTAGAGTCTAGTGGAGGAGACAGCTATGCTGTGCCAGATCCATGCTCAGAAGGAAAAATGCAGAAATGGAGGACACTGCTCACCCCATCCCTCAATAGTGATTATGGTTTGCTGAACATTGACTCTGTGCCAGCCCTTCATCCAGGTATTTTATATCAGTTATCTTATTTCATCTTCACAGCAATCCTTGGAAGTAGGTATTTTCCTGATTGTATGGATAAAGAAACAGCCTCAGAGACCTTAAGAGATTTTTCTTAAAAGCTTAAAACCAGGCAACAGTAGACTAGATAAACTAGTAAACTGAGGCCAACTGGCCTTAAGGCCAAGCCAATTGCTCATCGCAGTGCTTTGTTCTAGTATCACATTGAATCAGTGGTTTATTTGTCTAAGTGTTGTAACAGAGGCACATATAAAACACGGAGGAAGCACAGAGGAGGGAGCAGCACATTGTGTCTGGAAGGGAGGAGGCAGAGAGACAAACATGCAGAAGGAGGCAGTTTGGGCTGAGCTTCAAAAAATACCTAAAAATCTTTGATAAGGAGACCTTGGGAAGGGTATTCCTGTGCACAATGTGGAGCAAGTGTATAGAGAATGGCAGTGGTCCTTCACCTGGAACACAGGACGGTCACTGGGTCATGTGGGGGGGAGAAGTAAGTTGGGGCAGGGAATGAGGCTGCCAGGGAAGTGTGAGGAAGAATGTAAAGAGAAGAGTCTTGTCTTTATCCTTAGAATGGAAACCACTGGGAATATCTAAATAGTAGGGCGATATAACCGAAGCTGAGGAAGAGGTAGCATGCAGGATTGTCCAGGAGGAGACAGACAGTGGGAGGCTGGGAGATCATTAGGAGCCCATTGTAAGTGATCTTGTCAATCATGATTCTCTGTCTTGGACCCCTTGTTGCAGTCAGTCTAACATGCACCACTGGGAAACTGATTGGTGGTGACTTACTGGTTACTTAGGTAGAAATGATTTTTCCACAGTTATCTTGTAATTACAGTTGCTTAGGTCAATAGTGGATTATTTCTGCCACCTGAGGAAATAAAAGAAATCACTACATATGTAACAATAATGATGATTCAGGGGACATTGGGATGCATTGCCCTGACCTCCCTGCAGTCCTGAAGGACTTATTCCTTCAGCTCATCATTCAGTCTCCTTTGGGAATCGCCTTGGCTGAAGAGAGCCTCCTCTCTTTAGATTCTGCCCCCTTTCCAGGGAAGCCTGCCTTTGGTGATTGATCTCTGTGGGGATATGAATGCCTGGCCCCCTTGCCTCACTTTGGGACAACTCTGGAAGGCCATTCTGCTTCAGAGTTCCCTGGGAGGTTGGCTGAGACCTTTGTTGAGGCTGCCCTGCAGCCCACTTCTTCTGCTGCCTGACCCTGCTTCCTTCCCTTCCCCCCCCTTTCCCTTGTGGGGATCCTGAGAGCATTCCCTAATACAGTTTCTACATGCATGTCTCCATCTCAGTAGGCTTTTTGGGGGACCTATTTGTCAGCAAATGATAACTGCAGCTAATGTTTATTTACGCCTGGCAGCATGAAAAAGAGTTTATATGTATAGCCTCATTTCATTCTCCCAATAACCACAGGTAGTAGGTAACCCATAATAATATTGCTATACCATTGTGCAGGCACCAAAGAGTTTTCCTATCTATGACTTTAGGTGACCTTCAATCCTTCCTGGGAGAAGGCAGGCCAGGGGTTCCTAACTCCTTCAGACATACTAGAAATTGAGGCCCCACAGAGAAATAATTTGTCCAAGGTCACTAATCTAGTTATGTTGCAGAGTTGTATAGATTTCAGGCCAATTCTACTGATTTTCCTATTTCTGCTCAAGCTTTTTAATATAATATCCCAGGCAGGCAGGGCCCAGGATTTCTACCCTCTGGTCTGATCTGAAAGCTAGGTATTTGATTAGTGCCCACCTTTTAAATTTCCTTTAAACTGTGTCCTAAGGCAACAAGGAAAGAACTGGGTCTTACACAATGTGAGTTCCAAGAGGTTCTCAGCATCTAACCCCTAGGTTTTTAAACTGCTTTCTACAGAGCTTTCTCAGAGGCTCTAGAGAAAAAAAGAAAGCAGAATGACAAAAAGGAAAAGGGGAACAAAAGAGATTGGGGAGTAGGTTTTGAGAAGGAAAGAGAATGAATGAAAAAAAAGAAGAAAAGAGGCCAGGGAGAGGAGACAGGGAGAGAGAGCAAGAGACAAAGAGAGAGAGAGAGAGAGAGAGAGAGTGAAAGCAAGCAAAAGACACACACAGAGAGACAGAGAGCATAAGAGAACAAGATAGAGAGTGAGAGACAGGAGTGTGATACAGAGAGCAAGAGAGAGAGTGAGACAGACAAGAGCTAGACGGAGAGCAAGACACACACAGAGACACACACACACAGATGCACAGAGACAGATAGATGCATGGAGAGAGATAGAGACACATAGAAATAGGGAGACACAGAGAAACAGATGGTGAGAGAGGGAGAGAGAGAATAAGACAGAGAGGTAGAGAGAGAGAGAGAGAAATGGAGCCAGACACAGACACAGACACAGAAAGAGAAGAGGAAAGAATAGAATGAGGCTTGGCCTGCTGGCAGGCTGCTCTAGGAAATAAACAATGGCAACTTTCCTGCCCATGAGGCAGCCGTGCTCTTTGGGGGCTTTGAACTCCTCAGGACGGTGTGCTTTATCATCTGGAATAATAAACGCAGACCTGGTGGCCCGAGGAGCGGGCAGGCCTGGAGCTAGGGGTGCAGTTCCATGCACAGCTAACAACAGGGCAGCCTGCTGTCCTTTCTGCACAGAGAAGTTGGAAGGGCGCTGAAGGCCTAGGGGCCAAGAGGGCTCTCAGCTAGTGCTGAGTGAGCTTTTCAAAGTCAACAAGGGTTCCAGCGCCAATGGGACCCTCCTGTTGGTGGTAACTCTGACACGATGCGGGGCCTGGAAATAGCTTGGTATTTTTAGCTTTCCAGTTGCTTTGAAAGAAAGAAACAGAGCAATAGTGTGCAATTCATTATGTTTTAGGACATAATAGCTAACAGCTCCAAAAACACTGTGGATGTGCTGCTCCACAGATCATCAATGCATACATCATTGAAGAATGAGGAAAGGAAGGATAAACACCATATGGACCGAGTGCTGGCTGGTGTGGGATGACATTAGGGAACCAGACCTGTGTTTGCCTCTTGCAGGGACCTACATGCTCACTCACCTGATGGCCCCTCAGGGCGTCAACATCCTCCTTGTTCTTGGTAATGAAAGTCTTCTGGTATCATCAGACCCAAATGGAAGTCCTGATTTCCTAGGTCAACAAGAGGTCATAGAAATCCCACGGGGTTGGGAGTCAGTGCAGAGACTTGCCCTGTTGACTTAAGTTTACTCTGGCCTTAGGCAAGTCACATGGTCACTTGAGCCTAGGTGAATTTTCAAGTGTGTCTGAGCTTTAACATCAAACATGCTTTCAAAAATACAACTGAGGGGGGATTGTGGGAACCATAGCCTGTGGGTTAGGCATATAAGTCTTAGCTGTCACTAAAACAATAAAGAAAAAGTCAGTGGCTGCCGTGGGGACCTGCTTTGGGGTACAGCAAACCAGGACCCTACTTTCCAACTCCCAAAAGAGTGAGGGTCAGAGATGTGAAGAAGCCAAAACACGTAATCATGAGTTATTAAGTCTCCCGGCTGCCAGGAAGGGCTCCCCTCCCACACACCCCAGATAGTAAGCGAGGGTAAAACTCCTGGCGAATTGTATCTAACTGAGAGTAGAGCAGATGTCTACCTCCACGGGAAGGTGCTCTGAGTCATCTAGGAGGGTACTGGATAGATAGGGAAGCCAGGAATAACCATGGGTTGCTTTACTCAGTGGCTGGAAGGGGTACACATACCTGGCCCTTTGGGTGGACAGACTAGGTGGAGACCCGAGCTCCCTTCTCCAGATGGGAGTGTGAGGGCAGATTCCCTGCGAGGAAGAGAGGTCTGGGAGAGTAAAGAGTGATTTTTTTGTGGCGAGTTTAGCCAGCTGGCCCCCCGTTGAATATCAGAAGGGACCCCGACTCCACAGAGAGAGGGGAAGGGGATCACCTCAGGCTGGTGGTCATGCCCAGCCACTTAGGTAAAGAGAGGAATTACATTAGTGATGAGGCAGAGACAAGTGGCAATTAGCACCACTCCAGCTGACTACAGGGGATCTAACCTGCCCAAGGGAAAAGGGGCAGATAGCCTTCTGAAAGGCTAATTAACCCAACGAATCAGAAGAGCTCCATGAAAGAATTCCTGCCTAGGATGTATGAGGTCCCTGGTTCAAATCCTGGCTATTCCTTGAGAAGTGATTTACCGGGTTATCAGGCATCCAGCTGAAACTTTATGACAAGGAACATACAGACATTTTCTTTGAATCAGCTTTTCTTGGATCTCTTTTTTTTTTTAAAGAATAAAAGGTTCATTTTCTTTTTTTTCCCTTACTTTACTCACTAAAACCCAGTTCAAAACCTGCAGAGGGCAAGCTGCAGGGTGAGTAATTGAGGAACACCAGCAGCCTGAGAAGATCCTTAGGGGTCTAAGAGAGAAGGCTGTTTTTCCATGTTTATTATTCTTTTTCCTTTATTTTTCTTCTGACTCCTTTTTTTAAAAAAACAAGTTGCTGCTGTCTTGTTTCTTGCTTGTTTTGTATCCCCTCCCTTTCTTTCTCTGCTTGTTTCTTTCTTTTTTTTTTTTTCTTTTGGTTAATGATCTATTCTACCTACGCTATTTCTTTTCACTCCTTCATCTTTTGTTTTCTGTTGTTGTTCTTTCATTCCACCTCTTTTATTTGGTCTCCAATTTTTCTTGTTTGTATTTCTCCCTTTCTCCTTTTTTCTCTGTTTACTTTCTCTTTTTTTACTTTTTTCTTTCTCCCTTTTCTCTTTTCTTTTCCCCTCTTCTCACCATTCCAGCCTTTTAATTCATTCTATATATTTCTTCTCTCTTCTGTTTCTTATTTCATTGTTTCCATTCCACTTTCCTAATCTTATTCCTCTGTGCTTCTTACTTGTGTTATTTTTTCAGAATGTTATTTTTGTACAGTTTCTCTCCTACCTTTTACTATTACCATTACTATTATTCTTTTTGTCTTCCTATCTCTTTCCTTTTCTCTGGTCCTAATTTTTTTCTTTCAAAGAAACATAGGCAGGTTTCTCTCACAAAAAAACAGCTGAGTAGGGGCAAGATCCTGCCTGAGTGGGCTGTTTTGGGAACGCACAGAGTAGGAGGCTTCAGGGCATTGATCTGGAGGGAGCTAGACAAAGAGATACATTCCTCAAGGTGCTGCTGGCTTGATTCTTGATTGCTGTGTTTCATCTTCCTTGATTTCCCCTTTTCTGTGTATACCAATTTTGTTTACCAATGCTATCTCTTTTCCTTCCTTCATCTTTCTATCTTCCATTTTCTGTTGTTGTTCTTACATTCCACCTCTCTTTGTTTAGTCCTCAATTTTTCTGGTTTTTATTTCCACCTCATTTATCCTGTTTTCTTTCTTTTATTAACTTTTTTGTTTTTGTTTTTGTCTTTTCTCTATCCCTCTCTCCTCATCATTCTGGATTTTTAATTCATTCTATATATTTTTCTCTACTCAGTTTCCCATTTCATTGTTGGTACCCCTCTTTTTTATTCCTATTACACTACACTGATTACATGAGTTAAATATTCATTTTCCAAGGTCTTATACGGTTCCTCTTCTAAAGATTACTATTATTATTACTATTAACCTTTACTTTCCTTACTTCTTTCACTTTCTCTGGCCCTAATTTTTTCCTTCAAGAGAACATAGACAACAGCAATGAAATAGAATAAGAAGAACAAAGTGTCAAAGAGAAAACTTAACACACACACAAAAACAGCAATTAAATAAAACCCTTGAGTAAAGAGAGAAACTAATCAACTGAATAAACCCATCAAGATAAAAAGATGACCAGACACCAACAAAAAATTACAAACCATACTAAGAAACAGGAAAACATGGCCCAGTCCAACGAACAAACTAAAAACCAGGAAAAGATGCAGAACATCGAACAACTAATCAAAACTCTCCAAACAAATATCATGGACCAACTTATTGAAGTGAAGGAAGAGATTAAAGATATTAAGAAGACACTGGGAAAACATACTGAAGAAACTGTAAACATACATAAAAAGATAGCGGATATGATGGTGATGAATGGCACAATCCAAGAAATCAGAAAGATATTGGAAGCACATAATAGCAGATTTGAACAGGCTGAGGAAAGAATTAGTGATGTGGAAGACAGAACATCTGAAATCATACAGATAGTAGAACAGATAGATAAAAAGATAGAAAAAATCGAGCGGGGACTTAGGGATCTGAACGACAACTCAAAACACACATATACATTATAGGCATTCCAGAGGAGGAAGAGAAGGGAAAGGGCACAGAAGGAATGTTGGAGGAAACAATGGCTGAAAAGTTCCCAACCGTATTGAGGGAGATGTATATGCATATCCAGGAAGTACAGCACACCCCAGACAGTATAAATCCCAACAGGCCTACTCTAAGACATATAATCATCAAACTGTCCAATGCTCAAGACAAAGAGAAAATACTGAAAGCAGCAAGAGAAAAGAGAACCATCACATACAAGGGAAGCTCAAAAAGATTGTGCTGATTTTGCATCTGAAACCATGGAGGCAAGAAGACAGTGGTATAATATAGTTAAGGTACTAAAAGAAAAAAATCTTCTAGCCAAGAATTCTCTGTCCAGCAAAGCTGGTATTCAAAAATAATGGAGAGTTCAAAATATTCACAGATAAACAGAAATTAAGAGAGTATGCCAATAAGAAACATGCCCTTCAAGAAATACTAAAGGGAGTCCTGCAGGTTGAAAGGAAAAACACAGGAGAGAGAGAGTTGCAGGAGAGTGTGAGAACAACTAAAAAGACAAAAAGAGAAATAAAAACAACATATGACATACATAAACCCAAAGAAAATATGGCTAATGTAAGTAATTCCTTGAGAGTAGTAACACTGAATGTTAATGGATTAAACTCACTAAGAGACACAGATTGGCAGGATGGATAAGGAAATATGACCCATCTATATGTTGTCAACAAGAAACCCACCCTAGACCCAGGGATACGAGGAGGCTGAAAGTGAATGGCTGGAAAACAATCTTACAAGCAAACGATAGCCAAAAAAGGACGGGAGTAGCTATCCTAATATTGGACAAAATAGAATTTAAATGCAAAACTATTGTAAGAAACAAAGACAGACAGAATATATTAGTGAAAGGGGTAATCTTTCAAGAAGAAAGAACAAATATAAACATTTATGCACCTAACAGGGGTGCCTCAAAATACACGAGGCAAACACTGGAAACACTAAGTGGAGAAATAGATGCCTCTACAATTATTGTGGGGGACTATAATACACCATTATCACCATTAGACGGAACATCTCAACAGAGACTCAATAAAGAAACAAAGACTTTGATTAATACATTAGAGGATATGGATCTAATATATATATACAGAACACTACACCCAAATACAGCGGGATATACATTCTTCTTGAGTGCACATGGATCATATTCCAAGATAGACCACATGCTAGGTCACAGAAAAAATCTCAATGAATTCAGAAAGATTGAGATTATAGAAAGTAATTTCTCTGACTACAATGAGATGAAATTGGAAATCAGTAAGGGCCAGAGAACCACATTAAGCACAAAGATATGGAAGTTAAGCAACACACTCTTAAATAAACAGTCAAGGAAGAAATCTCAAAAGAAATCAGTAACTACCACGAAATGAATGAAAATGACAATACAACATATCAAAACCTATGGGATGCAGCAAAAGCAGTACTGAGAGGGAAATTCATAGTCATAAATGCATATATTAAAAAAGAAGAGAGAGTTAAAATTGAAGACCTAACTGCACACCTGGAGAAATTAGAAAAAGAACAACCACCTAACCACAAAGGAAGTAGAAAGAAGGAAATAACAAAGATTAGAGCAGAAATAAATGAAATAGAAAATAAGAAAGCACTCGGAAAAATAAAGAAAACCAAAATCTGGTTCTTTGAGAAGATCTATAAAATTGACAAACCCTTAGCCAGACTAACAAAGAAAAAAAGAGAGAAGATATAAATACACAAAATAAGAAATGAGGAAGGGGATATCACCATTGACCCCACAGAAATAAAGAGTATTGTAAGAGGATACTTAGAAAATTATATGCCAACAAGAAGGATAATTTAGAGGAAATGGACAAATTCCTAGAAACTCACAAGCAGCCAACACTGACTAAAGAAGAAATAGATGAACTCAACAGACCAATTACAAGTAAAGATATAGACTTAGTCATCAAAAACCTCCCAAATAAGAAGAGCCCAGGACCAGATGGCTTCACAGGTGAATTCTACCAAACATTCCAGAAAGAACTAACACCAATCCTGCTTAAATTCTTCCAAAAAATAGAAGTAGATGGAACATTGACTAACTCATTCTATGATGCCAACATTACCCTAATACCAAAGCGAAACAAAGATGCCACAAGAAAGGAAAATTACAGACCAATCTCTCTAATGAACTTAGATGCTAAGATCCTCAAGAAAATACTTGCTAATTGCATTCAACAACACATCAAACAAATTATACACCATAACCAAGTGGGTTTCATCCCGGGTATGCAACGATGGTTCAACATAAGAAAATCAATCAATGTAATACATCACATAAACAGATTGAAAGAAAAAAATCACATGATCATCTCTATAGACACAGAAAAAGCATTCAACAAAATACAGCACCCTTTCCTCATAAAAACACTGCAAAAGATGGGAATAGAAGTAAACTTTCTGAACATGATAAAGGGTGTATATGAAAAACCCACAGCTAACATCATCTTCAATGGTAAAATCCTAAAAGCTTTCCCTCTAAGATTGGGAACAAGACAAGGATGCCCACTATTATGGCTCCTATTTAACATTGTCTTAGAAGTACTTGCTTGAGCACTGAGGCAGGAAAAAGATATAAAGGCATCCAAATTAGAAAGGAAGAGGTAAAAATTTCACTATTTGCAGATGACATGATCCTATACATAGAAAGCCCTGAGAAATCTACAACAAAGCTTCTAGAACTTATAAACGAGTTCAGTAAAGTTGCAGTCTATAAAATCAATGCTCAAAAATCAGTAGCATTTCTGTATACTAATAATGAGGAGTCTGAGGAGGAAATCAAGAAAGAGTACCATTTACAATAGTAACTAAAAGAATCAAATACCTAGTAATAAATTTAATTAAAGATGTAAATGACTTATATACAGAAAACTGCACAACACTGTTAAAGGAAATCAAAGAAGACTTAAATAAATGGAAGAATATTCCCTGTTCATAGATAGGAAGACTAAACATCATTAATATGTCTATCCTACCCAAACTAATCTACAGATTTAATGCAATCCCAATAAAAATCAACACAGATTTTTTACTGAATTGGAAAATCTAACTACAAAATTTTTTTGGAGGAATAAGAGGCCCTGAATAGCCAAAGACATATTGAAAAAGAAAAATGAAATTGGAGGAATCACACGACCTGACTTTAAAACATACTACAAAGCTGACTACAAAGTAGTCAAAACAGCATGGTATTGGTACAAAGATAGATATACCAACCAATGGAACCGAATTGAGAGTTCTGATATAGATCCTCACATATACAGTCATCTGATATTCCACAAGGTCACCAAGCCCACTCAGCTGGGAAAGAATGGCCTCTTCAACAAATGGTGCTTGTAGAACTGAATATCCATATCCAAAAGAAGGAGAGAGGAACACCATATACAAAATCACCTTATACAAAAATCAACTCAAGATGGATCAAAGATCTAAATATAAGAGCCAAGACCATAAAGACCTTGGAAGATAATGTAGGGAAGCATCTACACGACCTTGTAATAGGAAATGGTTTCATGAACTTCACACCCAAAGCACAAGCAGTGAAAGACAAAATAGATAAATGGGACCTCATGAAAACTGAAAACTTTTGCACCTCAAAGGACATTATCAAGAAAGTAAAAAGGCAGCCTACCCAATGGGAGAAAATATTTGGCAATCATATATCTGTTAGGAACCTAATATCCAGCATATATAAATAAATCCTACACCTTGAAAATAAAAAGACAAACAACACATTTAAAAAATGGGCAAGTGACTTGAAAAGACACTTCTCCAAGGAAGAAATACAAATGGCTAAAAAGCACATGAAAAGATGCTCAACATTACTAGCTATTAGGGAAATGCAAATCAAAACTACAATGAGATACCATCTTATACCCATTAGACTGGTGGATATTAAAAAAACAGAGGACTATAAGTGTTGGAGAGGATGTGGAGGTATGGGAACCCTCATCCACTGCTGGTGGGAATGTAGAATAGTCCAGCCAATGTGGAGGACAGTTTGGCAGTCCCTCAAAAAACTAACTAGAGAACTGCCATATGATCCAGCAATTCCACTGCTGGGTATATACCCAGAAGAATTGAAAGCAAAGACACAAACAGATATATGCACACCAATGTTCATGGCAGCATTATTCACTATTGCCAAAAGCTGGAATCAACCCAAATGCCCATCAACAGATGAATGGATAAACAAAATATGGTACATACATACAATGGAATATTACTCAGGTGTAAGAAGGAATACAGTACTAACACATGGGATAAAATGGATGAATCTTGAGGACCTTATGTTGAGTGAAGCAAGCCAGGCATTGAAGGATGAACATTACATGATTTCACTGATATGAATTAAGCAAATTGAGCAGACTCAGAGAGCTATTGCCTGAAAGATAGGTTACAGGAAATAGAAAAAGAGAAGGTTGTGAGCCAACACCCGTACGGATATAATCTATGGTAAGGTGAAAGTGTATACTTGCACATTGAAGGGATATGACAGGAGGGTAGTGATATTATTGAGTTGGATGGTACAAGTTTGACAGGTGGGTAGATTGGGGAGGGTGGGTTGGAAGGTCCAGGGAATTGGGGGGAGGGTTGGGAGAGGAGCCAGGTGAACACTGGGGATTTGTCGATATGTGGTTGAAAGTACAAAGTTGAGAATGCTCTTATGGCAATATGACAAGGAAGGATTACTGGTTTAGGGTGTTGGATGGGGGTGGGGGGCACTCAGGACACACCTGGAGCAGGCTTCTAGGGAGTGTGTGAGTGATCATTTTGTCATAATGTGTTATATCAGTGGGTGGAGACCCACATAATGAGCGGGAAAGAGTTGGACTCCCATCCTGGGAGGACTGATTTGTTCACAAACAGAGAGGCTGGAGTCTCTCAAGAGCATGGGTGGTTCCTAACAGAGGAGGACAGACCAGTGTGTCAAGGCCTCAGTGTTGCTGTAAGTAACTATAAATCTTGTCATCCAAGGAGTGAAGCTAGGGGTCGCTGTGGGCCCCGAGGGGAGGGGGAGGGAGAAATAGAATAGATGGAACAGGGGGTATTTAGTGGGCAATGGAAGTGTTCTTCATGGTCTTGCAATGATGGACACAGGCCATGTTAAATATCATCAAAATTTATAAAAGTGGATGGTCTAAAATGTAAACCATAATGTAAACCATTAACCATGGTTAGCAGCTATATTTCACTATTTGTATATCAGTTGTAACAAATGTACCATCCACAGATAAAAAGGTATTAATACGGGAAGGGGGAAAAGAGGAGGATATTGGGTATATGAGAGTCCCCTGTATTCTGTATGTGACTTTACTGTGAACTGAAACTTCTTTGAAAACAAAATGAAAAAAGTAAGACACTGGGGAATAAATGGAAGAAAATGCCAGGTACATACAGGACACCAGATACTACAGTGATGAAAGGCAAAATGTCAAAAAAATTTTTAAAAATATTTTTCATTATTTTTTAATATCCCAATCTCTTAATTTTATTTTTAGTTTATTTAAATTTTTATATATTATTTTATTTCTTATATTTAAACATTATTTTATTTCTTATATTTAAACATCATTATTATTTCATTTTCCTATTAATTTTATTTGACTCTTTTAATGGCTTCATTTTTGAAGAAGCTTTGAATCACAGAAGGGTTACAACTGGGGCAGGGGTGTGAGGTGTCAGTGATAGGGGGAAGTTCACCTGGCATACACATAAGGTATATAAATATGTTCAAATATAAATATGTTCAAATGTTCACGGGGCATTGTCACAGTGGGTGGAGACTCACACAATAACTGACAGAATATTGAATTCCCATCCTGGAGAGCTCTGCCACATTCTCTAGAGGAGTAGCAGCAGTCCCCCAAGTGCAGGGGCAATGACTAGTGAAGGAGGCTGATCCCTTTATTGGCCCTTAATATTGACTACTATCCTTATGAGCCTTTGCTCTTGAAATTGAAACCTAGCCTAGTGTTGTGGAGTGTCTAAGAGTTGCCTCCTGAGAGCCTCCTTGTTGTTCAAATGTGGCCTCTCTCTAAGCCAAACTCAGCATATAAATGCATTACCTTTCCCCCAGCGTGGGGACATGACTCTGGGGATGAGCCTCCCTGACACTGAGGGATTACTACCAAGCACCAACTAGCAATGCAACTGGAAAAAGACCTCAAATAAAAGGGGGTAAAGGTAAAGACAAATGAGTTTATATGGCTAAGAGACTACAAAATGAGTGAGGAGGTCATCCCAGAGGTAACACTTATGCATATCTCAGCAGGATCTCATAGACTGCCAAAGTGGATACTACCCCAAATAGTGGGACTCCTGAGGGTTCAGGAGACACCCAGAGTATACTTACTGTGGTATTCTACTATAGACATATTGTGATTCTAGCATTGGAAGAAATTACAGCACTGATGTGGAGGCAGTGACCACTGGAGGCTCTGGGGGCAGAGAGAAGGAAAAACAGTTGTAATATGGGGGCTGTTTTGAGACTTGGGAATTGTCCTGAATGACATTGCAATGACAGATATAGCCCATTTAAAATCATCACATAACATGCAGAACTGTGTGGGAGAGAGTGTAGACTACAAAGTGAACTATGGTCCATGCTCAGTGGCAAAGACCCAGGATGCATTCATCAATTGCAATGAATGTGGCACACTAATGAAGGGTGTTGTGTACGTGGGAGGGTGTGGGAGGTGTGGTGAGTGGGGCATATGGGAATCCCTATATTTTTTGTGCAACATTTATGTAATCTAACTATCTTTAAAAAAATTTTTTTTAATTACACAAAAAAATACAACTGAGGAAAGGTCCTGAGAGGTCAGCTGAGTCAACAGTGTCCAGCACAGAACAAAATAAATATTTGTTGAATGATGAGTGGAAAGGACATGATAGATTGAGTTATGTATCCCAAGAAAAGACATGTTCTTAATCTTGATCCGAGTTCCTTGGAAACGAAACCATTTGTAAATAGTATTTATAATAGTATCTTTTTTTTTTTTTTAATTTTTCTTCTTTTGGTTATATCATGCTTTATTTCATAGACTTAAAATAGTGATTTCCATTGCACTTAATTAGGTTATGAAATATTAAATATTATTGTTATTTTTTAAACAATTTATTTAAGTATATCATTCATACATGAACATACAAACTATAAGTGTTCAGCAAACAGTATTGCAAAACATCATACAGGGCTCCCACGCAATACCCCCCCTCCAACACCCCACATTGCTGTGAAACATTTGTTAACATATCATGAAAGAGCATCGTCAAAGTATTACTACTAACTATACTCTGTATCTTCCTCCCCTATACATTTTTTTTTTATTATGGGTAAAAATCAAAATTCTCACAATACATACAAACATTTGCAAAATGATATATAAATATATATGCATATATGTGTATTTGGATCAAGGTCTTCGCTATATGACAGGAGGCAGAGATGCACACCAAGGAACACCAAGGAATGTGGCAAGTGCCAGAATGCTAGACTTTGGGGATAAATCACAGCCATGTGGATACCTTGATTTGGGACTTCTGGTCTCTGAAACCATGAGCTAACAAATGCTTGTTGTTTAAACCAACCCATTGTGTGATATTTGTCATGTAGCCTGGCAAACTAAGACATAGGTGGTACCTCAGTAGAAGGTAATGATCCACCTTGACTTTCAAGTGTAGAGGAAATTATACATTTTCCCGTTGCCAGCAGCTTTGTATTCTGTAACCCTTAAGGACTGCAAAGAAACTTGGATTTTGTGGTGGTAAACAGAGGCAGGCAGGGCTAGAAGCTGGTGGATCAGCTGAGGGAAGTCCATGCAGGGCTTGGGGAACCACAGGACATTCGCAGGGAGCTAGCTGAAATACACTACTGGCCTTGTGGTGGGAAGAATTCTGAACTAGGATCAGGAAGACCCAGGTTTACCATCTACTTTCTTTGAAGACCCAGGGCAAATCTCTTCCTTCCGGAAGCATAGTTTCTTCTGGCATTGACCCTGTCCAAGTCTTCCTTTATTCTCTGCCCTCTGCTGGAGCTTCACAGGACTATCTTTCTTCATCTCACTCCAGGGTTATCATCCAGCCTCCCAACTGGCCTCACTGCCTTCCTGCCTTGCCCAGTTCCACTTAGTGGGAGTTGCTTCCTCTAAAGTAATCTTCTAAAATGAAAATCAGATGGGTCCAGTCTCCATCACACAAATATCAGTGGTTCCCTCTGACTCTAGGATGAAATTTGAGCTTGTTCACTTGACATTCAAGGCTTCCCTGCGGTCTGGTCCCTGCTCGTGGTTCCAGTCTCTGTCCTTGTGTCTGCTCTTTGCATGTGCCTTAGGTTCCAGACATATTATTACTCAAAGACACCACATTCATGTGTACACTTCCATATGTGCCGTTTCTTCTGCACATGTCCTTCCAAAACTCATCTCAAGCATCTCCTCTATCTGAAGGACAGGGCTTGGGGAAGCCTTCACAGAACAACTCCTTCTCTCTTGCACACAGTCCCACTATAGCACTCAGACTGCCTATAGTAATTTATTTATTTATAGTAATTTATTTAGATGAAAACAGAACTCCACAAGAACCAGGGTATAGTCATCATTGCACCCCAGGCCTACCACAGCACTTAGTAGCTCTCAGGAAATGATAGGTCCATGAATGTATCCATAAAATAGGGTTAAAGTTCCTTTCTCTATTTCACAGATCCAAAGAATGCAAACATTTTATAAAAGGCCAAGCTGTACACTTTTGAAGGTTTTTCATTATGATTGGCTGATCCTAAACAGAAAAGAGAGGTGCAGGAAACGAAGCAGAATTCTTTCCTTCTTTCCTTCCTACATAAATGTTAGGCATCGCCCAAAGGTATAGCCAACCACAAGACAGACAAGATCACCTGAACCCATGAAGCATATTTTCTTTTAGATGGCACAAGTAAACAAATAAACATGATGGTTTTTACTAATGAATGATTGATATAAACAAAAACCAGGTGCAGTAGGGATGTGGAGGGTCATCATGGGAAGAACAGGTCTTTGGAAATGATGCAGCTTTGGCCCCAGGCAGGGCCGAGTTCCTTGGAGCTGTGCAGCCTGGAGGCTCAGAGTGGTTTGGCACCTTTCCCTTGCTCACCTGCCAATTTGAGATAATGATGTCATCTTTATAGATAGATGTGTGGACCATATGAAGTAATAGGTCTGGTTTATGGCTTCCTAGGAACTGATCTACTGGGGAAAGAACTTATTAAAACCTCTCCAACAAATAAAGGGGGCTTCTGTGATATTCTCCAAGGGGAAGGAAGAAAGGATGAGCACCAAGGTCTTGTGTGGTAAAAGAGCAGTCCTCTCTCCCAGCCGAGAGACCCAGACACACCAGGGATATGATTTCTCCTTGAAGCTCTCAGAATGGATTTCTAGAAATTTCCCAGGTCCTGCATAAGACTTATTATGGTGAGCTGTGACAGAATACTAAATTGTCAGCTAGCCCTCTAATCGGAAAATGGAGACATGGCTTACGTGGGGCCAGTCACTTCCTGGGCTTGCTTTATCATCTGTAAAATGAGGGGGTTGGGTTAGAAAGTCACCCTCCAGTATCTTCTAGCACTGACATTCTCTGCTTTGGGTCTGGGAATAATTTCAGTGTGAGAATGCTTTGTCTTTCCAACTAATGAGCTCCAAATTAGTTTTACTAATCTCTGTTAACTGAAGGTTCTAAGACAAAACACCATGGCCTTGTATGTTTACTCCCTTGCAGAGTAGATAGTGCACTCGGTTATCCTCAAGGTTACCAAAACACAGTGTTCCTGCCATAAAGGCTTGACAGAGGTCAGTTGGATGTAAACAGAGAATTGATTCAGACCTACCCAGAGGTCAGAATTGGATGCATTCTATTTTACAGCTATGTGACTAATTGGCAGTCATGTCTGAGTGTGATTATTTACCCCAGAATCCAGATGAAAGTTTAAGGCCTTCAACACAGACTCTGCACTACGTGAGGCATCTCCCATCATTCCACTCTATGCCCTTCAGAGGAGGTGGCTTTCTGTATTTTGTGCTCATTTTCTATCATAGCATATTCATTAACTACTTCTATGCATCAAACTGCATATAAATTATTGGTAATTCTCACACCCACCCTGAAAAATACATAACATTCTTCCAATTTTACAGATTGAGGGAACTGATGCTCAGAGAGTTTAAGTGCCCAGCTTAAGGGCACACAGCTAGGGAATGGCTGAGCTACCACCCTCACTCAGATGTGTCTAACACCAAACCCCATGTGTCTTCACTAGCAACCTCATCATATAGAATTGGATTCTCAATTGAGAGTTAGGGGAGTAAACATGTGACCTCAGAGCAGACTCAATTGATCTACAAGGTCTACCTGTCAAATCCTGGGCTATTGAGTCAGTAGATTGTTAGGACAGTAGTTTTCAAATTTTAGAGTGTATTGGAGTTACCTGGGTGGCTTCTTGCATTTACTCAAATTCTGCATTTCTAAGGTATAGGGGGTCTAGGACCATATGCTAAGAAACAAAACAATCCTAGGGGCTGGGTAGAGTTTAGTGCTTGAATCCTCAGAGCTATCCCTTCTGCCTCTTGGAGTATCCTACACACAAATCCATAACAAAACCGAAAATAAAATACCAATTTTATTAATGGCTGGACAAGTACAGGATATACCACTGCAAAGTGTTGGTAGGTGCTCTGTTGGAGAAAGTGGCCCTGACCTGAGCAGGCTCTGCCTCACATTCTGGATCTAGATTTGAGCCTACCAGCTCAAGTCCGTAAAGCAAGATGTCTGGATTTATGAAACAGACCCCAAGTGCACTTAACCATGTGAATGAAGATAGCTTTGCCTGACCCTTTCATCCTATCACAAGTCACACAGAAGAATAGTTGATGGATGTCTCCTAGCAGATGCTTATTGCAAGCAGACTGGAAGTGGGCTTGAGCCCAGTGTGTGAGAGAGGGAGAATACCGCTCTTCCTCATCCCTCAGCAAGTAGAATAGGATTTATTTGCTGCTGCATGTCTCCTTCCGTGGAGTGTCCCTGCACACTTACAATTCGTGGTCCAGGGATTGTCGGAGTCATCTAAGTAGGTGGAAAATTCCCTGTCCTTGGGGTAAACAGATGAGGAGGGGAGACACTGAGTCCAAGGGTGGGAGTAGGAGTTCCCTCCTCCATGGGCCAAGGCTGAAGTGGGAGGTGAGGAGCAGATTCATTTTCCTTCCCCTCAACACAACCCTTTATTGAGCACCAACTCTGTATGAGACACCGGGTCAACAGAGGTGACTGAAAGGGGAGCCCACAGTCATCTGCAGGAGGCATGATTCACTCCATCAATAATATCTGAGAACCAATTTTATTGGGGCACTGGACTGGTGAGCGAAACCACAGGAAGCTGGCCTGCTAATTGGGGAGACAGCCAGAAAAAAGCAAGCAAGGAAATTTAAAAATGGTGAATTGTGATTGGTGTTGTGAAGGAAACGAACCAGGGGCAGAGAAAGATTTACTTTAAATCCTCACTTTGTTGTTGGCCAACCTGGGAAGACTGCCTGGAGGAAGCTGTAGGTCTGAGACCATGAGGAACCGCCTTTTCTTAGGATGGTCAGTGTCTTCCTGAGGAGGTAACATTTAAACAACTAATACATATATTATAAAATTTAAATTGTAATATGGTGTTGGAAGGATTCTGGGAGCAGAGGGGTAGAAAGATCAACTCTCAGCCTGGGAATCTTAACAGAGTTGAAGTGACTTGCTCAAGGCCATACAGTGGGTCACAGGCAAGCTCAGATTAGAATCTGGGGCCAGAAATGTTTCTTATACTCAAAGCCTTTATCTTCCTCCTTTTCTTCTTGTGTCTTGGTTCACTTCCTCTGCTGTGGGAGAGTTATCTTCAAAGAGTGGGTCTTTATGTCTTGGAAGAAGAATCAAAGGTCATTGAAAAGAAAACATGTGTCACAGTAAAAGTCAATGAGTTTACCTGTTCCATAGGCTTATTGTGAGACTGAGTGAACAGATGGAAAATACACTGTATAGATTGCAAAGCAATGTACACATGAGAGAAATTATCAGGTATCTGACACACATTGAGTGAGGATTTTTACCTTTACCTTTTGAAAATTCTACTCCCATCCTGTTTTTTCAATAAGAATTAGAAACAATAGTGGCTTGGTTCTGAAGAGGCATGAGTGCCTCCTCCCATACCTTCTTTTATCTTTTCCAGGGACAATCATTTGCCAGAAATGTGTCACTTCAACCAGTCCTCCACATTTCATGGAACAACTTATTTGGATAAAACTTAAATTATTACCACACCAGTCTTTGCATGCTTTTTCCCCTCATCCTTTCCAAGCACAGCCTTAACCAAGTTTGACAAACTACTAATTTCAACCAAAGTGCTTTCAACACCTTCTAGATATGAGAAACCAAAGAGATGAGAAGAACTAAAAGCATCAAGGAAAGTCAGAAGTTTCTCATCGTCTCAGACCTACAGCTTCCTCCAGGCAGTCTTCCCAGTTCATCCAGCAGCACAATGAGGATTTACTCAATATTTCCACCTCAGCACAGGAATCATGTAGCTCCTTTTTTTTGCCTTTGTCTCTTAAGTCAATGACAATGCTCTGTTCTAGGCATTGAGGGAGTTACACTGATGAATCCCATCATGACCCAATGAGCTTTCAAGTTATAAGAGAAACAAATAAGTAGACAAATAGTAAACATATAAGACAAAATGTGAACATGGCATGAAATGAAATGTTGTAGGAGCACAGAGGAAGTAGGGGGAGATGACTTCCTTCTGGAGGGATGAGGAAAGAGCAGACTTTAATTTTTAGATCCCAGAGGAGGCATTATTTGAGCTGGTCCTTTAAAGCTGCTCTATAAGTGTTCTTATAGGTAGAGATAGGGTAGCAAATGGGGGTAGGAGGGTAAATGTTATGTCAGAAAAGTGGTTACTAAGACATTCCAGGGGGAGAGAAAGAATAAAGTAGAAGAATCTTTGGGGGTAGAAAAGTAGCCCAGTTTATTTGGTACATACAATGCATAAGGGAATCAAGTAGTTATAATATAATGGAGAAAACATTTGGACTTGGTGAGAGCCTGAATTCAAATTTAGGTCCATTTTACACCATTCACCAACTATGTGATCTTGAACATATCTCTTCACTTCTCTGAGTTTAGTTTTCCTCATCAATCTGATGCTTGTCATTCAGAATGGCAAAGAATTTATGTACTAATTTATATGAAGGAAATTGGAGGAGTGCTTGCCCCAAAATAGTTGCTTAATACTTTTGAAGGCCTTGTTTGGCTGTCTCAGGACAGAGTTAGAAGCTATTAAAAATGGGAACTCAAACTGGGTGATCTTTACTGGTCTTTGGATGGTATGCCTGATCTTTTTCACTATGTGTTCTTGGGCATGTATTCCAACCTCTCTGAACCTCAGTTTCCTTATCTGGATTTGTGGATTGTTGATGAGGAAGGGAGCTCTACTCTTCCCACATTTCTGCCTTGATCCATAGAGGAGAGAATTTATATACTACTCCCGTCTCAGTGCTGAGCAGAACATCTACAGACCCTCTTTCCTCTCTCTTAACACTTCTCCCTAAGAGAAAAAGGAGTTCTAATGTGATAGGAGCTGATAAAGTCCAAACACTAACTCCTTACTAGTGGGTGGGATCACTGCATTGGAAAACAATTCTCATCTTCTGTGTTCTAGCTTCTCCACTACAGCTGGGCAGCTGTCAGGTCAGGTTGGCACATCACAGGGAGAGTACAAGACGTACCATTTTAAGATGACAATGTAAGTCATGTTCTCGAGGTGAGTTAACCCACAGCTCTATAATTTTGGGTTACAGGGTGTGGTAGATAATAAAATTCTGTACCTTCTCCCATTGAAAGGTAGAGTCATTTTTCCTACTCCTTTAAACTGGAGCTGCCTTTTAACTTGCTTTGGCCAGTGTAAAGCAGCAGAAGTGGTTCTATAAGTCCAGACCCTGGGCCTCAAGAAGTTTTACCTTCTCCCCTATGCTTTCTTGGAACCTGTGATCTCCACGTGAACAGCCCAGGCCAACCTTCCTAAAGAAGAGAGACCTATATGGGATCAAGGTGCCAGTCATTTTAGCCAGCCTAGCCAGACCACTGTATGCTAGACAGCTCTAGTTGACCCATCAATTGATACAGCTGTATCAATGAGTTCAACCAAGATCAGCAGAACTCTAGATTTGTGAGCAAATGACTAATGTTTTAAGCCACTAAACTTTGGAGTGGTTTGTTATGTAGCTAAAACTACATTCTCATGTTGTGACTGCACAAAGCTAAAGTGATATTGTTTCCTATTAAGCTGGCAATCTTTGTATAATGAGCCCTTAGTACTGGAAAAGGCAGAGGTGTGTGTGTGTGAATTACTAAGTCAAGTTTCTGGTGTAGAGTTCATGGTAAACAAATAACACCAATTTCTATAATAATTCATTTGGATTGAAATATTTTACTATGTTGAATTTCATTATTATCAATTATTTAATAAACCGCCATTTTACCATCGGAAAACTGTCTGGGGAGTGATAATAGTGGTGATAGTGGACTAGATGATTTTTAAAGTTCTTTCTAGCAGGCTACTCTGTAATTCAAAAGCTCACACAAATCTTCTCATAAAAGGAAGCCAAAACACATGCCCTGAGTGAGCTCCTTTGTTGAAATGAGGGAGGTGGCCTCAGAAGCTCAGGTTGGTAGGCCATTCATCAGATGGCTGCATCAGTAGCCTGAGAGGCAGCCCGTAAAGCTGCCAAAGCTGCCCTTTGCTCTGTCCCAATCAAAGAGGAGGCAGAGGCAAGGCCTCTGTGCCAGCAGAGCCCTGCTTGACAGGAAAAGAAACTGTGCTGTGTTCTGAGCTGGACGAGTTTGAGGAACCTAAATAATTAACACACCATTGAAGTACAAAATATATTCTTAGGTTTGAGATAAAATGAGCTGCCTTTTGTCTGTTATTTTATGTTTTGAATTTGAAATGAAGTTTGAATAAAAAACAGAGGAGAGACCAAAAAAAAAAAAAAAAAA
>JAKSZT010053883.1:51418714-51592645 GCA_026826555.1 Tolypeutes matacus
AAAAAAAAAAAAAAAAAAAAACAAAAAAAACCCAACCAAACAAACAAAAAACAAGCAGCACAGGAAACTGAAAATTAATGGGATACCTTTTTCCCCACCCCTGCATCCCACCCAGCTCCTGAATGTTTACACCAAATTCCATGTTCCCAGGGAGGGTTCCCAAGCAGAATTTTACTTACTGTGAATGGAACTTTGGAAAGGACACTGAGGCTGGGGGAACCTGAATTCTACTCCTAGATTTTATAGTCACCATCCATGTGACTTTGGATTCTGATGCCAGAGCCTCACTCCAGAGATTCTGATTCCAGTGGTCTAGGGTGGGACCTCGGCATCAGAATTATTTAAACAGCTCCCCAGATGATTCTTAAGAACAGCCAGGCTTGAGAACCACTATTTAACCATTCCAGGTTTTGGGTTCCTCGTTTGTAAAATGGGGGTGATAAGACCTACTTTGCAGAGTTGTTGTAAGATCTAATAAAGATAGATCATAGATATGAAAGACTGATTTTTAACTATCTGACAGTTATTTTGGCTAGAAGGATCCTAATCCTTGGGCCTTGACCAGGTACCCAGAGGTATTGAGACCCAGCTGTGTCCATTCTTTATATTCTGCTGCCTTCAATTTCAGGGAAGTCTTCACTCTGCAGGGAATGGGTCAATGGGGGCAGAATTGAGGGGAACCTGAGAAATGACGTAGGTTGTGTTAGTGGCATCCTAGTCACAGGAAATAATACATACCTCCAGTCACATTCGCTCCCACATTACCTTGAAAGGTCACCAAGTGGCACATAAATTAATGTACTATAAATGAGTGAATGAACGTTATTCAGTGTTAGGACCTGTGTGTGTGTGGTGGAGGTGGAGGGTACACAGCTGCCTCATATTTCCCTTCGTTCACTGATTTATTGCATGCTCGCCAGCTGGGTGTCAGGTATACAGAGGTCATGTAGACCTGTCCTTGCCTTCAAGCTGTTCACAGCACCAGGCAGGCAAACTCACACAGCTAGCAGTGCTAAGGGTCTAGTGACCAGTACCCATGTTAGTGGTAAGGTGTTCAAAGAAGGTTGGAAAGCTTGGAGAAAGGTTCTTGGAATAGGGAGAACTGGGTCTAGAACACTATCAAGGCCCAAGTTTGCAGGCGTTTCGTTTCTCACCTGGGAGCATGTCTTAACCTCTCTGCTTCCAATCTCTCATTTTTCCAATCAGTTTTTCTAAAAGCAAGACCTAATGGTGTCACTCGCCAGCTCAAACACTTTTTGTGGCTCCCCATTGCTGCCTACAGAGTAAAAGCCAGATTCCTTAGCCAGGCATTCCCAAGCCCTCTTGATCTGACCCAACCTCTCTTTTTCAAGGCCAATTTCCCTTTACATTTCTCCTTGTACTCTTGACTCAAACCACATGGAACTATTCAACTTTGTCCCGATACTCCATGCTTTTTCACACCTCTCTGCCCCTGTACAAGCCTGAAATGCTTTCTTTATCCACACCCTCAAATCACTTCATTTTCTTACCACGAGGAACTATTTGCTGTCCACCCAATAGTTGCTTTTATGTATGTGCCTTTGTATAAATTGTTTCCTGTATTGCAAATACCTTTACTCTGTCTTGTCTGTCTGAAAAAATTAGTTTCAAAAACTAATTCACTGGGAGAAGGGGAAATGGAGCATTACTGCTTAGTGGGTACAGAGTTTCTTTGTTGGGGTGATGGAAAAGATTGTGTAATGGATGGTGGTGATAGGAACACAGTATTGTAAAAGTAATTAATGCCACCGAACTGCACATTTAAAAGTGGTTAAAAGGGCAAAATTTGAGATATGAAATTTAGAAAAAGAAAATCTAATTCAAATGTCAATCCCTCTGATGAGCCTCTGGTCAATGATGGCTTCATATCAGCCAGTGGCAGGCAACTTGATTATATTTATCTCTATATTGATCTTGCCTTTCCCAGAACTTGGTGTCTAACTTTACTGGAATCAGATTTCATTTCTAGGCTAAACAGAAAATCTTTTAATTATTTGCCTGACTTTACAATGTTTTATGCAATTTATGAGTTAAAAGACTTGCATACCAAGGGATCAAATACACTTGAGGCCAACCTGCAGAAGTTGGAGAGAAGAGCCAAGGGTAACCCACGGCCAAATCCTTGGACTCTGCAAATTTAGGTCACAAACTTGGCTTTGAGTTTTATTATTCAGCCCCACACCCAAGACACAAACAATTTTCTAGTTCTCTTTTTTTCCACCTATTTTTTTAACCAACAATGTTAAAATTTGGAGGACCTGTCTACTGTTTTCCTATTGACCTTGCAATTTCAAAGTACAATGGACCCTAAAGGGCCCTGGGTTCTAGCTCCCTGTGAGTTCCCACTCTCAAGGCTTCTCTCCCCATCTGTAAAATGAGGGAATTGCATAAAGGGTCCCTATGATCCCTTCAGTTTGAATATTTGCTTCATTTCTCTTCTGTATATGTCATCCTACAGCAGAATTCAGAATCCAATTCTTCTCAAAGCCTAGCATGGGCCTTATGTCTTCCACTTTTCCTCTGTCATCAACCAGTTTGCCCAGACTTTGTTGACTCCTTACAATAAATTTCAGGATCTTTTATTTGGCATTCAAGTTAAATCTGCCTCCAATGACATTTTTTAAGCACCACTTCTCTCAAGCCCAGGCCCAATAAACTATTTGCTTTTCCCCAAAATATCATGCATATCAGCTTTCATGTTTTGGCACATGCTATTCTCTTTGCCTCTAATTTCCTTTCTGATTTCAGCACTTGGTGAAATTCTACATACCCTGCCTCCAAACAGAGGACCACAAGGAACCCTTGCTTAGTAGTTCATAGGCTTCCACGTCAAGTCACCAGTTCTCTTCATCCCTCTCCTGCCTTGATCCCTGGTTTTGGTACCAAGACTCTGTCCCCCTGTTCATGTTCCTATGATTAGACTCAGGACTTTTCCTGATAGCATGTTATGGTAACATTTTTGGGAATCCAGTGAAACCCAAGCCTGAAAGTCCTTACTTGCTTCTTCCCCCAATCTTAGAATCCTAACCTTAACTCCCTACCCCCATCTATTTAACTGCTCTCCAACTGATTTAGAGGCTTAACCTAAACCAACTGTAGGTCTATCCCTGGGCTCCCCTTTCCTACTACCGGACCTCCAGTTGATGCTTCTCTCTGGCTTAAACTTTCTCCTTTGGTCACAGACTGCATCTACCCTCAGTTACCTGCCCTTTCCTTTCGGCTCCAGACTGGCTAGATCCTAGAAAACAGGCACATGATCAACCCCACTGTCACACAAGCCCTGCTGAGGTCAGTGACCATCTCACCCAATCATAGGCAATAATGAAGGGGATTCTGAGGTTTTCAGATTTTAGGAGGCCACGTATTCCAAGGGCAGTCATATAGTAAGGGCCAGGGACATGAGCTATCTTCCTTTTGAAACTTTTATAAGAACATTATATCCTCGGTTAGAAACATAACTCCTTCCAGAATGTACATTTTTTTTTTTTACAAATAAGGTTTGTGGTTAGATGGATATGACTCCAAATCTTGGCTCTGAAGGTCTGTGCTTATATTACCATGGATAAGTTACTTAGTCTATCTGAGCACCAGTATTCTCACCTGTAAAGTAGGGGTGGTGTAACCCACTTCACCAGGACATTTTAAGGACTAAATGAGATCAGTTAAATATGGAAGTCTAGCACAGGGCCTGCACACAGTCAGTGCTCTATGTAGATTGGCTCCTTTACATTGCTTGGTCAACTGAGTCTTTTCCTGAAATCAAAAGAAATTCTGTCCTGGGAAGGGCTTCTAAAGTTTGAGGACTGCCTGTCAGTTAATGGGAGCCAGACCAAAGTGGGTCCTTCAATGTCAATCAGAAGAGTTCAGATCTTTGAACCTCTACCTTCTCATAGCCTGGGGTTCTTATAAAATCATCTCAGTTTGTACACATAGACATCCAGTTTCAACATGCTTTCCCCAAAACTTTTAACCACAGGGAACTTGGGAGACCTCTGCCTGAACTTCTGTACATAGGAAAGGGAGCTGGAGCACAGAAAGGGTGTTTAAGAAAGTCTAATCTACGCTATGAGGATTTCAAAGTGACTCTGTATGCTTTCTCTCATTTAAATTCTAAGGGCTATATATGTATGTGTGTGAAGTTACTGGTATTGCTGATACTGCTACTGTTACTATTACTCCTAGTACAGCTGCTACTACTGTTATTTAATACTAAAGATAGTTGGGAAGTATTATAATAGGGTAGTTAAGGTATGGTCATTGAAGCTGGTCTTCCTGGGTTCAAATACAAGCTCAGTTTTCTCATGCATATAATTGGAATGATGACAATGATAATATGTACCTATTTCATGGGGTAGTTATGGGAAGTAAATGTGTGAAGGGTTTAGAGCAGTATTTGGTCAGAGTAAGGACCAATAAATTGTAGCTACTGGGATGGTACTAATACTATTGCTGTGCACAGTCTTGGTGAGTCTTAAATTTCAGGCTAAGAAATTAGCTTTGACTTGACACTGAGAATATACTAGCACCCCAAAAGGCAGGTGCTGTCCTGCTAGCATTAAGCATAGTATGAAATTACCTTCACTGGACCCTGAACTGCTCAGGGATAGGACCATGCCCAAGAGGAGGTATGAACAAAGCACTCAAGGTGGTCCATGTTTCTCAAACTGAGAATATGTATGCGTGGGAGTGGCATATGAGTGCTACATATAAAGAGCTACAAGATAAAGAATAGCACATTTGCTTGGCATACCAAATTTGCCAGGGAAATGTAATTTAGCTATTAAGAAATATGGAAACATTCAAGAATATTATCAAACAGAAGGTGAAGTTGGCATAATTCTTAGGTCAACCACTAGTCTTCAAAGGTTTTTCACACTTGCTTTGAGCTCTGTACCTCCAGGGCCCTCAGGGGTACCTGATCACTCTACTCTGTTCTTAAGGGTCCTTTGGGGGTAATGTTTGAGAAGCACTGTCTAGTTGCACACTCTGGAAAGCAATTAGAAAAGGCAATATGCTGCCAGCAAGACCTTGAAGCATGAGCAGGAGTTCTGCAGGCAATGGGGTTGGGCCACAGGTGTCTGAGGAGAACAACAAAATGATCAGAATGACATTTTTTTTAAGAACATGGTGGTAGTATGCAGCAATGAATAGGAAGTGAAAGAGACAGGAGTCAGAGAAGCCAGTTCAGAGGGCTCTGCAGTCATCCACGAGGGTGTAAAGGTACGTAAGCTAGAGCCGTGGCTATCAGGAGGGAGAAAAGAAGACCAATGTCTTGGATTAGGGGAGGGAGGAATGGCAGCCCAAGGTAGAAGTAAGCCAATACTACTGTTGGGTTGAAACAGGCAATATCAGAAGAGATGGGGGAAACCCTCAGGCTCAGGGATGTCTGATCTTGGGGGGATAATATTTGCATTTTCCTTTTACATTTTTAAACTAAAATATGCTGGGTGTGGAATAGGTATTAGAGACAATATTGAATGAGTTCAGAGAAGGGAGTAATGGCCCTAGTTGGCTGTGGTCAGAGGTGAGCATCAGAGAAGGCTTCCAGAGGAAATGGCACTTGACCTTGGCCTCAAAGACTCAGTAGGACTTGGAAGGTGGGTAAAGGAGAGCATTCTGGAGAAAGGCATTGAGCAAGGTCCTGAAGTCCTTAAAATAATGCAACTCAGCTCCTGGCTTTGATTCACAGGGGAGGAATTTACCCAAGGCCATCAGCCAACTGGAAGAACTCAAAGGTCAAGGATTGTACATTTTTTCATAGCATTTCTCATTTGTTGGAGCTTAAATGAAGCTGAATCCTGCAGGGAAATGAGCACATGTCACACATCTAAAAAGCCAGGAGGCTTCCTGGCCAGGAAACTATGCTGGTCGGGTAGTAATATAAATGACTAATGCACCCTCTTAGGTCTTGTGGTTTGAGACCCCATGAATCTGGGCCAGTCCAGGAGACAAACAGGCGGTGGCTCCAAGTATGGGTTATTAAGCAAGAAGCAGCCCAGAATGGTGAATAGAGTGTCATGTTGAGAACTGCAAGAAGGGTGCTCATTCCAGTGGCCCTCTTCAAGTCAGTCTCCTTCTCTGGGCCTCAGTTTCCTCACTACTGTCTTGATATGACATCCTAGGGGGTCATGAATTATCTGGGAATGTATGTCCCCTTAGCTAGGGCTTCAGCCTAATAACAGATCCTAAAATCCAACCATATAGCTTTATTTGCTGTTCTCCTAAAAACTCTACATATCACTCTGCTTTTGAACGTGAGGCCTAGATTTAGGGACAAGTCATTTTGTACATGTTGCCACTCACTCAAAGATCCAGTTAGCTGTCTCCTTCACCAAGATGCTTTTTGTTTTTGTTTTTTGTTTTTTTGGGGGTTTATTTTGTACATTTGATAATTGAAAATATAAACAATTAAAAACTAAAAAGTAAACACAAATGAATAAATATATACATTTCTCAATTAAATGTAATGGACATATATAAAATTTTTTTGGCAGAGATGATGACAGCTGTTGAATGTTCCTACAGCACTTGGGAATATTCACATTATCATCACAATCAGGACATTGCAATGACATTTCAGAAGGGCCATCACTTCTCATCCTACTATGGGTGTTTCAAATGCAGGAAAGTCTTTGAATTCAAAGGTTCTTGAGATCAGAATTCTCAGCTTCTAACACTAGGTCTGTCTGGCAAAGGGGTGAATAGATGAGACACTGAATGCTCAGGGTTATGACATTGCCAGTCAGAGTTTCTAATAAAGTTGGAGACACTTACCTGATACTGGGTCTGTGTGAGTGAGCAACCTTTTCAACCTCTTGACAGTCAGCACATGTTTATAATAAGACTCAGACTCTTAGAAATCCCAGAAAACAATCTTTCAAACTACTTTTCTTCCCCACTCCTTCACATTACAAGTACAATATGGGAAAGAGCATGGGCCCAGAGTAATACAGACCTGGGTTCATGTCCAAGGTCCACCACTTTCTTGTGACATTTTCTTGGAAACATCTCCTTAACCCTCTAAGCCTTCATATGAAATCCAATAACATTTACTTAAAAGGATTATTGTGAGGATTAGGTGAAGCAGTGACATAAAACTCCTAGCACAGTCAAAGGTTTTAAAAAGTATAAGTGGAGCACCTACTATGTGTCAGTCCAATGCAATACACAATTGGGCTGCCCTGCAAGTTATTTTCAAAGTAATGGAAAGTGGAGGTTTCTGGCTGGCAGAGGCAGCCAGAGGTGAATTTGCTTCCTCCCGAATCAGACTATAGCAGAAGGGGCTTGCAGATGAGTGGGCATGACCAAGTCTGCTCTGTGCCTGGCAGACACCCAGCTGGGCTTAACTGTGCCTAACATGGTGCCCAAAAGGCCCATCCACAAAGCAGGGTTTCATTCCCAGGGACCACGGGAGCAGCTGCCCTCAGCTGTGCTCACCAAATATGATTGAGCTCTGCCAAGACCAGCACTGCCTGGGACTGGCCACGCAGCAACAGCCCCCACCTCCCTGTGTTAGCAGGGGCTCTTCCCAGAATGACTCTCCCCAGAGGGACAGTTCAATGCTATTCAGGTGAATAAACCAAGCTGTTTATCTGTGTTTGCTCACTGAATCTTCAACCAGTCTAAAAAGTAGGTCTATTATCCCTACTCAATCTATGAGGAAACTGGAGCCAGCAAATCTGTGATGGTAGAGCTTTTATTTTTCTGAGCTTTAAAAACTGAAGTCTTTCCTCTTTATAATACTGCAGAATGGGCAGAAATCAGTACTTCACCTTCAGAGGAAGATACTGGTAATTGCAATGCAATAATAAAAATGATAATAATAGTTTACATTCATTGAGCTATTGATAGGCATTGTATAAAGCAGTGATTCTCAATAGAGAGAGATTCCTCCCCTCCCACCGCCTCCCCTCCAAGAAACATTTGAGGCTGCTTGGAGTCATTTTGAGGGTGTTATGACATGTAGTGTGTGGAAGCCAGGGATACTGCTTCAAATCTTACAATTTACAGGATAGCACAACAAAGACTTATCCAGTCTAAAATGTCAACAGTGCTGAGTCTGAGGAACCCTGGTGTAGAGGATTTAAATGCATAGCATCTTTTAACCCTCATTAAAACACACCGAGGTAGGTACAGTCGTTGTCCCTCTAACACAAGGTATCAGAGGCCCAGAGAGATTATGTCAATTCTCCCAAGATGCCACTAGGTAGTGGTAGAGCTAGAAATTTGAACCCAGGGACCCTGAGTCCAGCATCTCTGCACATGGTCTCCTGTGCTATTATCAGCTGGTTGTAGGTAACTTAGGGAAGGATGAGAGTCTTTGCCATTGATGGAGAGGGTTGGATATAAGTGATAATGCCAGAGAGCTTTGAACAAAGATTGCATTGTTACTTTGTTACCTGAGCAGTTAGGAAAGCTTTTACCACTTATTAAATTGTGCAGGTTTCTAGCTAATTGTTTGGAACTATGATTAGTATAAAGGACCGTAGGAACAAAAGAGAAATGCAGATCAGATCCAGTTTGAGTGACCAGGAAGTCTTCATGGTTGAGGCAGCATTCTAAAACTTCAAATGGTTTCAAATGATTGTCTGTTTTTCACCAAATTATCTGTCCTGTGCAGAGATGAACTGTGAGTTCTTCCATTCACAGATAAGTCTCATTCCATAGCCCACACAGCTTATCTCCTCTTTACTGAGGGCAGGTATGCTTTTGGAAGCAGAAGAGAGCTCTGAAGGTAGAGTAAGTTTTAATAATCACAGAGAATTCCTCCTGAAAGGAATTCTGGGCTGAATTCAGACTTACCCAAGATTCTACACTGCAAGGAGGTGGCAGGGTCTGATTTCTCCTCAGCCAGAGTTTCTACCCAACTCCACCCCAGCTTGGCTGCTTTGGAACCCTGTCAACTGTTGCCTCCAGTTGGGAAACCAGAGCACTAGCGAAGTTCACTGATGGGCAACCCTGTTTTACAGATGAGGAGACTGAGGATCTCTGTTTTTTCCACCTTAAAACAACTACTGGCGCGTCCCTGCTCCTTCACAGGGTCATGCTATGTTCAAATGAAAAGACTGAGGAGAAAGTGCTTAGAAAGAGGCCAGTGATATAGGAACATGAGGGATAAAAAGTCACACGGGCTCTTCATTGAAGGAGAATGCCTTAAAGCAAGGCTTTAAAGTACACTCCAGAATGTACCCAATGTGAAATATTCATGGATAAAAGACAGTAGGGAGGCAACAAAGTCTTCCACAGTACCACTCCGTCGACCCACCCACAAGTCACCATCTATGGCTTTATGCTCCCTGTTGACCACACACAAATGTGATCCTGTGTAGGTGGCCCCAAAGCACACTTGCAAATTGGTTTTCTAGACTGCACATTTTTAATTTTTTAAATTAAAAAATGTTTTTTTTTCTTTGCGATTTAATCAAAGTTCTTAAGCTGTCAATTAGGATTTGATTTGACAATTCCTCCTCAGGTTTTAGTTTACATTGCAGTTGTGTCAGCCAAAGGAGATCTCCCCGGTGTTTCTTACATCCCAGTTCCTTATCTCTTCAACTTAAAATTTTCATGATTCTTTACTAATTTAGAGCTCAGAGGGCCCTACAAATTATTTGGTGAAACCCAAACATTTTATGGATGTGGTAATTGGGGCTCAGCAGAAAAGGAAATGACTTTCATATTATAATAATCACAATCATAACAAGGAAGAATCATGCTATGTGTACAAAGCTTTAAAGTTTATAAATCACTATTATTTAACTTATCTTGCTTGAACATTATGGCAACATCATCAGACAAATAGGACAGAGGATATTCTTTTATGTTTCAGGTAATAGACTCAGATGAAGTGAATTGTTCAGGATACCACAGTTAAAAGTAGGAATCCTAGCCCCTATACCAAAATCCAGTTTCATAGCAAATTATTGTAGACTCTTGCCACTTTTCATCTCTGCACTTTTCATCTCTACTTATTGAGCCAGGCCAATCTTCTAGATTTCTTTCTTTTCTTTGAAGGGCATAATGAGGCTAAGTGCAATGAGCTAGACAGATCTGGGTTGAAGGTGTGTTTTTACCACCTAGTAGAAATGTGATCTTGTATAAATTTTTTTTTAATTCATCTGGGCCTCAGAGTCTCCATCTGAAAAACTGATTTTTTGTAGAATTATTGGTCACCTATTAGAACCTGGTAAAATAAATGGTGGTTATGGCTATTAAAATGAATTGCCCTGACTTTTTTACCCCATCTGGCCACCAGTGAGTCCCCTGTATGATTGGATGTGGCGACTGGAGACAGAAGTTATCTGGCCTAGCTCTTATTCTTATGCTAAATAAAGAACAATTTCCTTTCCTCCTAGTCATGGGTAAGGAAAAGTAAAGCATAAGTTATGAAGAGTTGATGCAGCTGGAGGCATCCTTCATGACTAAAGGATAAACAAACAAGTCTTCTGAAATAAGTGGAATGTTTCTTTACAATAATAAAAACAACCTTCTGCAGTCACATACAATGGCTGTTTTGAAACTGTTTTACCACTCCAAGGTGACTGGGGCTGAAACTTCATTATTATTTTATCCCCAGAATGTACTCCATTTGTAGTTCAA
Source organism: Tolypeutes matacus (assembly GCA_026826555.1). Classification (NCBI taxonomy): domain Eukaryota; kingdom Metazoa; phylum Chordata; class Mammalia; order Cingulata; family Chlamyphoridae; genus Tolypeutes; species Tolypeutes matacus. The sequence goes on from JAKSZT010053883.1 coordinate 51,429,332, forward strand.
TAAGAATCAACCATCCACCGTGGCCACCAAAAATGCTGATCCCCTACCAATCTGCATTAACTATGCTCAAAATCCATGGCATATTTCCCATGGTCCCTTTCTGTTGGATGAGGAATAGATTCCTTTTAAGCCATCCCATTAAAATCACATTCACCATCTTGCACTGCCCGGGCCCACACAGCTTGCTTCTTCTGCCGTGCTTCAGTCCCAGTGGATGACACCAATATTTCTTTTGTCAATCAAAACAGAAATCTGGCTGTCATCTTTAGATGTTGGAAATAAGAGACAACCAGTTCTTTTGAGATTACATTTGAGGTGACTTCCAAATTTTGATGAGGGCAATTTTAGCAGAGTCATGCAGTGTAAGTCTGCATGAAATGGCGTGCAGTCTACCTCAGCTTGATCTTACATCCATTCCATCTCTTTTTCTCACTGTGTTCTGCATTGCAGGGAAATACATTACAGGGAAATACCCCTTGGCAAATGGCTTCAGACAAGGTTTAGTGTATGGTAGACCATGGCAAGAGAGTGGAGGGCAGAAGGAATGACAAGCCAAACTATTTCTTTCTGCTTTTGGAGTAGCATCTCCAGCAGACCCTGTGTGTCCTTCACGGCTCCAGCTACTGCTGAATAATCCCCCTTTTTTTGTGGTCCCATTGGCCAGGCACACTAAATTCCCATCTTCCTTAGAACTCTGGAAACAATATCTTCTTTCTCTGTTCCTCCAGCCCTAGGGATGGCAGTGGCTTTCTGCCATGGTTAATATTGGAGATGCCTCACCTTCCCCTGTTCATTCTTTCATCTCTTCCCAGAGACAAGTCTGATTTTACTTATCCATTTTTGGTCAGCAAAATCCTGTGCTGTGCGTTCCACACATTCTGGGCCATTATCCAGGCATCACTGTGGCTTCCAAGCACATTTTTGAGAAGGATGGGGACCCAAGTCCCAAGAACAACAGTTCCTTTGGTGTTTTGGGGAATGGCTTGTGGAGGTGGCTAGTAGCCTCTTTCTGTTTGGGTGGAGACACCTTTCCCAAGAGTAAGACATTCCCCAGATGTGGTGGGTCAGCTCACGCACAGGAAAGGTTTAACCAAATAAATATACCACCACAGTTTCTAAGTGTCCATCTGAAGAAGGTCAAAAAGAAGGCAATGCACCTAAATTCACTCAGCCTGCTTTGCATAATGAGGAAGGGGGACAAATTCAATGGCCACAGAAATGGGAAGGGGAGCCTGAGTTTCACCCAAGTATGACCAAGAGTTTCTGATGTTTTAAAATCCTAACATTTCGAGCTTCTTATTTTGAGTTTCTCAGTGTAGTTCTTGTTTCTCTCGGTCTCCCAGTCTTTGGACATAAGTTTATCCTCTTAATAATAATTACCCATATTTTGCTGGCTGTTTTCCCCGTTTCTGCAAGATCCCTATACTATTCCAAATATCTTATCCTCTGGGCTGGTTATTCTCTCTCTCTCTCCCCCTACCCTTTGTTACATGTGATGCTTTGGTGGCCCTACTTCTTGCCAGGCTCTGATAACACTGATTTCTCTTCTTCTTTCAGATTTAAGGGTGGTTAATGCTTCCTGTAGTTACTAGTCCCTGGGTTCCTCACTGTCCTATGTTGATACCCTTAACTCTCCCCACATCTCTGCAAAAAGTCCTTTCTTTAAATTCTTGCTCAGTTAAATCCCTCTGACTTTGCCATTTATTTCTTGCCAAGGCCAAGATGATATACCCAGGCACTTCTTGGGGTCCCAGGGGTATCTTGAACAAACTTCCACCTGGCCATCTTTACTATTTAACATCCAACATTTGTTGAATGTGTGCTTTCTCTCTTGTTCTAACTGCCCTTACTGAGGCAGCTTTGAAACCACTGGAGGACCTCTCATCACTGCCAGGTTCCCCTTGACTTGCCTTGCCTTCCCGCTATGGTGCTGCCTAGCCTCTGAATTCCAAGGCAGAAAGCTCTGCCTGTGCCAAACCAAGCAAGAGTTGCCTTTCCTGGACTCTTCACTGTGCTAAAGCCATTTTGGTTCTATTTAGAACTGAGGAGAATGACCCTCTCTCCTACTGGGACAATCTCATTGGGAACAGCTGTCTCCTTGCAAGTAGCTCCCTTTAGTGCCCCCCTGAAGATCCCTCCATGGTCAGGCACAGGTTCCTGCAACTAAAGAAGGAGTTGTAATAGTATTAGGTTGAAAAGGATTCTACGACTAAATCAGTCCGAGAAATACTGAATTGCAGAAGATCAAAAAGGAGTTTTTCCCTGCCTAATCTCTCAGAGCCTTCAAGTGCACTGTGAATCTCCAAAAGGGGAACACTGGACACAGTATCTCTCCCTGTTGTTTGGCCATGGAACATTTCTATCAAGGAACATTTCATGGACCATGCTTTTGGAAAATGATGCTGGCCTATGGTATTACCACTTTCTAGGGAAATTAGTGCATTACTTAGTGTTTCTCTTAATTTATGATAATAATGAAGCTTTTAAAAATTTTTAAAATTTTACTTCTGGAGGACAGAATGGACTTGCCAATGAGAGGCTGCTTCAAAGAGTGGCAACATCATGTCATGGAAAATAACTGGAGCTTTAGGCTCAGCCAGACTTGGGTTTGAATTCTGGATCAATCATTTGGCAAGTCACTTAACCTCTCTAAGCTTCAGTTTTCATGTCAGTAAAATGGGATCAATAGAGTTTCTTAGAAACAAATACTCTATCACATGGGCCAAAAGTTGCCCACCTCTTATCAGAAGACTCATTGATCATTTCAGTCCAAGTTTCTTCCTTATTCTGAACTTCTTCAGCATCTAAAGGATGGAGAGGGTTTGGAAAGGCAGAGAATGGTCTTAGTGAATTAGAGAAAAATTAATCAATAGGGAAATAAAGTGTCTTTGCAATCCTGACTCTTAATGACAGCAGCTGGAATAGCTTTGGGTTCTTGGAACTGGATCTTCACAATACCCTTTGAGGAAAATCCACAAAAATTTCTTCATATCTCATTCCAAATCTGGAAAGAAGTATTTTTCTCTCTAGTCTCTATTTTTTTTTAAATGTTTCATAGTTATTATTATGAAAATAATTCACACATAATCCCACTACCCTAACATATTAGAAATTTTCATTTTTGCCAGTGATTTTGTTTTTGCAATTGCATGTTTGTATGCCATCATAGTTTTAGTAAAAATAATATTAAATATTTTACCAGGTTGATGCCTTGTCTTCAAAATGATTTCTAATGAAAATAAGATATTCTATCAAAGATTTTTATGAGGATTAAATTAAGGTCATGTTTGAAAAAAAATATCTGTTCTGGTCACTGGTATATGATCACATGCCCACTCTTGGATATTTTGGTTGTTGATTTTTTTCACCACTTTTTGCCATCATAACAATCTTCATGCATATATGTCAAGAAAATATTTTGAGCCCTTAATATTTTTCTCTGGATGGGGGGGGTCAAACACAGATAAAACACCCTCTTCTTACTCTGGGCTAGAGGAGGTTTAGAGCTCAGTTAAAAGCATAGAGATGTATAAAATTCTTTTTTTTTTTTTTTTTTTAACTTTTACTTTCAAAAGCTTGAAGTGAGAGCAGAGGTAGAGGTGGGCTGAAAGGAGAGAGCAGCCAGGGGATCTGGAGAGATACAGAGCATCTTGGAAAATCAGCAGCAAGGGCAAGATTCCTTCAACCCTCCTTTTTTTTTTTTTTTTTTTCCTGTGAATTCTTCCTCTTCTTCCCTCCACCCTAGACTGAATGGGGAGTGAGAGAGAGAAAACTATGTGCCCAAGGACAACAAGAAAGCATGAATTCAAGTTCCACTTCCTGGCAGAACCAGGAAGGTGGCAAGACTCTAATAGGAGGGGCTGTGCAAAGGGCGGGACCCTAGAAGAAGGGGTTTTAGACTTACCAATGATCTCTTGGCCTTGACATGACTCAGAACAACAGAGAGAGGTGGAACAAAAGCATCCTGAGTGTGGGACAACAGAAAACTCAACCCCAACCTCTTCCCAAACCCAAGAACTTTCAGCATTGTACACAGTCTTGAAACACTCATATAACCCTGTATTTAGGAAAATCCCAATAACTGAGGTTAAATTTTCCAGGGCCCTGGAATAAATCAATTTCAGATCTAGAAATTGATTTGACTTCTTATACCCTGAGTAGATGAGCTAAAATTTAAATCTACTAAATATACCTATCTATTTTTCTCTTTGGGTTTATTAAGGTAAATTCTCTGATGAAGACTCACTGGGTTAACATATAGAAACGTTTTTTAAATCTCTTGTTTCATAGTTGTAGACCACTTTCCAAAAGAATTGTCTTAATTTACCCTGACATTCAAAATGAATGAAGGTACTAGTTTCTCCACATATTCACTAGCTCTAGTTATTAGTCTTTTAAAAATAATCCTAATTGAGTGGTGAAAAATAGTATTTCAATTCAATGAGAATGTTTTAAGTTACTGCAGAGTTTGAACATTATTCCTTGTGTTTATATGTGATTGAATTTCTTCTCGTGTATTAAATTTTAGTTGATATATAACAATTAACTTTGAAAAAACCATTTTATCATTAATAGCAGACTATTCCTTGCAGTGAGTGCCCCTTACAGAATGTTCTGCATCGTAAGCCTCCTTAGCAATCCAGACCCAAGCCCCGACTTCTCACCACTAAAAAACATGTCTTTCATCAAGTGAATTCAGACCTGACCACCTAAAAGGCCAAGTTCTCCTATTCCGCTGAGATGGACAGGTTCTAATTAGGCAGCACCATGATTACAAGGAAATTATTCACTTATGAAATACAGAGGAAATGTGATAGGGAGTAAGGGAAGCTGTTGCATTATATAAACAGTTGCAGACACTTAGGAGTTAAGACTCATTACTATTGGCTGCACATTTTCAAAAGGAAATAACCCAGAGAAGTATACCTTGGGTGGAGACACACAATATAAACTTTGTATAAGCAAACCCACATTTTATTTATAAAAATGAGTTTAGAAAAATTACAGCCCCACAAAATGTTACTTAAGAGCTCTTTCTTCCACTCAATCCAGGCAAGTTCGAGAAGCCTGAGTGATGATGTTGAAAAGATGAGGAATGTTCTTCTGTTTTTTTTCCATCCACTCCCCTTGCCTGGATAAATTCTACTCATCCTTTAAGTATCTTGACTCAGGTGCTATTTCCTGCAGGAAGCTTCCCTTGACCCAACAGGTGGGATAGGCCATTCTGATCTGTACCTTGGTTTCCATGTTCTTTTGTCTCCTTGGGAATCTTATGCCTCTTTCCCCCTGTGTCTCCCTTTTAACTGGATCCCTTCTATCAATAATCAAGCATGCCCCTGGTTTCTCCAATTTATGAAAAGCTTTTCTGGAACTCACATTCCACTCTAGGTGCTGCTATATTTCTCTCCTCTTCACAGCTGAATTTCTAGAAAAAATAGTCTATATTATGTTTCTACTTCATTTTTCATTCTTTCTTCCCTATAATTCCAGCAAAGTGGCTCTCACTAGAGTTACCTTCATGTTGCTCAAGCCAGTGAACACCTTCGTAGCAGCACTCATCACTGTTAACCATGCCCCCCACCTTGATTTACTCATCCTTTGGTTTCTATGCCACAAAACTTGATCTTCTCTCTACCTTTCTGGCTGTTCCTCTTGAACACCCTTTGGTAGGACACTCATCCTTGCCCTGATCCCTAAATTTTGACACTCCTCCTCTTTGCTCATTTTTGCTTCTAGTATTTCAATCCACCTATATTTCTATACCTGCCATATTTTTATCTCTTCCCCATCCATCCCTTCTGAGTTCTATATCTGAACTCCAATTCTCAAATGTGCTTGGAAAACAATATGTTCACAAGTGAATTCATCATACTCTCCCCAACTTGCTCCTTCTCCAGTATCCTTTGCTTAGGAATGTTCTTCTAAAGATTTGGCTTGTTTTATTTTTCTTTTTAGTATATGTTTGCTTGCTCATGGATTTATTGATTGATTAATTGACTGGCTCTAAGTTCTATTTTTCCAACAGTCAAGGAGAGAGCTTTACACTTCATTATCAGCCTAGAAAAACTTCCTGTTTAACCAAAATTGCTTCCTTAATTCTCCTTTCAAATATGATTCATCCGTAGCCAGTGATATATGAATTCTTTGCAAATCTTGAAACTTAAAAAAAAAAAAAAAAAGGTTAATAGAAGAAGAATCTTTTTATTTTAAACTGTTAAGTTTGAAACCAGAAGTTTACAGTGATTCTTAGGCACTGATAGAAGTACATTTAATGCAAATAAAGCGGAGTTCACTTTTTTTAAAAAGGATCCAATGCTTTGAAATGCTTCCAACTACGTAAAAAACAATCACAAAAGGCCTATTCTATCCCCTTTGTGGCTATTAGATGGAGCTGCAATGAAGAAGCTGCTCAGCTGGGACATATCTTAATCATGTTTCTAGCCAAACTCTTGCAAAAACACATCAGCTAGGAAGATCCTGAATACTAATGACAATCCCTTACTGCTTATATAAGCAAACACATGCATCAGGGACAGCTTCACAATCTGAAAAGTATTTCACAATTATTATCTTGAGTCTTGCAGCTGTTCTGCTAGGTAGGCAGGGCTTACATTATATTTTAGAGATGAGGAAACTGAGGCCCAGAGAGAGGTCGGGTCATTCAGCTTGAAAAGGCATGTCCCTTGCAAGCCTCATTGCAGGAGATTGAATTCTTGTTTTCATATTTTGAGTCTAGAATTGCCCTCACCTGCTGACAACAGGATCCGAGCAAGTATGCTGCATTGTCTTTACCAGGGAATAGGGCAGATTGATTTTATCAGAAGAGGAAAAGCATGGACAGGAGATAATGTAGGATGCCTTCATGGAGAAGCATAAAATTCGGTTGGCCTGAAATTTAGGAGAATAGTGGAAAAAGAGACTGGAAAAGGTAGCAGGAGTCAGAGCATGAGGGCTTCCAATGTTAAGCAAAGGAGTTGACTGGAGCATTCTTCACAACTGGGAGTAGCACTGTAGGATCTCCCTCTCTCCCCTGTCATTGGATGCATATTTAAAAGCAGCTTTTCCATACAGGCTGCTTCCATGCCCACATCCAAGATGACCCTCTTATGGGCCATGGAGCTGGGAAAAAAATCTTCAAAGTGGTTCTAAGTCCAGTCTGGAAAATGGGTAGCTAACTCACAGTATTCTGTGTTCACACTCAGTACATCAACTCCCTATCCTCTCCCTTCACCCCAGCTTTATCCTCTATTCATAATGTTTTGCTATTTGTGTTTGGGACTATCTACCCGACTGTATTTTGGGTTCTTTGAGGGTAAAGACTGCATCATATTCAGGTGTAATTACCCACTGTCATTAGTGCCTAATACAGAGCCTGGCACCTAGTTGGTACTCAACAAATATTAGATGAACAGACAGTGGGTAAAAGGAAACTGGCACCTAGAGGGGTTAAGTAACTCAGCAACAGGGAAGGCAGAGGCAAATGGGTAAAAAACAAAAGTAATGGGTTTTGTAGAGAGACAGATTACATTTTTTCCCCAAACAGGGCACTCAATAGCTATGTAACTTGGGCAAGTCCCTTTTACTATCTAATCCTCAGTTTCCTTACCTGTGAATTGGCGATACTTACACTAAACTCATAGAGATCTAATGAGAATTACGTTAAATTTAATCTTAATTATGATTACCATGTAGGTACTTAAATGCATCAGCCACTAAATGTTTTCACATCCCTCATATGCAATTTTATTCTTTCTATACTGACTATGGAGCAGTTCATATACTCAGGTGTGCAAAAAGAAAATCACTTTTTTTTCTTAGAGTAACTTGATTTTTTCTGAGCCTCCTTCCAACTGAATTGGTAAGAATATCAGTCTTTATTATTATTGGGACTTTCTCCCCTCAGGGTTGTGGAATTGTTCCAAGGTCATATGCGAGTCAAGGCAAAGGGGTGCCCTCTCACCAGAGCTTCCCACGATTAACTTCCTTTTGCTCATGAAGCTCTAAGCTCAAGTATGTTCTCAGAGAGCCATCATGACCACCCAATATAAGTAATCACTCCCCCTCTTTCATAGCATTTTGATTTGTTTGATATTTTCTGCATCAGCAATGTTTCCCATCCCTAGAACATAATTCTGTTGTTGAATTCACCTCTATGAATTCAGTCATTAAGTATTGCTAAGATATGCTAATGAACTGAAGTCTTTGGCTTCAGAATTTCTTCTTCCTTTGCCCTTGCCTTTCTCCTCTTCCCTAGAGACAACTTTATATTTCCTTCAATGGATATAGTTCTTTAAAAGATATAAGAAGAGACATTGTCTTCTGGTTGCTTTTATTTTCAGCCCTTCTAAGATATCTGAAGCAAGGTAAAAAATTGGCCTTTGTATATGGAAGGGCAGTTTGGTACAAGGAGAAAAACACACAGTTCAAAATATTTACTCAAAAGTTTCCAAGGTCACTTGCCAGAGCAGATGCTGCTGCTGCCCAGTCAAGTGTCCTCTTGACATTCACCTATACATGAGGAAGTCTGCTTCTACTAATACCTGAAATACTGGGGCTCAGGTGAACAATCATTCTAGTTTTCCTGGGACTATCCTGGATTTAGCAATGAAAGTTCTGCATTCTAGGAAACTTCTCTATCCTGCACAAACTGAGATGACTGGCCACCCTACCTGGGGGAGCAAGATATCAGCCTCCAAGCAAGGCAAGCCAGAAGTTTCGGGAAGTTAATTGAAGAAACAAGTTTCTTGTCCTTTGGTGGAGGTTAACACAAGGTGTGTTTTCTGCTGTTTCCCAGAGTTCCAAGCAAGAGTAAGCTCCAGTTGCCCATGGTGGTAATTGAATTGATTACACAACATTTATTTCCTTCCTTCTTTTTCTTCCCTTTTCTGCTCCCCTACAGATATTTTCTGACATTGCTTCCCAAATAAACTACTTGCATGCAAATCCTTGTCTCAGGGTTTGCTTCTGGAGGAACCTAAAGACACTTGGCTTGCAAAATGCAAAACTGGGCTGACATTTGCATGAAATCCTCATTCCAGCATAACAAAATGCTGAAGTGGAATGGGTTATCTCTCAGTGTTGAATAAAGCCCTCAACAGTTGAGTATAAAGCAGGTGGCAAAACTCTCTATGAAGACCTTGCAAAGTAGGTGATCAAAGAGGGTTTTCTAAATTTCAGCTCGTTCAACATTAACTATTCCTATACCTTTGTGATGTGTATTGGGCTGAGAAGAAGCTTCTTGGAGAAAATTTTTATAATGCTGTGGCATTTTTCCTGCTCTGCATCCTCCTGTCCCTTGCTCCAAGATTAATGAGAAGGGGTGACAAGGAGTTCATCCAAGGGACAGATATCTATCCTTTGGATCTTGTGTCCGACCAACATCTAAGAAATCTTAAGGACAGGAAGTTGTGCTATTTCCATAGTGGCAGAGCAAAGAGAAAAGTTGCTAGTTTGGGAGCAAAGTTACATGTTTCCCATAAATTAGGCTGAGGTTCTTTTGGAATGACCAGATTGAGAGACATAGGAGACTCATAGAAAAGATGCTAACTCTTCAAATATGTGAATGGGAAGATGGTTTAACTTTCAGTGAAGTTTGGAGTTTTAGCGATTAGGTATTTTCATTCGTGAAATGAAAAGAGTGAGCAGAGAGTCAAAGGAATTGCCTTAGATTTCACCTAGTAGGCAGGAAAGAAGTAGCCAAATAGTGGGTATGAACAGGTCTTGGGGGCAAAGAATGATATTATCTTATGCTTGTGTGCTATGGGGTCTTCCTTCAACTGTGTCCTTACATTAACATTCAAAATTCTTCACAGCTTATATTCTAGTTGCCTTTTCAACATCGGCAACTCTTTTGATAATGGAAGCCCTACTAATATTCATAAACTTTTATAACTAACATCTGTTAAAAGTAAAGTCTCAAATTCCCCTCGTGAGGGTTAACTTCTTTCTATACCATAATACTCTGGCTCCTTGTGTCTTGACTGTCCCTTCCATATTGCCCTTTGTGTAACACTTCTTTTTTCATGCAGTTCCGTGAGAGAATTTTGCTTCTCTTGTGCTCATACCAGAATGTGAGCTAGGTCCTTGAAGTTGGATCCTATATGATAAATATTATAATAAAGTCTAAGGACTGATAATACTGAGATTAATATAACATTTCACTTTGTATATGCATTACTACAGATAAAGTATGGATGAAAGATAGTCCATGCCTTCAAAAACTGTTAATTGAATGGGGAAAAGAAGATTCATAAACAAAGGTCCCCTGAGCTGTCAAAGTCTGCACAAAGATGAGAACAATGTATATACCTGAGTTCAGATGCTGAGGTCATAGGCAGGTCATCAGCTAGCCTGTACAGAACATTCTGTGTGGACAAACTGAGGTCAGGAGCAAAGCTGATGGAAGGAGATGGGAATTCCAAGAAGGGAGGATACAATGAAAATCCAGTGTCTGCGAGGTAAATCCAAAACCAGCTTGACAGGGACTCAGATTTGTTCAGTGGGTCTCAAAGTGGCACGAAAGAATCCTGCAACAGTTATGAAAGCCCAAAGCCACATGCTTCTAGCGCTCCTCAGTGAGGCGTAAACCCATGACACTCTGATTATAAATAGTATTTATGAAGAGGCAGCATTTGGGACTATAGTCTAGATCAAAAGGAGGAACTTAAAGTGTATTTTTAGAGCTTTTTGTAAAAGATTAAGACTATACAATTTTTTATGACTAAAAATTGGGTGTTGGGTGGACTCCATGTTTATGAAAGGCCAAGGACCTACTGTAACAAGCATTGCTTATGGCATTGTTGCCAAAAGCTTTACAAAAAAGCAGAGCCCCATAAAAGATGAATGAACTTAATTTAGACAGCAGGCAACTTAGAAGTGATACCATAGCCTATCTGGACCCTCATCTGAGGTGGGTCAGTTCCTCCTCTTTCATTTAATATCCCCCAGGGAAGTGACCAGAACCTCGGTGAGACCTTCAGAGGGGGTTCTCCAAGTTATCTAAACAGAAGCTCAATCATTTCATAGACCTCCTTTCCTCTGAATGGAGTCTTCCAAGTGAATAACACTGTGCAAACAGCAACAGTATGGAGGCAGGACCATGAATTTTATCCTGGCTTCATTTTAATTGATAAGCACTCCCAGCACTTTCAGCCTCGAGGCTGAAGTGCCTCAGCCTTGACCTTTGGGTTCTCAGCTGCCCCTTTCTCCATCATCCCACCATGCCCCTCTCAAAGCAGGGTGGTGCTATTTACTTTGAAAGCTTCAAACCCCGGCTGGTTAGCAGCCAGCTGCAACCCATCAAATTCCCTGATTAGGCCTTTGAAAGGGTGGAGCATTTTCAACAAAATGATTGACAATGGCTTCTATCTCACACACCTGCTGCTTTAAAAATCCCCAAAAAATGTCAGCAGGGAGTGTAAGTGATATATAGCAGTATTTCTGCCTGGGGTAGGAATGTTAAGTGCTAAGAGATGTGAGTGTCTGAACTTTAGCTACTGGAAAGAAAACAAAACAAGCACCAATCTAATCCATTTCTAAAGAGAGAACTATAGTGGTGTATTTCATCAGGTACAGCACTGCTAGCCCAGTACTGGGGGTTTTAACATTGGAAATCACGCTTAAGCGATGGTTTCACAGTTACTGTGACTGCCACAAGGCTATCCCTCCCCATGGGGTGCCTGGCTCCTGAGGAATAAGTTAGGCAGGCCCAGTCATTTCTGGTCACCAGGAAGATTTCAACGTGGGTCAGAAATAGGCCATAGAGATTCAAGTCTGAGGGGGTTCTGAGTGCTTTCTCAGTGCCCTTAGGGGTAGGACCTGCTCGGTTGAATGGCTTTGACTGATACTAGGCAGGTTGCCAGATCCAGGTGGCCCAATGCTAAAATCAATCCAAGAACAAACTTATCCTCTAGCCAAATTATTCTGTCTGGGTGGCCAAAGTCAAGAGGATGATGAAAAAGATTCCAGATGGAACATGAGAGCAAGGGCTCAGGAATTAGGTGTACAGCTGGGTTCCCAGGGTTAGTGGGTAAATTGAGTTAAAATAGTTTGAAGAGGTGGTCCTCAGTAGGGAAGCGTTCAGTGAGAGTGCATAGGTAAGGAGGAGATCTGGAATAATTGCTTAAGAAGTCAAGCAATAGGTGCTTTTTCTCCAGTATAGTGGGAATGGGTTAATCCTGGGTGGTTACCAAGAGGGAAGAGCGGGTACTGGGAGATTTATGTTGCAAGATTAATGATTAATGAATTTAGTTCTTTAAGTTAATAAGTGTCAGGCACTGTGCTGTCATTTGGGGATACCATAACTTACAGCTTCTCTTCTAACCCTCACAGAAGTAGGTAGATGTTAACTGCAAATTTATAGTCAATTCTGATGAGTGTTGGGTGGAATGGGAAGTACAGGAAGCTTTGGGACCCATGGGCCTGAGAGAAAACGCAGGTAATATTAGGAACTGAAGAAGTCCATTATATCAGTTCAACATGAATTTATTGAGCACCTGTTGTATATCATGCAATTTTAAAAGTATGGAAAGCTTTGTCTCCTGCTGTAGGCAATTTATGAACAGCGTTTCATCTTCTTATAATCTCTATGTCCCCAGAAGCGGAGTATAGCAATAGTGCCGCAGATGCAGGAGCAGCATAGAGGTAGGAGTGATTATTACAGACTTTGGATGCTTTTCTTTTAATTATGAAATCTTTCAAATATACAAAATCATAAAACAATTTAATAGTTGTCAAGGTGTATCTGACCACCCAGATTTAATAGTTATCCTTTTGCAATATTCACTGTCTCTCTCTCTCTTCTCAAAGAATTCAACCATTACTTTAACTAAAGCCTCCCTGCTCCTGCCTGTTCCTTTATCCCTGGCAGAGCTAAGAGCTATCGTGAAGTTGGATCATTCCCAGACATTTTTAAAGTTTTACTACATCTGCCTGACAAATGTCCTCCCCCTATCTATGGCTTCTCTTTTCATTTCATGTGTGTTGATTTTCATTGAAACGCAGTTTGAATTTTAATTTATTCAATGTTATTAATCTCTTCTTTTATGGTTTCTACTTTTGTGGTAGGATTACAAACTTTTCCTCCCCTGAAGTCAAGAAGACGTTTTTCTCTGTTGTTTTCTAATGGTTTCAGAGGTTGCTTTTACTTTTATATCTTCAAACCTTCTGGAATTTATTATTTCATGAATTTTATAAAAGAGATCTAACTTTATCCTTTTCTGTATAGATAGCCAATTATCCCAGCATCATTTAGTAATTAGTTTATCCTTTTCCACTAACTTCTAATGTCGTTTCTCATATTCATGGTTTCCAAATATGTATAGATCTAGTTCTAAACGTTCTATTTTGTTCTTTTGATTTGTCTATCCCTGAGCCATTCCAGATCCTTTACTCTCTCATAAAAGTTTGCGATCAAGTTCTTAATTCTCATAAAAATCCACCATAGAGATGTAAAATTGGAATTATATATATATTTATATTTATTTAGGGGAAATGTCGTCTATTTTATTGTCTTCCCAAATATGATCATGCTTTCTCTCCATTTACTTAGATAATTTTTTGTTCTTCAATAAAGTTTTATTATTTCCTCTCCAAAGATGTTAACAGATGCTTACCTCTGTTATATATGATTTATGCCTAAGTGCCTTATATTTTTGTTGTCATTGCAAATGACATTTACGTTTTCTAAATTGTTACAGGTTTATAGCAACAACTGAGTTTTGTATATGACACAGTAGTCTAAAACCATGAAGAATTCTTTTAGTTTGTAGCTTCTCTTGGATTTTCTGAGATCATTTTATCTCGTCACATGGTGCAGTTTTATTTCATTTCTATCCCCAATTTTTATATTTTGTTTTTGTTTTTGAGTTATTGTTGACCTGAGGAATTGTAGTAAAATGGTGGTGAGAGTCATCCTTGTTTTGTTCCTGATTTTAAAGTATGCAACCTTAAAAGAACCACCTTTATGTTTTTTAATACTCTCTATTGTTTTTCTTTTCTCTATTTCATTTATTTCTTCTCTAATCCTTGTTATTTCTTTTCTTCTGCTTGCTTTGGCTTTAGTTTGCTATTCTTTTTTCTACTTCCTCCAGGTGTGTAGTTTGGTCTTTGATTTTAGCTTTCTTCTTTTTTATTTCCCTCTGAGCACTGCCTTTGCATCATCCTATAGGTTTTGATATGTTCTATTCTCATTTTCATTCATCTCAAGATATTTACTGGTTTCCCCTGTGATTTCTTCTTTGACCCATTGATTGTTTAAGAGTGTGTTTAAAAGTTGTGGATTTTCCAGTTCTCTGCCTGTTATTAATTTCCAGCTTCATTCCATTGCGGTCAGAGAAGATGGCTTTGTATAATTTCAATTATTTTAAATTTATTGAGTCTTGTTTTGTGACCCAACATGTGTTCTATCCTGGAAAATGATCCATGTGCACTTGAGAGGAATGTGTATCCTGCTGTTTCAGGGTACAATGTTCTGTATATATCTGTTAAGTCCAGTTAATTTATCATATTATTTAAGTTCTCTGTTTCCTTATTGATCTTCTGTCTAGATTTTCCATCTTTTGATGAAAGTGGGGTATTGAAGTCTCCAACTATAATTGTAGAGGTGTCTATTTCTCCCTTCAGTTTTGCCAGGGTTTGCCTCATGGTTAGGTTCACCAATATTTATGATTATTTTTCTTGATGATTGACTCTTATTAATATATGCTATCTACCTTTGTCTCTTATAACAGCTTTTTTTTCTTTGTTAGAGAAGTGGGTTTACAGAGGAATAATGCATAAAACACAGGATTCCCTTATACCATCTTATTGCTAACACCTTGAACTAGTGTGGAACATTTGTTATGATTGATGAAAGCACATTTTTATACTTGTACTATTAACTATAATCCATGGTTTAAGTTAGGGTACACTGTTTATGTAAGGTAGTTCTATGGATGTATTTCATATTTTATTCTGTTACCATATATACAACCTAACATATCCCCCTCTTAACCACATTCAGATGTATATTTCAGAGCTAATAACAGCTTTTGACTTAAAGCCTATTTTGTCTAATATTAGTGTAGCTATCCCGCTCTCTTTTTGTTACTATTTGCTTGAATTATTTTTTCTCTCCTTTTATTTTCAACTTATTTGTGTCTTGGGGTCTAAGGTGAGTCTCCTGTAAACAACATATTGTTGGATCATACTTTTCATCCATTCTTCCAATCTGTGTCTTTTAATTGGGTAGTTTAATCCATTAACATTCAGTGTAATTACTCTAAAGGTAATATTTACTTCAGCCATTTTGTCCTTTGGTTCGTATATTTCTCATATTTTTATCTCTTTTCCTTTATTGCAGCTTCCTTTTCCATAGAGTTGATCTTTTGTAATTGTGATGTATCTTACTGATCCCTTTCTCATTTTCTTTTTTGCATTATATATATATATATTTAGGTACTGGGGCCGGGGATTGAACCCTGCACCTCATATGTGGGAAGCTGGTGCTCAAACACTGAGTTACACCAGCTCCCCTGAGTTGATATTTTCATTTTTTCACTTGTTTGTTTCTTTGTTTGTTTTAGTTGTTAGGAGGTACCAGGGATCGAACCTGGGATTTCATATATGGGAAGCAGGCACTCAATCACTTGAGCTACATCCACTCCCCTATTTTAAAAATACTTTCTTTGTGGTTACCCTGGGTTTGCTTTATACAACCTACATGTTTAACTTATTTGAAAGATACAAAGTTAACTTTAATAGCATACATGTTTTCTGCTCCCATATCTCTCACTTTTCCCTCTTTATATTATTTTAGTCTTACGTTATCTTTTTATATTTTGTGGGCCCATTATCAGGAAATTTGACTGTTTCTTATTCAACTGTATTCTAACACTTATAGAAATCAAATATTAGAGTTATATATTGAGGACATAGTACTACTGGGTTTTGCATTTAATAACCTTTACTGAAGATATTCACTTCTTCACACTGCTCCAAGCCACTCTTTCCTGTCTTTTCCTTTCAACCTGAATGACTCCTTTTAGCAATTCTTGTAGGGAAGGTCTTTTGGTGAACTCTCTCACTTACTGTGAATGTTTTAAACTCTCCCTCATTTTTGAAGGACAGTTTTGCTGGATAAAAAATTGGGGGCTGGCAGTTTTTCTATTTAAGTAACTTAAATATAGCATATCACTGTCTTTTCGCCTTCATGGTTTCCCTTATTTGTGATAAATCACTTTTCCCTTGCTACTTTCAGAATTCTTTCATTGTCTTTGGCATTTGATATTCTGATTGGTATTTGTCCTGGAGTAGGTCTATTAGGGTTTGTTCCATTTGGAATACATTGCACTTCTTGGACATGTATATATGTCTGTCATAAAAGTTGGCAAATTTTGAGCCATTATTTTCTCAAATATTTTTTCTGCCCCTTTTCCCTTCTCTTTTCCTTCCGGGATTCCCATGATGCATATGTCTATATGCTTCATGCTGTCACTCAAGTCCAGCTGATAGTGCTCATTTTTTTCTATTCTTTTTTATATCTGTTCTTCTGACTATATGATTTTGGTTGTCCTATATTCTAGTTAGCTGATTCTTTCTTCTCTATATTCAAACCTGCTATTGTATGCCTCTAGAATATTTTAAACTCTCTTATTGTGCCTTTCATCCCCATCATTTCTGTTATGTTTCTTTTTAAACTTTGTAATACTTCTTTTTGCTCACACATTGTCTTCTTAATATCCTTTAGCTCTATATCCACCATCAGTTTATTTCTATCCATATTTTCCTTCATCGTCTTCAATTGATTTAGGAGATTTGTTTGAACTTCCTTGATTAGTTATTCCAGTCTGTATCTCCTCTGAAATTTTAATTTGCTCCCTTGACTGAGCCATATCTTTCTGTTTCTTAGTATGGCTTGCAATTTTTTGCTGATGTCTAGGCATCTGATTATTTTAAGGTGCTAACTCTGAAGGTCAGTTTCTCCCACCTGCCCAAACTTTTATTTTCCATGTGTTAAGTCTCCTCTTTGATGCTTGGTGCAATTTTACTGGACCTTTAGAGAAGCCCATGTTTAACTGTTCAGATTTTCTCAGGTTTTCTGCACCTAAATGCCCTAACTATGTGGTACAACTTTTAAGATAGCCCTTTTATGGGCAATTGTTTCATCTCCAGGAGAAAGCTTCCTTTCCTCTGTTCTTTCCCAGGGAATCCTGATGTGTTCTGTATGTTTTTGTGCAGAATTTACTGTGCAGCTCCTATGATTTGCTTAATTTCTCTCCCTCATTCAGTATTCTCCCCCCCCCCTTTAATAACACCCATTCTGCCTTGCAGCAGTTCAGGTCTCCCTCTCTTTTTTTCCCATGAGGATTTCTGCCTCAAATTTCTTCCCCTCTAGGGTATCCCACCCCAGAGAGCCAGAATGGGTCCATCCAAAAAGATTTTATCATTTAGGTGCTCCAGCAATCAGAGACTGTGCTGATTGTATACACCGCTTGACAACAGTTCTCTTATGGTCTCTTATTTCCTTTTAGTATGTACACACTAGTCAGGTGGTTGTGTTCTGAACTGGGTCTATGTGAACCTGGGTCCCTGTGCCTGGATATGTGTGGGGTTCTAACTTACTGCTGTGGATGGCTTTATGGTCCTCATCCATGGCAGGAGATCCCTGGGCCGTGCAGCCTCTGTGTGACTCTTAAACTGCATAGGACCAAGTGAGGGGGAGGGGCCTGGACTGGCAGGTCTGTGTTGTAGATCTCCTACCTTTTTTGGTGTTCTTTTATTCTTCACGTCAGCATTTGTGGAGTCTTTCTCCAGTCTCTTTGTCCTACAGAGTTCCAAGCAATTGAGATTTGTCCTTTTATTGGTTGTTTTCCAGGGATGTCTTATATCACCAGGTTGATGATGTCATTCACTGCAGGTTTTTGATAGTTATCCTTTGGGGAAGCAGCGGTACTTGGTTATCTTTGACGGATTGTGAACAAATGTGTCTCGGTTGCTTCATATTTTAAACGGGAATAATAATAGTACCTACCTCAGAGGGTTGTTATGTGGATTATTTGAGATAATGTATATAAGGCACTTTTCTAGGCACATAGTGCTATATAAGACTTTGCCATTATCATTATCCTTCTTCTCTTCCTCCTCCTCCTCCTCCTCAAGTTGAGAAATTTACCTCACATACATATTTAGCTAATATTTTCATTTGTCGTGAAAAATTGTTGGAAGAATCTTATGTTTTTTTTGTGATATTTATGTGGTTATTTCATAATCTATTCACGTGGTAAAGTGTATTAATAAGTTTTCTAATGTTAAACCAGTTTTTATTCTTGGGATAATTTCTTTATATTTCTGGATTCATTTGCTAATATTTATAATTTTCACTTCCATACATATAAGCAAAATTGGCATATTTTTCCTTGTACTGTCATATTTGGCTTTATATATTAACATTGACCTGAATCTCATCAAATGTATTAAGTTGCTGTCCTGTTTTTCCTATTCACAGAGCTGTGACTATTTTTGAATAAGATTGAAATAATTTTTACCTTGATTATATGATAGAACTTTCCTAGGAACTAAACTGGACATTTTGTTTATGTGTTAAACAAATTAATCAATTTTAATGGTTTCAGATCTTTCATATTTTATAAACTTTTAATTTTGGAATAAATTCAAACTTATAGGACAGTTGCAAAAATAGTACAACCCCCATACAGAATTCACCAACATTCCCCAAACCCTTTTCTCAGATATCTAAATCTACCAATTTTAACTTTCTGCAACATTTGCTGTATTATTCTATCCATCCATCTGTCCATTCATCTGGTCATTCATCCATCCATCTACGCATCAATTCATTTTCTGAACACTTGACTGTAGGTTGCATACATCATGAGCTTTGAACACTTAATACTGCCATGCACATTTCCTAAGTACTAGGATATTTACTTATGTAACCAACTTAAGTGTAGTTATCAAGTTCAAGGAATTTACCATTGATATAAAGCTTAGAGTGTATATTCCAATTTTTTTCATATGTACCAATATTGTCCCTTTGAACCTTTTCTCCTCCCTTGCTAGATCTCATCCAGGAGCATTTATTGCATTTAATTGTCATTGTCTCTTCAGTTGCTCTGTTTTTAAATTGTGGGAAAATAGATACACTATAAAATTATCCTATCTTAACCATTCCTATACATATAATTCAATGGGAATAATCACATTCATAATATAGTGGTACTCTCACAAACTTCCATTACTAAAACTTTTCAATCTTCCAAACAGAAGATTATACACTAACTCCCCATTTCTCCTGCCCCCTACCCCTGTACTCTAAGGTTTATCTCTTTTAACTTGTGTATTCTTCAATATTTTCTTTGTAGTTACCATGGAGCTTAAATTCATGATCCTAAATCTCTAACAATCTCATTTGTGTTGACACTAATTTAACTTCAATAGGATACACAAACTATATTCCTATACCCTCATCCTCCCACCTTTAAGTAGTTCTTGTCACAAATGACATGTTTATACTTTGAGTCCAAAACCACTGATTTATCATTGCATTTTACATATTTGCCTTTTAGATTCTGTAGGAAGTAAAAAGTGGAGTTATGACCAAAAATACAATAGTACTGAGATTTATATTTACCCATATCATTACCCTCACTGGATATCTTTATTTCTTCATGCAGCTTTTATCTATTGTCTATTGTCCTTTCCTTTCAACCTGAATAACTCTCTTTAACATCTCTTTAGAGCCAGTTTCCCTCACTTTTGTTTTATCTGGAAATGTATTAATTCCTCCCTCATTTTTCAAATACAGTTTTAGTGGACATAGAATTCTTGGGTAGCAATTTTTGCTTTAAGAACTTTAAATATGTCATCCCACAGCCTTCTTGCCTCCATGGTTTCTGATGAGAAATTGACACATATTTTTATCGAGGCTTTTTTGTATGTGACACGTTGCTTCTCTTTTGAGGCGTTCAGGATTCTCTTTATCTTTGATGTTCAACAGTCTGTTTGGATTTGTCTGGTGTATCTCAGGCCTGGTCATCCTTGTTGGTGGTTTCTAATGCTGTAATCTTCTTTGCCTTGGCCATAGTTTCCTTTTTCTTTGTATGTTTTGTAAACTATTGTGGAAACCTGGGCACTTTGATATTTTAATATGTTTCAACTGAAATTTAGAGCCTGAAATGCCTATTCCTTAAACTTGTATCTAACTAGCATTATGAGCAAGTTTTGCTTGAATGCCAGGAGCTAGCAACAACAGAAAAGGAATAATAATAATTAAAAAACCTTTCCCAGTCTTTGCAGATTGACCCATGCTAGTGCTCTCCTTTAGGACTTATCCATACAATGAGTTATGTGAGAATAGCACCAGGCCAAATATAGGGGTCCATCTGATCCGTTCTGTGCATGCATCTTGTCTTGGGCAATGTGCATGGTGCTAGGAATTCCCCCTTTTACACAGTTGCAAATGTCCCCTCTTCCCTTGGAAACAGTTTCCTTATGGTCCCAGAAACTGTATTGTATGTCCTAGAGCCAGCAATGCCTTGTCCCAGACAGCATGACTTGACTGCTTTCCTACAGTATTCTATAGGAGAGTGCTGTGAGTCTGACTGTTTTCCTTATTACTTTTTGATCCATTATTTAGAAATATTATTTTGGGAGAAATATTTGTTTATAGCATCATTTATTCTATAAATCTTTATAGCTATATGGATAGGGAAAAAAGGACCTATAATACCAGTTCTTTGGTTTTCATGAAATTTAGTTTCTTTCTGTGTATAGAGTAGAGTAGGTTTTATAAATGGTCCAAATGTGTTTAAGAGAATATATATTTTATTAGGTTGGTGCAAAAGTGATTGCAGTTTTGCATTGTTGAAATTTGCCATTTGATATTGGAATACATTCTTAAATAAATGTGGTTATGTTATACATCATTTTAATGTGCATTTCTTGCTTTACTTAATGTTTTTGCTAATAACTTATTACTTGCTGTTTATTTTCTATTTATTTTGAACTATGGAAATGATGTTAAACAAAAAGCAAATTTGAGCGATTTTCTTATTTAAGTTCAAAATAGGTTGTAAAGCAGTGGAGACAACTGCAACAGCAACAGTGCATTTGGCCAGGAACTGCTAACGAACGTACAGTGCAGTGATGGTCCAAGATGTTTTGCAAAGGAGATGAGAGCCTTGAAGATGAGGAGCATAGTGGCCGGCTATCCGAAGTTGACAATGACCAGTTGAGAGCAGTCATGGAAGTTGATCCTCTTAACAACTACGTGAGAAGTTGGCGAAGACCTCAACATCGACCATTTTATAGTTGTTTGGCATTTGAAGCAAATTGGAAAGGTGAAAAAGCTCGATAAGTGGGTGCCTGGTGAGCTGACCGAAAATTTAAAAAAATTGTTGTTTTGAAGTGTCATCTTCTTTTATTCTAGGCAACAACGAAGCATGTCTCGATCGGATTGTGATGTGTGACAAAAAGTAGATTTTATACAACTGGTGATGATCAGCTCAGTGGTTTGACAGAGAAGCAGCTCCAAAGCAGTTCCCAAAGCCAAACTTGCACCAAAAAAAGGTCATGGTCACTGTTTGGTGGTCTGTGCCAGTCTGATCTGCTACAGCTTTCTGAATCCCGGTGAAACCATTACATCTGAGAAGTATGCTCAGCAAATCAATGAGAGGCACTGAAAACTGCAATGCCTGCAGCTGGCACTGGTCAACAGAAAGGGCCCAATTCTTCTTTATGGCAATGCCTGACCGCACGTTGCACAAACAACGCTTCAAAAGTTGAACGAATTGGGCTTCGAAGTTTTGCCCCATCCATACATTCACCTGACACCTCACCAACCGACTACTGCTTCTTCAAGCATCTCAACAAATTTTTGCAGGGAAAACACTTCCACAACCAGCAGGATGAAGAAAATGCTTTCTAAGAGTTTGTCGAATCCCTAAGCATGGATATTTATGCTACAGGAATAAACAAACTTATTTCTCATTGGCAAAAACGTGTTGATTGTAATGATTCCTATTTTGATTAATAAAGATGTGTTTAAACCAGTTTACAATGATTTGAAATTCACGGTCTGAAACTGCAATTCCTTCTGCACCAACCTAATAAATTCCTGGCTGCAGCTTTTGTATATGTCCAATAATACTAAAAAAAGAATTAAGATTTGTTGGGCTTACTATGATCCAGGTACTAGATCTAACACTTTATAAGTATTTACTCATTTGATTATTTCAACAATCTTATGAGGTAGGTACCATCAGCCCTATTACTATCATCTCATATCTAGTTGTTAAAACTGGAGCAAAGAAAGGTAAAGTAAATTTGTTGAGATCACACAGCTAAAAAGTGTCAGAATCAGGATTTGAAATCAGGTATTCCGCCTGCAAGCACCCATTCTCTTTACCACTCTGGAGTGGTAAATATGGTCCAAGATGGCATTGGTGTAGCTCAGACAGGACACAGTTCTCTTGTAAAATAGGGGAGAAAGTATAGAAGTAGTTTGAGGGAGCCGTTTTGGGGACCCCTGCAGGCCAGGAAAGTGCAGCATGCATTGTCCAGGAGGGACTGGGGATGCAGAGATGGAGAGGCCAAAGGGAAAAGCTTGAGTAGATACCCCTTTGGCTAGGAATGCTGCCCATCTCCCACCCCGGAGGTGATCAGCCTCAGTAAAACCTATGGCTGAGTGGCCAACCGAGAGGGGAAAGGACAGAGTCCTCCTAGGGAAGAGGGAGGTGTGGTGGAGGGCTGATTGAGGTTTCTTTTCCAGGAATGTAACTACAATAACTTAGTACCACTCTGCTATACTGTAATAACCATTGGATAAAGTTTGATAATTGTGTTGTTCAAATATTCTAAAGCAGTTGAATTCAGTAAATGAAGTAGAAAAAAATAAGTGAGAAAGGTGCACTAAATTCTCCCACCATGGCTGTGGCTATTTCTTCTTGTAATTACATCAATTTTAGCTTTAGGTGTTTAGGTTACATAAGTTCAGAATTTGTAACACCTTTTCCTATTATCATTGTGTAGTTGCATTTCTCATCCCTAAAATTTCTTTTGGCTTTAAAGTATAATTATCTGATATTAATCTTCTTATACCAGCTTTCTTTTAGTTTGTATATGCCTAATAAGTCTTGTTCCAATCTTGTATTTTAAAAAACACTTTGTATTCATTTTCAGGTATGTCTTTTGTAAGTATCACAAAACCGAATTGTTTTAAAATACACTGATATGGTCTGTCTTTTGATTTACAAGTCTAATCAATTTATATTTAATAGATTACTGATATACATTTTTCGACTATCTTAGTTTGGCTATTCACCGTGCTTTTTAAATTTATTTCTTCCTTTTATTGGATTGAATGCGTTTCATTTCCCCATCTCCTTACCTAGCTGTTTTGGAAGTTATACACCATTATTTCTCCAGTTACCTTTTAATTTTTAACAAGTATATTTGACTTGGTGTTCTATAGTTCTTGTTTTATTCAATATCTTAGAATGTTTATGAACCCCAAATTAATCCTCTGAAGAGACATAGTCAATGCTTATGAGATTTATCCATGTGATTATTTTATTTGCTCACCATTGCCTTTTTAAAAAAGATTTGTTTACTTTATTTATGCCTCCCCTCCAGATGATTCTCTCATTGTCTGCTCATTGTTTGTTTGCCTCCTCCAGGAGGCATCTGGAATAGAACCTGGGACCTCCCACATGAGAGGGGAGTGCCCAATGGCCTGAGCCACATCTGCTCCCCTTGGGCTGCAGCATCTGCTGGCTTGTGGCATCAGATGCAGGGGCAGCATCTAGCTCTTTGTGGCAGGGGCAGTGTCTGCTTGTTAGGAGGCACTGGGACCCAAACCCGGGACCTCCCATGTGGTAGGCGGGCACCCAACTGGATGAGCCACATCTGCTTCTCACCATTTCCTCTTGCATCCATTTCTTTCCTTCCACATTAACTTTCATTTTCCCTAAAGTAGGTCATTGGTAGTCCAACTTGCAAAGGTTAGTGAATGGCAAATTTATTCTTTGCCTCCCTTTCTATGTTTTTCCTCCCTCTCTTGAATGATAGATTAATTCAGTAGAAATTTGTGGGTTTATGTTCATTTTTTTCTCAGCACTTTAAACATATTATTTTACTGTCTTTTGGCCTCTTGTGCTGCTCTTGAGACATCTGTTGTGGATCAACTATGGCTCCTATTCACATAACCTTTTCTCTCTCTTAGTTAGATCTCTCTTTTGTGTGATGTATAGGTGTGCACCATATTTTTGTCCTGCTTGCTTTTTACTAGAATTTTAGAATTTTTTGAATTTGTATTGGTACTTTCATCAGTTCTAGAAAATGTTGAATCATTATTTTCTAAAATATCACCTCACCACATGCTATTTTATACTTCTGAAAATTTTATTTAGATGTATGTTGAGCTTCTTGTTTTATGCACCATATCTTTTTTCCCATTTTTTAATAAAAATTTTAAAGAAGCTTTAGATTATATAAAAGTTACATTGAAAATATAGGAGATTCCCATATACCCCACACCCTCCCCTTCTCACACTTTCCCCCATTAACAACATTTTTCATTAGTATAGTGCATTTGTTACAATTGATGAACACATATTAAAGCATTGTTACTAACCATGGTCTATAGTTTACATTATGGTTTACAATTTGTACCCTACAATTTTATAGGTTTTGACAAAATGTGTAATGACTTGTATCTGCCATTGCAATATCATGCAAAACAATGCCAATATCCCATTGAGTAGGCTGCCTTTTCACTTTCTTGACAAACTCCTTTGAAGTGCAAAAGTTTAATTTTGAGGAGGTCCCATTTATCTATTTTTTCTTTCATTGCTCACACTTTGAGAGTAAAGTTTATGAAACTATTTCCTACTACAAGATCTTGTAGATGCTTCACTTCATTATCTTCTAGGACTTTTATGGTCTTCACTGTTATATTTGGGTCTTTGATCCATCCTGAGTTAATTTTGTATAGAGCGTGAGATGGTGATCCTCTCTCATTCTTTTGGATATGGATATCCAGTTCTCCAAGCACCATTTGTTGAAGAAGCCATTCTGTTCCAGTCGACTGGCCTTGTACACCATTTCTTAAACTAATTTTTCCCATCACTTTATCTCTCTCTGAATTGTATTGTGAGTAATTTGTCAGATATATTTTATTTTACTAATTCTTCATTTGAGTCTTATCTTTCCTATTTTGCTCATTGTGTTTATAACTTATATTTCATTCTTTGATTTTTTGATTGATTCTTCCACATTATCTGTTAGTTCCCCCATGTGTCTTAGATTAGTCTAGGTTATGCTGCAGTAACCAAAAACTCTGGAATTCTTGATGACTTACCACAACAGAATTTTATTTCTTGGTCAGACTACATGTCTTGAAAAAGTTGGTGGGATGTTACTCATCAATCTAGACTGACTGAAGCACAAAAATTTGTTTCAGCATCATCTCAAACATGAGACTTCTCAGTTATTATGACAGAAGAGAGCAAGGAAGATCATACACCACCTTTCAAGGGCTTTGGTTCAAATATGACACACATTGCTTCTCATAGCAGCCTACTGGCCAGAATGAGTCACTCTGATCCACCCACCTACAATGTGGCTAGGAACTATACTCTTCCTGAAGATTAGGAAGGGAAGGAGAACCAGCTATTGGTGCATAATACCAAAGTCTACCACATTTTTATTCCTTTTACTTGTAATTTCTCTGTTTATATATATATTTAAACATATTGAATTATATTTGCTATCAAATTTGAAGTGTTTATCTAATATCACAAATTTCTGGGGGCTCTGACCTTTCCTTCCTACCTTCCTTTCACTCAAGGAAGCTGCCATCAGGTTGATAGTGATGCTAAAAGTCTAGTTCTAAGGTTTAAACTGCTCAAACTGATTAGCAAAGGAAGGCGATTTGCATTACTATTTAATTATGTCCTTCACTTGTCAAAAATATTATGTCTGCATTCTCATTGTAGTTAGTATAAAGTCAAAGGAGTCATGGGATACTGACATATGATCTCACTTCATACTTACAAAATTGGGGTAGATGCTTTTATCTTGCATTCAGAAAAAGGAGGCAATAGAGGAGGATTTTAAGTAATTGTGGCACAAAGAAGTTGGTGATTTCCTTCTATAAGAAAAAAAAAAAAACAGTATAAAAGTGGACAAAATTGTCCAAATAATGATTTCATGGAACTGGAAGTTGACCAAAGGCAGACCACAACTTGAGAAGTGTTTATTCTTGAAAAACTGGTAGCTAGAGATTTGGGTAAGAATGAAGGGACTATGTGATCTTCTTGCCTGGGGCCATTCCCCACTACCCAAACCCCTGATTAATAGAAGGAGCAGTAGCTTTGTCAATTAAAATGGCAGACTCAATTGGGAATGGATGGGACAAACCTCAGTCCTGCTAGGTCAAGGTTTTCATTCCAATTTGGGATGAGCAACAGACCAGTCAGAAACTTAATGCAGAGACTCTGGAAATGAGAAAGCCATAGAAATCCTGAGAAAAGATCTCCACATATTCCTAGCTATCTGGCATAGGGGATACCTGAAAAAGCTTGGTAAAAAAGGAGAGAGGAAACTTAAGAATTGTATGAAACTTTGACTGCATTCTCCAACTCACAACAATCAGGAGGGGTTAAATAATCCAGATATTAGATTTCCCAGACAAAAAGGTTGAAGCAGCCATTATAAATATATTCAAAGACAAATGAAATTACTTTCATAGAATTAAAGAAAAAAATCCTAACAATTAATCAATAAACAGGAAATCCAGGTAGAGAAATGGAAAATATAAAAAAGAATCAAATGGAAATTCTAGACTAGTAAAGTACAATAACTGAAATGAAAAATATCACCAGATATCCTCAAATGCATGTTTGAGAGGACATAAATAAGTATCAGTGAACTTGTAGGTAAATAGAAATTATCCAAACTGAGTAATAGAGCAGAAAAATATTAAAGAAAATGAGCACAGTCTCAGATACTCTGGAGCAGTGTCAGATATTTCAATATATATGTAATGGGTCCCATAAGGAAAGTAGAAAGAGACAGAAAAAATATTTGATGATATAATGACCCAACGTTCTCAAATTTGATGTAAGAAAAATAACTTACAGATCCAAGAATTTCAACAACCCCCTAGTAGAGTAAACATGAAGAACCACAAGTTGGCACAACATGGTCAAATTGCTGAAAGTAAAAGCAAAGAGAGTAATTTTGAAAACAGGAAGAGAAATAATATCATATACAGAGAAGCAACAATACATTTCACAGTAACAATTGAGTCCAAAAGGCAGTGGAATGACATATTCTAAGAGTTGAAAGAAAAGAGTTGTTAATCAGGAATTTTATACTAGCAAACTTATCCCTAAAAAGTGAAAGTGGAGAAACATTCCCAAATTAAAAAAACAAACAAAACTGAGGAATTCATCATTATCATATCTTCCCTACAAAAGTCCTTCTTGCTTCTTGCTGAAAGAAAGTAACATCAGACGATAACTTGCATCTACAGGTAGAGATATGGTAAATATGCAGATAAATAGATGGAATGTAAACATAAGACTGTGTGTATATATATATACAGAATTTTGTGCTTTTAAACTCTTAATTTCTTTAAAAAATCATAAGATTGCTTACATAAATAATTATAACTCATTATTATATATTCCATATATTATAATTTAGGGTTTATGACAGTTGCAATACATATGACATTATTCAAAGGAGGGGAAGGAAGCAGATCTATACTGGTGCAATATTACCATATTTTGATGGAATGATGTCAGTATTGGTTTGGGGTAGATTGTGATAAGTTAAATATTGAAGTCTCTAAAATAACTTCTTAAAATATTTCAAAAATATAGTTAAAACAACATAGTAATTAAAATGGCACACTAAAATATTTGTATAACACAAGAAAATGTAGTAAATTAGGGATAGAGGAACAAAAAAAGCTATGAGACACATAGAAAACAAATAGTAAAATGGCAGGCATAAGTACATTAAATGTAAATGGACTAAATACCTTAATCAAATGGCAGAGATTCAGACTGGATAAAAAAGCAAGACCCACTACATGCTATCTACAAGAGACACATGTCAGATTTAAAGATGCAAATGGGCTGAAAATTTTTGAAAAATGGGAAAAAGATAAATCATGTAAGACAGTTGGAGGGGCTCTATTACTATCACACAAAATAGAATTTAGACAAGAACTACAAAAGACAAAGAAGATAATTTCATAATAACAAAAGTCAATACATCAGGTAGATATAACAATTACAAATATGTATGCACCTAAAAGTAGAGCCCCAAAACACATTTTTAAAAACTACAGAATTGAAAGGACAAATAGACAATTCAACAATTATAATTGGGAATTTCAGTACTTCTCTCAACCATTGATATGACAACTAGACAGAAAGTCAGTAAGGAAGAACACTTCATCCAAATTCACCTAACCTATATTTTCTTGTATTGGCTGCCAGGTGTGTCACACATTGTATTAGTCAGTGTTCTCTCGGGAAACAGAATCAGCAAGAGATATCTGTGAATAATATGGAACTCTAAAAGAGTCTCTCACGCGACCGTGGGGACGCACAAGTCCAGGTTCCTCAGGCAAGCTGCAAACCAGGGGCTCCGATGAAGGCCGGATGAAAGGTTGTTGATGAGTCTCTGGGAGAAGTTGCCTGTCCAACGATGAGCTGGGAAATTCTCTCTGAATGTTGAAATCACTTCCACTTTTAAGTCATTCAACTGATTGGATAAAAGCACCACCCATTGATAATGTAATCTCCCTGATTGATGCAGATGTAATCAGCCATCCACGCAGTAAACTCACTGGTGATTGAAGTCCATAAATGCTCTTGTATTACAATTAGCCCAGTGCTTGCTGGAACAAACACCTGGACACAACTACTTGGCCGAGTTGACACATTAGCCTAACCATCACACACATAGTGGGTCAGATTGGCCTAAAAGCATGCAGTGAAGATAAACAGGGCTACCAGGCAAATTATCCTCTCAGTAACTTAGAGCGCAACCAGGCACAGTGATGGTAATGAGGATAGTAATGAGAGCAGGGCACAAGGCTAAGGAAAAGTGACCTCTGCCTATTTCAGTGATCAGGCTACATCTTGTATACCAGCTCTCAGTGGGATCAACAGCTAGGCTGACTTGATAGTGAAGACCTGAATCACTTATGGTAACTAGTATCATTGTTCCCAGTTATTTGCTCCCCTCCTCCTAAAAGATTACACATATCTACCTGTAGCCATTGGCTTTCAGTGCCTGCCTATAGGAGGGATATAATTCCATGCACCATTAATGTCACTCTTGGCCATGTGATTTGATTTAGCCAATATAATGTGAGAAAAAGTGACATACTTATGTTGATGCAGAAATTTTAACAACCATTTCGTGGTTTAGCTATTGTTCATTTATCTCTGCCACAAGAATGGCACGTTCCAAATAGGGGCTGCTTCTTTAATCTAGATCTTAGAATGAAGAATATACATGAAGAAAAGCAGCAGTGACCCATAATGTGGAATGGGGCCACAGCCTATCTGAAGTCAAGACGTAATGTAAGTGAAAAATAGATTGTTACCCCTGAGATATTTAGTTGTTATCAAAGCACATCCTAGTAACAAATGGCTAATCCACCTTGATACTGCATACCCCCAACTAATGCCACTATCACAGTGTAGTAGACACTTATTGAAGTATCTACCCAGCCACTTTTCTCTACCAGAGAAGAGGATCCTGATCCATAGGTTAAAGCAATGGAAGCCATATTTATTATATCACCTTATCACCCTTTGGCCATAGCTGGCCCAAATGGGTCCAATTCATTCCCTTGACAATTTTACCTGAGGTCTGAAGTCTAGAAATTGGGAGCCAAGTCAGATTCATTGAAGAGCTGTAAGAAAGGGTCTAAAATTTCCTGTTCATTCCTGGAGAAATTCTTGTTCCCACCTCATTCTGTAGCTTTTAATTTCTGTTGGATTCACTATGTTACATCAGTAGCCTTCCAAAAAAAAAAGCTGTCTTTAAATTTAAGCCAGCACTAGTTGGTTTCTGTTTATTTGCAACCCAAAGAACCGTAATATATCAAGTACCTAAAACTTTCCCTATATTACTCAAATTCATTTTTTGAATGTTGGCTTAGCAAAAGCCAGCTCCTGCCAGGGGCTGCTGCTACAGTGGCAGCGGATGTGGAAGGAGCCCTGGGGTAAGAAAGTTGGCTACTCCTTAAAGTCTGGTCAAGAATGAAGCAGAGCCTGGAGTTTCCAATTCCCATCCCTATATTCTAATCTCCACACAACATTTTCTTGTTTCTTCCTCACCTCTCTAAATAGGGCCCAGTTTCCAGCTTGTCTGGTGAGTCCTCTCTCTGGATCACTGGGATAAGGGATGGGGCAGAACATGCGGGATTCAGGGCTCACTTGCTGTGTGAATAGGTGGTCGCCAGCAGGGGTATTTTTGGCCAAGTGGGTGCTGAGTATTTCCAATTAGTTGCATATTGTTGCCTGAAACTTCTTGGCAGTATTCCAACCTAATGCATTAAAATGTAATTGCCTTTATTAAGAGAAGGAACAGACATGCACTAACACAAGGTTTTGCAAAGCAAGGGGCAGCTAACTAATGAAATGAAAGTTTTTAAGAACGAGGCATGGAGCTGCATTTATTAGCATTTCCGCATTTTCTTTTCTTCTGGGCATCTGAAGAGAATGTCCATTCAACTACCAAATTTTCTCTGGGATGCCAGCCAGATTTCTGGGCAGAAAGCTTTACTGCCTTAGCAGTTGATAGAAAAATTAGAGTAGGTGTTTCTCCTTTCTACAAAGGCTGGTCAAATTGTCCTGATTACTCTTCTGAGCTTTAGCTTCATGTATCAAAATATCTGCTGGATATTTCCAATCCAGAGGTCTGCCAGGCCTAAACTCAGTTTGGCACAAATCTAATCCATCATATGCCTACCTCCTCAGATGCGATATCTGTTTTTCCTTCTATGATCTAAATTTATTTTGCTACCACAATACATCCATACAAGCCAATTAGAAGTCTCTTCATCATCCCTCTACTCTTTCCATGATATTCCACATCCAATTAGTCACTAAGTCCTGTCAATTTGACTTTCCAATTAGTTTTGGTCTGTTATTTACTGCCTTAATAGAGATAAATAATGCTGAATCATTACAATAGCTTTTCATTTGGTTGCCTAATTGAACAACTATTGTAATACCTCCCCTTCAGTTATCCACATTGCTATGAAAGTGATCATCTTAAAGTATAAACTGAATGCTACTGCTCATTATAAATCTTTAAGTTTGATGTTATAGGAAATGTGAAAATACCAGACTCTTTAAAAAGGCATTTAAGATCTTCTAATTTTGAGCCGTATCTATTTTTCAAATATTAGTGTGTAAAAGATATAAAAACTTGTGTCAATGAAATGAAAAAGCCAAATTTCTGAGAAGTATGCTCTTGTCATGCCACAAATTTATCTGACACCCAAGTAAATGAAATGGAAAAAGAGAAAGTTATATAACTACTTTGAAAATTTTTTTTGTAATTTGTATGTTAGAGAAGTTGTGGGTTTATTGGAAAATCATGCATAAAATTCAGAATTCCCATATACCACCCAATTTTAACACTGCATAAGAATGGTACATTTGCTACAATTGATGAAAGAACATTTTTATAATTGTACTATTAATGATAATTCATGTTTTACATTAGGGTTCACTGTTGTGCTGTATAATATGTTTTTTCAAATTTTTATTCTAGAACATATGTACAACATAAAATTTCTCCTTTTAACTATATTCAAATATATAATTCAGTGCTATTAACTACATTGACAATGTTATGCTACCACATCCATTCCATCAACCCAAATAGAAACTCTGAACAAATTAAGAGTTAACACCTCATTTTCTATCCAGTCCTGGTAACCTATATTCTAATTTCTATGAATTTGCTTATTCTAATTAGTACATGTCAGAGAGATCATACAATATTTCTCTTTTTGGGCCAGGCTCCTTTCACTCAACATCATGTCTTCAGGGTTCACCTCTGTTGTTGCACATATCAGAACTTCATTCATTTTTATGGCTGAATAATATTCCATTGTATGTATAAACCAAATTTTGTTTATCCATTCATTGATTAATGGACATTTGGGTTGCTTCCATATTTTTGCAATTGTGAATAATACCACTATGTACATCAGTGTGCAAATATCTGTTCAAGCCTCTGCTTTCAATCAATTAAAAGTAGGATTGCTGGGTGATATGGTATTTCTTTACTTAACTTTCTGAGGAACTGCCAAACTGTCTTCCACAGTGACTGCACCATTTTACATTGCTGCCAACAATGAAAGAGTGTTTCCATATTTTCCCACATCTTCTCCAACACTTGTAATTTTCTGTTTCTTTTTCCCCCTCCTGAGATGGCTCTCTTGTCTGTCTGCGCACTGTGTCCATCCACTCACTGTGTCAGCTTATTGTCTCTTTGTCTTCTTTAGGAGGCACTGGGAACCGAACCTGGGACCTTCCATGTGGGATGTGGATGCCCAACCGCTTGAGCTACATCTGCTCCCAGCTTGTTGTGTCAGCTTGTTGCATCAGCTCATCTTCTTTAGGTAGCACTGGAAACTGAACCCAGGACCTTCCTTGTGGAAGGTGGGTGCCCAACTGCTTGAGCCGTATCCACTCCCTGTTTGTTTTTTTTAATAGTAGTCATTCTAGTGGGTGTGAAATGGTATCATATTGTGGTTTTGATTTGCATGTCAAATATCTTTTCATATGATTTTTGGCCATTTGTATATCTTCTTTGTAGAAATATCTATTCATGTCTTTTTCCCAATTTTTAAAAATTGGGTTGTTTGAATTTTTTTTTTGCTGAGTTGTAGGATTTCTTTATATATTCTGGATTTTAAACCATTGTCAGATATGTGGCTTCCAAATATTCTCTCCCATTGTGTAGATTGTCTTTTTACTTTCATGCTCTTAGATGCACAAAATTTTTCTTTATTTTGATGAGGTCCCACTTATCTATTTTTTTCTTTTGTTGCTCATGCTTTGGGTATAAAGTCCAAGAAACCATTGCCTAACATAAGGTTCTTTTTTAATCAAATCAATTTTATTGATACATATTAATAAAGCATAAATCCATCCAAAGTATAAAATCAATGGTATTCAGTATAATCACATAGTTGTGCATTCATTACTTCAATCATTCTTAGAGCACTTTCATTATTCCAATAATAATAAACAAACAAAACTCATCACCATTCAGTCTCTCTATGCTTCCCCTGCCATACATAGCTGCTATTCATTTCTTTTTCTCTAGTATATTTGTATTTATATTTTATAAAAACAGTCATGTATGTAATATCACCCATATTCATAACACAAGGTTTTGAAGATACTTTCCTATCTTTTTTTCAAGGAGTTTTATAGTTCTATTTCTTATATTTGCATCCATTTTCAGCTGATTTTGTAAACAGTGACAAGGTAGTGATCCACTCCATTCTGGGTATTGGAATGGTTAATCCCTGGGTTCCTGGTATATGTTACCAGTTTTCCCACACCATTAGTTTAAGAGACTATTCTTTCCCAATTGAGTGGACTTGGCACCCTTGTCAAATTCAGTTGGCCAGAAATGTGAGGGTTGATTTCTGAACGCTCAATTTAATTCCATTGGTCTTTATGTCTGCTCTGTTTTGATTACTGTGGCTTTGTAATATGTTTTATAATTGAGAAGTGAGAGTGTCAACTTTGTTCTTCATTTTCAAAATGGTTTTAGCTATTCAGGGCCCCTTACCCTTTTTAATCTGATGATTGGCTTTTCCATTTTTGCAAAGAATGTTGTTAGAATTTTGGTTGGAATTGCATTGCTTGGAATTGCAATGATTTTGCAAATCACTTTGGGTAGAATTGACATCTTAACAACATGTCCTTGAAGACATAATGCCCTTCCATTTATTTAGGTCTTCTTTGATTTCTTTTAGCAATGTTTTATAGTTTTCTGTTTTCAGGTCTTGACATCTATTTTAGTTTGCTAGGCTGCCAAAATGGAATATACCAGAAATGGGTTGGCTTTTACAATGGAGATTTATTTGCTTGCAAGCTTACAGTTCTGAGGCTGTGAAAATGTCCAAATCAAGGCATCACCAGGCGATGTTTTCTCCCAGAAGACCAGCTACCAGTGATCCTGGATTTCTCTGCCATTTGGCAAGGCACATGGGGCATCTGCTGGTCTCTTCCTTCTCTCTGGGTTTCATTGCTTACAGCTTCTGACTTCATGGCATTGTCTCTGTTTATGTGTGTTTCTCTCCACATTCATATTATTTATAAAGGTCTCCAGTAAGAGGATTAAGACCCACCCTGGGCCAGGCTTAAATGAAGTAACCTAATCAAAAGACCTTTAACTGAAATAATGAAAAGGTCTCACCTATAATAGATTTACCAAAACACTCATGGCTAGATTTATTCCTAGATATTTGATTCTTTTAGTTGCTATTGTAAATGGAATTTTTTCTTGCCAGTGTTTACAAACATCACTGATTTGGGAGTGTTGATCTTGTACCCCACCACTTTGCTGAATTTATTAGCTCTAGGAGTTTGTTGTGGGTTTTTCAGGATATTCTATATATAATATTATATCATTCTGCAAATAGAGACATTTTTATTTCTTCTTTTCCAACTTGGATGCCTTGAATTTCTTTTTCTTACCTAATTGCTCTGCCTAGAGCTTCCAGTACAATGTTGAATAACAGTGGTGACATTGGGCATCCTTGCCTTGTTCCTGATCTTAAAGGGATATCTTCCAGTCTTTTACCATTTGATATGATGTTTCTGTGGACTTTTCATATATGCCCTTTATCATGTTAAGAACGTTTCCTTCTATTCATAGTTTTCTAAATGTTTTTATGAAAAAAAAAAGGGTGCTAGATTTTGTCAAATGCCTTTCCTTCATCTATTGAGATGATTTGTGGTTTAACCTTTATTCTGTTAGTGTGACATATTACATTAACTGATTTTCTTATGTTGAACCACCCTTGCATACCTGGGGTAAATTCCACTTGACCATGGTGTATGATTCTTTTAAGGTGTTGTTGGATTTTGTTTGTTAGTATTTTGTTAAGGAAATTTGCATCTATATTCATAAAGGATATTGGTTTCTCATTTTCCTTTTTTTGTGGTGTCTTTATCTGGCTTTTATATGAGGATGATTTTGGTCTCATAACATTAGTTAGGGAGTGTTCTCTCCTATTCAAAGCAGAGTTGGAGTTAAATTTTCTTGAAATGTTTGGTAGAATTATCCTGTGAAGCCATCTGGTCCTGGGCTTTTCTTTTTTGGAAGAATTTTGATTACTGATTCAATTTTCTTTACTAAGAATTTGTTTATTGAGATTTTCTATTTCTTCTTGAGTCAGTATAGGTAGTTTATATGTTTCTAGGAATTTGTCCTTTTTATTTAGGTTATCTATATTGATTTATAGTTGTTCATAGTAACCTTTTATAGTCTTTTTTTCTCTGGGGCCGGTAGTAATATCCTCTTTTTCAGTTCTGATTTTGCTTATTTGTGCCGTCTTTTATTTTTTTTTTTTGTCAGTCTAGCTAAAGATTTTTCAATTTTATTGATCTTTTCAGAGCACCAGCTTTTGGTGATATTGACTATTGTTTTTCTCATTCTCTACTTCTTTTATCTGTGCTCTAATCTTTGTTATTTCTTTTGCTTTCAATTTAGTTTGCTCCTCTTTCTCAACGTCTTTCAGTGTTGGGATCAGGTCTCTGATTTGAGATGTTTCTTCTTTCTAATGTAAGCATTTAGTGTTATAAATTCCCCTTCAGCTTTTGCTGCATCTCATAAGTTTTGGTATGCTGTGTTTTCATGTTCATTTGCCTCAAGATATTTCCTAATTTCCCTTGTAATTTCTTCTTTAATCCATTGGTTAAGAGTATGTTGTTTAACTTCCACATATTTGTGAATTTTCCATTTCTTCCTCTGTTATTGGTTCATCCCAGTGTGGTTAGAGAAGATACATTGCATAATTTAAATACATTTGAATTCATTGAGACTTGGTTTGTGAACATATGGTCTATACTGTATAATTACCCATGTTAGGTGGAGATGAGTATGTATTCTTCTGCTGTTTGGTGATGTGTTCTATATATGTCTGTTAGGTCTGGTTGATTTAGAGTATCAGTCAAGTCTTCTATTTCCTTTTTGATCTTCTGTCTAGATTTTTATCCATTATTGAAAGTGATATATTGAAGTCTCCTATTAATGTAAAGCCTTCTATTTCTCCCTTCAAATCTGTCAATATTTGCTTCATACATTTTGATACCGTGCCATTAGGTGCATATGTGTTTATAATTGTTATGTTTTCTCGAAGAATTGTACATTTATCAGTATATAATGACCATCTTTGCCCTTTGCAACAGTTTTTTTTTTTTTTTTTTTACTTTAAGTCTATTTTACCTGATTTTAATAGAGCTACCTCAACTCTCTTTTGGTTATTACTCACATGGTATATTTTTTTACATCCTTTTACCTTCTACCTATTTATGTCTTTGAATTTAAGGTCAGCCTCTTGTAAGCATATTTAGCTCATACTTTTATGCATTATGCCAATTTCTGCCTTTTGGCTATAGAGTTTAATCCATTTGCATTTAAAGTTACTCCTGATAATGCAGGACTTTCTTCTGCCATTTTGCTATTTAGTCTTTGTAAGTCATACCTTTTTCAAATCTTAATTCCTCTGGTAATGACTACTTTCATATTTCTTTTTATTTTATTTTATTTTTTTGTATTATATATTTTTTTATATTATATTTTATATTTGTAGCACATTCTCATTTCTTCCTGAATTCATTTTTCATATATTTTGTTTGTGGTTACCATGAGATTAACAATCATATTTGTTTTGATATCAACTTAATTTGAATAGCCTACACATACACTGTTCAGATACCCCTCCATCCCCCCCACCTTTTATGTACTTTTTACAAATTATGTATTTTAAATTGTATGTTCAAAACCACAGATTTATCATTACTTTTTATGCACTGCATTTTAAAAAATTTATTGAAGAATATCACTCATGCATGAACATACATAAACAATAAGTGTATAGCAATAGTTGTGACCTTACAAAACAAACATACATAACATCATACAGGGCTCTCATACTACACCCTACCACCAATACCTTGCATTATTGTTAAACATTTTTAACTAATGATTAAATAGCATCCTCAAAATATTTCTAGTAACCAAAGTATTTTCCCCAACCCACCCTATTATTATTTTTATATCATTTATACTTGAACATACATAAAAAATAAGTGTATAGGAAAAGTTGTGAACTTACAAAACAAACTTCATAACATCATACAGGGGTCCCATACATCAACCCTCCACCAACAGCTTGCATTGTCATAAGACATAGTCCTTATCTTACATTTGGTGTATTTTTCTCCCAACCAACCGTATTATTTTTTTAAATATGTTTTCATGACAGAAGTTGTAAACTTACAAAACAATCATGCACATATGCAGAATTCCCAAACAACACCCCTCTACCAACACACCACCCTGTGGTGGAACATTTGTTACAGATTATGAGATAATATCATCTGGTTGTTACCAGGTCCTTGGCGTACATTTGGCACACATTTTCCATGCTCCCCAATTATCAACACGGTACATCTTTGGCATAGATGCAATAATATTACATTATTACTGTTAACCACAGTCCATAAGTCACTCCAGTTGTATTTCTCCCATGCTTCTCCACCTTCCCACCACACTGCAATACTGATGTACATCTGCTCTAGCTCACAAAGGACACTCTTGCATCTGTACCATCAACCCCTATTCTCATCCACCTCTGGGTTTACTGTACTACTCAGTCCCTAGATTATTCTTTAGCTTTCTGTCAGTTGGCATTTACATCTCTAGACTACCATTTTTAGCCACATCCCCATTTATAAACCAGCTGTTACTCACTATAATGTGTTACCATCAACTCTGTACATTTCCACACTTTTACAGTAAAGCTAATTTAAACTTCTACATACATTAAATATCCGTAGTCCATCTCAGTCCTTCTCTTATCTCCTTTAAGAATCCACCACCTACCACCAGGTCTTGAAGATGTTTCTGTTTATCTGTGACTATTCTAAACATTTTTTTGAAAGACAATCTTGCCAGATATAGGATTCTTGACTGGAAGTTTTTCTCTTGCAGTATCTTAAATATATCATACCACTGTCTTCTTGCCTTCATGGTTTCTGGAGAGAAATCAGCACTTAATCTTCTTGGGTATCTCTATGTTATGCATTGCTTTTCTTTTGCTGCTCTCAGAATTCTCTCTTTGTCTTTGGCATTTGACATTCTGATTAGTATGTATCTCGGAGCTGGTCTATTCAGATTTTTTTGGATGAGAGCACATCGAGCTTCTTGGACATGGGTATCTATGTCCTTCAATAGGATTGGGAAATTTTCTACCATTATTTCTTCAAATATTCCTTCTGCCCCTTTTCGCTTTTCTTCTGGGACACCCATTACATATATGTTTGCAAGTCTCTTTCTGTCATTTAGTTCCCTGAGACCTTGTTCAAGTTTTTCCAATCTTTTCTTCATCTGTTCTTTTGTATGTTCACTTTCAGAGGCCATTTCTTCAAGCTCACCAATCCTTTCTTCTGCCTCCTCAAATCTGCTATTATATGATTCCAGTGTATTTTTAATTTCATTTATTGCACCTTTCATTCCCATAAGATCTGCTATTTTTCTATGTATGCTTTCAAATTCTTCTTTGTGCTCATCCAATGTCTTCTTAATATCCTTAATTTCTCTAGCCATCTCATTGAATTTATTAAGGAGATTTGTTTGAACATCTATGATTAGTTGTCTCAACTCCTTTATGTCATCTGGAGGCTTATCTTTTTCCTTTAACTGGGTCATATCTTCCTGTGTTTTGGTGTGGATTATAATTTTTTGTTGGTGTCTTGGCATCTGGCTTACTGGAGTATTTATTCTGGGTACAGTTTTTCTCTTTAGTTTAGGGCTTCCTGCCTTTTCTCCCTTGCTGGTTGTGTAATAGGAGCCAAGGATGTAGTTGGTGCTATAAGCTGTGGAGACTCAAGCTGCCCTCATTGCCCCAAGGACCAATGAAGCTTCTCCCAACTTTCTCCTTTGCCAGGGGTAAGGACAGAGCCACAGTTGTGTGGAATAATCCAACTCATGCCGGCCTAGACAATAGTTGCCCAGAGAGACTGATGAAGTTTCAGACCCCTTTCTCCCTTGCCTGGGGTGGGACTGGAGCTGCAGGTATGGGCAGCAATCTATACAGTGCAGGTCCAAGATGACTACAGTTGTCCCAGCAGACTTCTGATTATTCAGGCTGTACCAGCTAAATGTACCTGCAGTTACCTGGATAGGCTGGTGCAGAGCCCGCCAGCTTCTTCCCTGCTAAAGGTGGGGCTGATGCCTAGGCTAGGACTGCAGGGCAATCTGGGTGAAAGAAACTGGTCTCTACTGTCACTGTGATTTTCAGTCAGCCCTGCTTCCCCTTGTGTCAGGTGCGTAGTTAAAATGGTGGCTATCAGCCTCTTTCTGACTTGGACAAGTTCAAACTTTTGCTGTTCTTAGGTTTATACTCTAGCCTGCCAAATTTACTAATCAGTAGCTGAAGTTAGTGCCCAACCGTCTCTTCCTCCCCCATTTTTGGGAAGTGGAGCTTCCAATTCCAGCCGCTGAACACCTCCTGAAGTGGCTTGTGCCTCCAGTGGAGGATGGGCACCAGCCTCTATGGTGTGGAGTGCTCTACTTACAAATCTTCTCTGTAGATGGGCAGTCTCCTCCTTCCATTCTTTCAAGGATATTGCAGGATGCACTTCTGGTCTCTTGGAGCCCCCAAACAAGTGTTCTAGATAGCGCTGGGTGATCACCAACTGCCCCGGAGCAGGAGCTGATTTTAGGAGCTCTTAACTCTGCTGCTATCTTGCTGATTGTCTATGCATTGCGTTTTAACACCTGTAATAATCAAGTTGTTGATTTTTATACCTGAAAATACTCTACAATAGTACTGGCACTTTTAGTTATATATGTGATTACTTTTACCAGAGGTCTTTATTTCCTATGCTGCATTGATCCACTATCTAGAGTCCTTCCCTTTCAGTCTGAAGAACTGACTTTAGCCTTGCTTATGAGGTAGGTCTAGTGGCGATGATCTCCCTCAGCTTTTACTTTTAATCTAGGATTATATTAATTTCTCTTTCATTTTTAAAAGACAGTCTTGCTGGTTATAACATTCTTGGTTGGCAGCTGTTTCCTTTCAGCACTTTTAACATTTTGTCCCATTGACCCTTCTTGCCTGTATGGTTTCTGATAAGAAATTTTTACTTTATCTTATTGGGGAACCCTTGAACATGACACATTGCTCCTCTGTTGCAGCTTTCAGAATTTTCTCCTTGTTCCTGGCATTGGAAAGTTTGATTATTATGTGTCTGGTCATGGTTCTGTTTGAGTTTATCCCGTTTGAGGTTCTTGGGCTCCTTGATTGTATACATTCATGTCTTGTTAAATTTGGGAAGTTTTCTATCATTATTTGTTTGAATATTCCTTCTACCTCTTTCTTTCTTCTCCTTCTGGGAATCCCATAAGGCAAATATTGGTATGCTTGATGGTGTCCCACAGTTGTCTTAGGTTCTCTTCACTCATTTTTATTCTTTTTCCTTTAGCCTGACTCATTTCAACTGTCTTGCCTTTGAAATTATAAATTCTTTCTTCTTCCACCTCTAATCTGCTGTTGAAACCCTCCGGGGAATTTTTTTATTTCAGTTATTTTGTTCTGCAACTTCAGAATATGTTTGGTGACTATTGAGAATCTCAAAGAAAGTCCTATATTGTTCATTCATTATTTTCTTCATATTCTTTAGCTTTTTCTCCATGTGTTATCTCCTTGAGTATATTAAGGAACATTTTTTAGAAAGTGTTTTCCTGGTAAGTCCAAAGTTTGCTCCTCTTTGTTGATAATTTCTAGATTTTTATCTTGTTCCTTTGAATGGGCTATTGTTTCTTATTTGTTTGTCTTGTAATCTTTTGTTGTATACCATATATTTTAGTATTTTAATCTGGAATTTGGTACCTGAGTTGTTCTTCAAGTTTGTATCCAGATAACCAAATAACAGATTTTCTTGAATGGCAAGAGCTAATCAAAACAAACTGAAACAAAAAGCACCTTCACTGTCTTTGCAAATTGGCTCTAATTTGGTTGGTGGACTCCTTCAGAGCTTAGCCATCCTGTCAAGATGAGCATCCTAAGGCAAATATAAAGTGGAAGGTTTTTTCTATCTTAGAGCCTCCATGGAGCCATGGAGCCTGCTTCTTTTCCTGGGCTTATGCTTGCTAGTGGCCTTAGGGATTCCTCTCTTTACAGTTTACAGCTGTTTGAATGAATGGCCCCTGTATTCCCTTTGAAATAGTTTCACTCCCTCCTGGGTGCTCTCTGTATGTCTTATGCACGTAGTCCTTTGTCACAGGCCACTTAATTCTTTCTCACACTGTTCTCTCCATCTGAAAACTGCTTCTCTGCCCTCTGGACAAATTCTGGGAGAGGGAGTCCAAGACAAGATCCCCAAACTTAGTCCCTCAGATTTTTACCTGATAGATTGACACTGACACATCTGCACCCCAGTACATGCACAGGGGCCACTCTGCTTTCTCTGCAACAGGGCCAGCAACCCACAATGGGAGTGCAAGTTGCACACCTGGAGCATCTTCTATGACTTTTAAAGCTGTGTTTTCATGAGTCAGCACTCACCTAGATAATGCAACCCCTTAACTCTTTTCTTTAGTTTTGAGAAAGGTTTACTGTCTCTAAGATTTCTTTGCTGCTTTTGTTTGATTGGGGTTGGAACAGTGGCTGCCTTCAGAGCCAGCCCCAGCAATCTGAAGTTGTGATCAAAAACAGTGATCGGCATTCACACCACATATCCCCAGAGTTTGGAGGACCAGGTCTTTATGTCCCACCCTCATACCAGCAAGCTGCACCAGGAGCCTGAACAGCATCCTGTCTGGGGAATGGGGTATGGTAGCTGTTATAGGGAAGCTCAAATTCACCATTATTTACCGCAATTTACCAACATTTCTCTGCTGCATAGTGTTCCACTAGACTTTGGAGTTTCAGAATTGTTGATTCAGACAGTTTCTTCCAGATCAATAGCTGTTTTGGTGGAAGGACTGATTCCTGGAGCTTCCTAACTCTACTTTTTTCCCACAATCCTACCCCCTCCTTCAACATGAGGCTATGTTTACCAGTCCTCATTTTTCTCACTCAGGAGGACACACTTCTGGGTATGTGTGAACATGGTATACTAATAAGTGTCCAGATGGGTTGAGAAGGTAGATCAGATCACATGGGGAGATAGGGAAGAAAGATATTTGAGTGTTTTTTCCCTTGAAGGTAATATTATATTCCCAGCACTAAATATCACTATTCTCTGTGCTCTCATTCTTTGCTAGCCTGTGGAATATCTACAATACAGTGTAAATTGAGTCTCATTAATCCTCATCCAGATAGCAGCATGAAATGAAGATCAGAGGTGCACAACCTTGCTTTGGGTCTCCCTTTAAACATCCTCTGAGCAACTGCTCATATAATGCCATGCCTTCCAATTAGTGCTGGTTTGAATTTGTGCCATTCAGACCTGTTCTTAGAAAGCAAACATTTCTCCACCCCACACTTGCTTTTCTGGACAACAGTTGTGTGATGTACTTTCACTTTTTTTCCCCTTTTCTCCTACTGTTCCCTTGACAATAAACACCCTTTCTCCCCTGTGGAAATCCCACAAGTCCCAGCTCAAATATCACCACAGCTGACCACCCCACCCCCCAGCCAGAATTAACTGCTGTCTCCTTTTTCTTCCACTGGATTCAACATGGTCAGACAGTTAGCATTATTTTGTTTTGTTTGGTATTATAATTTGCCATCTTCAATGGATTGAGCTCAGGGACTGTGCTTGCTCATCTCTGTATCCCAAACTGGGAGCTGAGGACATGATTACTTTAATGGAAAAACAACACCCCCACCCCAGGTTTACTTGTGCACTGGTTCCATCTGTGTCCTTCTCCTTGGTTTGCGAGTTCTCTTATGAAAGGGAATGTAAACATGGATGTCCTGCCTGGCTCATCAATTCAGAGGACCAAGTGGAAAGACGAAATTTCTGGCTTCCCAAAATTGGCAGATTTTCCCTGTGGTCACTAACACCTTCTCAAAAGAGGCTCATTCTCGTAGCATACATTTTTTGAAACTTCAGGGCAAACAGAACTCATTTTGGGCAGCTACATCATTCACAGGATGGACCAGATTTTTCCTCCAAACTTTATAGGTAAACACAATTTATTATCCAAACTGGGACATATATAAGTGCTCAAAAACAAACATATACTTTAAGAAAATATTTGCTGATTAACTAATTTATTGACTTAGAAATAATTCTATTCACAAACATATACTTTAGGAAAATATTTGCTGATTAATTTATTGAGTTAGAAATAATTCTATTCACAAACTATTTTCAAAAATAGTTATATCTAAAGATTAAGAGTGACATATTTGCTACTGGAAAACTTCTTTATATTGCTTACATGAGCATTAGAAAGTATCAAATTATACTTCTACATACACACATAGTTTAATCAATTTCTTCACAGTATCCCTCTATGGTACCATATCATTGGTATTTTTCTGAGGAATTAATTTATTCAGTAGTCTGATTTTAATTTTTCTCATAAAGTTGCCTGATATTAAATAAATTCAGTTTAACTTTTGGTAAGTCATAATATTTTTAACTGAGAAAGCTATCTTCAGGTACCAAGGTATTGGAAAGCTCAGAAAATTTTGTTAAATGAAGGATATTTGTAATATTTATTTTTTGTATATTAAAATGTGTGCAGCCCAAATATTTTCACAGATCTATCATTTTGCCCCCATTTAGAATAACTTTACTTGACAAATATTTTTAGAAGCTAGAACTCAAATAGATTGTTTCTATTTATGATCATTTTTAATGCTTCACCCAATTTAGATGATTCAGAAGTGTAGGCATTCTTAAAATCATTGGTTCCAGAACAGAATATACATTTATCCAATTAGAAATAGAAATTTCATTGAATGATTCTTTCCCCACAAAGATATTCCACAGTGCAATTATGAAATTTCAAAGCTAAATATTACACACTGAGCTCTCAGTCTAATTTGTTCAATTTTTCCCTTCTTATATTTGCAAGCTTAATTTTCAATCATTGCAATTCACAAAAATTTCAAAAGCTGACTCTGTGTTCTTCTCTTGAGTGTTTAATGATTTTTCTTTTGAACAAAATACAATCAAAATATGAAATACTCATTTATAAATGACCCATTAATTTACAACATAGTTCTTCCTAGGCTAAACATCTAAAAATTCAATTGCTGATAAGCAGCAAATAGAGGAAATACAGACAGCCATGTTAGAATATTCATCCTTTGACAAAATTTATAAGTCAGTGTGGCAGTTTGAATTTGGTGAATCCCCCAAAGAGAAAGATAATGCTTGTGAACTAATCCAATCCTGTGGGTATGAGACCCTTTCAATTGGACTACGTCTGTTGAGTTGTGACTCAGG
The DNA here is from genome assembly GCA_026826555.1 of Tolypeutes matacus. Taxonomy (NCBI): domain Eukaryota; kingdom Metazoa; phylum Chordata; class Mammalia; order Cingulata; family Chlamyphoridae; genus Tolypeutes; species Tolypeutes matacus. Next base: position 51,474,037 of record JAKSZT010053883.1, read on the forward strand.
TTGAGTCTCTGTCTTTTTGCTGGGTCTGATAAAAATGGAGACACACAGAGAGACATACAGGTAAAGGAAGCTGCCATATTTGATCCTGCCATGTGAGAGAAAGGAGAAAAACCCCTCAAAGAGCTGAGTCCCAGCGAGAAATGAGCCATATGTCTGATAGCTTACAGCTGAACTGAGGAAGAAAGGAAAGCCACCAAGACAGAGAGGAGGTCCAGTAAAAGACAAGCTCTAAGCCCACAACTGCAGAATGGCAGAGACCTTGGCAGAGATCTGCGGCCATCCTTTTCTTCAACACATGGCAGCTAACTTTGGTGAGAAAGCACCTCTTATGGTGCCTTGAATTGGACTTTTCACAGCATTGGAACTGTAAGCTTTTACCCCAAATAAATCCCCTTTATAAAAGCCAACCCATTTCTGGTACTTTGCATTAGCAGCCCTTTGTCAAACTAAAACAGTCACTTAACTCTCTTTATATTTCAATTAAAAAATTTTTTTTTATAACTACAGCTTTTATTTCAATGGGTAGAATGACAGTGAATTAAAATACAAGTGTAAATTATCTGTGTACCACAGCCAATTCCAAGTACATTTACATACCACAGATTTAATTCAGTAAGAATAATGCTTTTACCAGAATACTATGTTCTAGCAAAATTTATATTCATATTATCCCTACCAAAATATTTTTATCTTCAATAGTCAACTTTTTTACTGTAAAATGTCAATTTTAGATATTTCACCTTTTTTCAGACTCAATCTCCAAGAAGTTTACTTTGACTAAGAATTTGATGAAAAAATTTACCATTATTGGATTTAACTCATTTTCTATTTATAACATCTTACACTGATATAAAACTGGCATCATTTAACCATTTGCAAAATTTTTCTTCTGCTACTGCAGCCAACATATTAACAACTATCGTTTCACTTTTATACAAGCACAAGAAAACCTGGAATTAAGAGTTAAATTAATTTAAAAGAATGACACTTGACCTAAATGAAATGTCACACTTCACAGAATAAGATGTAAAAGCACTTCCTATGGTTGCCCATGTCAACTTTGGGCAGAGGTTCCTAAATATATTAAGTTAACTACATTTTGTAATGATTTTGAAATAATGAATAAAAATACAGTAAATGACAAAATCATTGTTTTTATACTGATATATATTCACTCTACCTCAGGATTGCCCAGCGTTTTTTTACCCTGCACATTTTTCACTTACATCTAATCTATAATTTTACGTTTCCCACTAACCTTGCTGATTGGCAGCCTGTAGCTTCTTGCACCCTGAAGGACAAGGCAAGACCATAGCAAACTGACTTGCCCATTAAATAGCTGGCAGAGGGAGAAGTATGAATTCCTTCTGCCACCACTATCTGAGATCAGAAGACTTAGCTATTCCTTAGCTAGCCATATCTGAGTGTATTTTGTTTTATCAGTGAGTACCCTGAAGCCTGTTCTTGGAAGGATAAAGTTTTATTTTATATTACATCTGAAAAGTGTCAGGGAAAAAAAAAAAAAGATATGTGTTATCTTGATTACCTTCCATATTTCATCATGTTTTAAAGTAAGAACTTATCTTACTTATACTAGACCAGACCATGGCAGAAGATTGAAGTACAAATCAGATGTCTACCAGACACAGCCCAGATTTTTTTTTTTTGTCATTTTTATGAAGTAAAACTATTATTGGTATTCTAGGTATTTTCTAAACTAGGGTAACTGCAAGAGGCACAATTTTCTCCAACCCAATCTCATCTGTAATAGTATAATAAAATTTTCAAAATCTTTCACAAATCACAGAATCAAATAAGAAAGACAGAGATTAACTTTAAGCTACTGTTTTCCAAAGATCTTTAGAGATGATCCCAGAGCATTTTAATGCAACTATTAATAATATGTGAAAAATAAGAATTCCAGGACAAGCACTAAACTGGACGAGATAATGAGACAACAGGAATAAAGCAGGATTTTCTCAGGTAAACTAAGATATATATGGTCACACTTTATAGACTTTAAAGACTTAAATTTTATACTATCCTTTCATCATCAAATGAAGGAATTGTTTATTAGAAAATTTGATTCATTAAAATTCTAATGTAAATATATTGTGTAAACTCATGGAGTTATTAGAATATAGGTTACCAGAAAATAGATTGAGGGTAGAGAATAGAAAGCTGAGGGTTAATCTGTGCAGAATTGGTTAAAAGGTTGCTTGTAAATCTTTGGAAATGAATAGAAATGGTGAAAGCACATCATAGTGTTTGTAACTAACAGAGATATTATATGGTTATGACAGTGGTTGAAAGGCAAGTCTAGGGCCATGTATATTACTAGAAGGAAAGCTAAAAAATGTAACAAAGGACTGTATAACATAGTGAAACCTCATGCAGAATATGAATATGGGTGAAATTGCATATATAAGACTGTTTTACAACATATAAATACAAATAAACTAGAGAGCTAGAACTAGAATAGCAGCTATGTATGGCAGGGGAAGCATAGAAAGACAGAGGTGATGAGTATGTTTTATTTTTGTTTATTATTATTGAAATAATGAAAATGCTCTAAAAATGATAGAAGTGAATATACAACTATGTGATTTTACTGAATACCATTGGTTGTACATTTTGGATGGATTTATGCTTTATTAATATGTATCAATAAAATTGATTTTAAAAATTCTACCGATCATTTCTCAAATATCAGCTGTTTAACTTCTACTTTGTCTTTTTTCTTTCATTTCTAATAGAAATCAAATTCCAAACAACTGTCCATTCCAGCAAACTTGGAAGAGGAGGGAAAATTCTCATTCTGATACAGGGCATCTATGAAAAACCTACAATTAACATCAGACTTAATGGTAAAATATTGAATACTTTCCCCATAAGATCAGGAACGAGGCAAGGATGCCCACTCTTATCATTTCTATTCTATCCTGGAAGTCCTAGCCATTGTAAAAGATGATAAAAAATAAAAAGCATATACATTAGAAAGGAAAAAGAAAATCATTTCTATTTGAAGATGACACGATCGATTCTGTGAAAACCAATTCCATATTTCCTGAGAGCTCTGTATATGTGAGGCATGTGACACTTTGTTTCAAACTTGGTTATTGACTCTTACATATAAGTACACCTTACTAGGAAACTGAAGAGAGGAGTGAGAGGTAAGATTTGGGTATTCAGTCTTTACCCTGAAACATTTCACATCAAATGATTGTTCAATTCTTTTTACTTTATGAAGCATATTTGTATCCACGATCTAATATGAATTTCATAACCCCCTGTGAAATCAGCAGGATGGATATCATTATCCCCACATTACAAATGAGGCAACAGAATTTCAACTAAATGAAATGAGTTATTTATTTTGGTGCAGCTAGCAATTTGGAAGGAGTGATTACTATAGACTAGAAGGAGGTCGTGCCACAGGAAACAACAGGAAGGAGATCAGAGACAGAACTTCCGACTTGTATTCTGATGTTCTTTTCAAACCAAACTACTTAACAGGTGTTTATGTCTATGATCTGGCCATGGTTCTCTTTATTTTTTGGATCATTTCCAAGTTACATCATGATGGGAGGCTGAAGCTATACTGATGTTCTTGAGTTGGTGAGGGAAAGTCCCACCTTGAGATCATTAAGTCAAAACTCCAAACCTGGAAAGCAAAGGAGCTCAATGAATTCTGACATATTAGATAGACAGTCTTTCGATTAAAGTAATAATAAAAAAAATACTATTTCTTGTTTCTTGGTAACTTAAATTCAGAGTCTAAGGACTGATTGTACCTGAGAGACAAGTTATTCTATGCAAGCATACTGCTGGAGAAAGGGAGCTGGGATAGGGTACAGGAATTCTGGGTTTAAATTCTGGATCTGCTATACCATGTTGTATGACCTTAGCTGGGTCCCTTCTACTCTCTGTACCTCCAATTGCTCACTCACCAGAGAGATGGGCCAGATGGACTGTGGGTCCTTCTAGTTCTTAGTCTAAAGTTTTCATGTGGGTTTTCCTTTAGGTAATCTGCCCCTGCTTTTCTCAAGCAGCTACTCTAACACAAAGCAACCAATTCTAATGGGGAGAGACTTTTAAAAACAACAACAACAACAACAACAATATTCAGAGGTGGAGAATCTATGATTAGTGTAACCTGTTTTAAGCAAGTTAGCATATTACAGTGGAAAGAATAGTAGCATTAGAGCTTAAAATTTTAAATGTGCTACTTTATAACCATGGGACTTTGTAGAAGTCACCCCCTCCTCTCTGGGCTTTAGTTTTCTTAACTGTAAAACAGTACAGTTAATATCTCCCTTAGAGATTATTCAGATAATTGCAACTAATGTAATAAAATACCTGGAATATGGTAGATTCTCAAAAGTTGGCTATTATAAACTGGAGGATGGAGAACACAGAACAAATAGATCAGAACCAAGACTAGAACTTAGCCTGCTTGGCCCCCCAAACCTCAGGTTCACCATGCCAGGGTATACCTAGGGGTGCATCTGAAAGGCAATTATGTTCTATCACTGGACTTGTCTGGGAAGAGATGAACCATCTCCACATATAGCCATTTTCTCATCCCATGATGTGGAAAATTTAAACCCTTTCAGCAGATAGCCTGCCTGTACACTCTCAGGAGACACAAAGATCCTGGCAAGCTCTGAGCTCCAAAATCACCCTTCTCCAATTACACTCCCTCCCAGGTTCCTCGATTAGCAGGCCCCAGCAGCTCCTCTCAACGGAGCCAGTTCTGGGGTTGGGTCCTAATGTGTCACAGGTGGGCCCAGGCTCCAAACTCATTCCAGATGTAGGCTTCCTAACAATCCATTTTATTTTGGCCATCCTGGGATCACTAATGATGCTCAAGGATCATGAGTCCTGAAGATGGCGAGATATGCTCTCAAACTGAGACCTTTGTGAGGCCATATATATTGGAGCACTCGCCATTCACAGGGAAAAAGCATTCTCTGACCCTGGCTTTCAAAGGTCACTGTGAGGGGCCCATGAATTTGACATTGTGAGGGTCTGTCTGCTTGGGTCACAGAGCAAATATAAAGGAATCATCTGTGCTCTTACAGAAAACAGCTCCATTGCCGCTGGGCTCTAGAGAGAGTAAGGATATATCCTTGAACCCTAGTAATTGCTGTACCAGTTATGCATGGGGGGCACTGAGGCAATTGTTTAGGGGCACAAGGTGAACTTTGTGGTTTTTAACCCTTTTTCAGCCAGTCCCTTTTGGTAAGTGTAACATTGTTAATTGCATCTTTAAATATGAAAAGGACTTATTTATTCTACAAAAGAACTTTCAACTCCGGTTCTAACTGGAAAGCCTCCCAAGGCAGATACTGGAAGCTGAGCATTTATCAGGCTATTCAAAAGCTTTCAAATTTATGATATGCTTTTTTATTATATGCTTTCTTAACAGTGAAAAGCACATTTAAAATTATCCATGTTTGCGGGTCTTAAGAGCTCCAACAAAAAGTGAAGTCTTAGGCAGAATAATGAGGATGGCACTTAAAGCTAGTAACTCTTGGGTTTAAATCTCAACCCCATCACTTACAAGCTGGGAGACTTTTTGGAGAAACCATTCATTTTTCTGATGGCCATCATATCTGTGAAATTGGGATAACCCCATCATACAAGACTGTTTGAGGGTTCATAAGTACATAAGTGAAGAATGAACAAAACCAACATTCATTTACACATTCAATCATTTGTTTCTTTTCCTTAGTACCTGCTCTGTGCCAGGCACCATGCTAGATGATACAAGAAACCCAGTCAATTAGACAAAACTGAAATTCAGCTCATTTCAACAGGAACTTACTGAGCACCCCCTTGTGTGCCAGCTGCTAAGCTAGCCAATGGGCAGAGGCAGTACACAACACATTGTCTGCCCTTGTGGAGGTTAGGCTCTGGCCGACATTAAAGTACCCTACAGAGTGATTATTGCTGCAGCAGGTACACTGGTGTCCGATTTGGGTGTAGTCAGCTTTGCATGACTGGTCACCAAGGCCCCTCAGAGGAGAAGACTGTCAATCTCAGTTCTGAGGAGGAGTTAGTGGGAAAGAACAAGGCATGGGGAGGTTTGTGCAGTGATCATTTCCAGAAGAAATCAGCCGTATTTATATGATGCACAAGTTCATTTCCCTGAGACACATTTCTAAATTTCTCAAAAAATATGTTTTTCATCTTACTTAAATATGCTATTTTATGACTATCAAAAATAGAAATTTTAATGATCATATTTGCTCCTGTTTTACTTCTGAAAAACAACACCCGCAGCAAAAAGTAACAAGCAGTGTTAATGCTGTCGAAGTTCCTTTCAGTCACTGTGGCAGAAACTCCTAGTTGCCTATCCCAATCCATTTTTCCCTCTTCCTGATGAACAGAACACTGATTTAATTCTGGCTAAACGACTGCATTTCTTGGCCTTCCTTCAGCTGGGGCTGTGGGAGTGTAGTTAGCAATGAGATGGTTGTTTTGTTGTTAGGTTTTTTTTTTTTTTTTTTTTTTTTTTAATATGGCTTAGGAGAGTGTTTATCCTGAAAATAATGGGGAAACAAGAATGGTTATATGGAATGGAAGTTACAAGGTTGTGTGTGGCCTATGTGACATAGGAGACAGACCTAAATAAATAGGAGTCTATCATGAGTCTGGGACTACGCTGTGTGTGTGTGTGTGTGTGCGTGTGTGTACTCTTTATATGTATTAACTTTTCACCTCAAAGAAAATCGCTTCCTGTTTGCTTTCACCCAAGGCCACACAGCTCACTGGGGCTGAATCTGTTATGCTTCCTTCCTTTTTTCCCCCCTTTCCTTCCTGGTATATTAAAACAAGATTAAAACAAAGTTGGTGGCAACGATCTTGAGTTCAATTTAGAAAGTGTGTATGTGTATGTAATGTGTACACACACAGGCATGGCTGAGGGGACAGGGTTGCTTAGAGAACACTGTCCAGGTATCAGGAAGATGCAGTACAGGCTATTGTGTTTATTTGGACGACAACAGAGCACGTGTCAACATCTCATCACCTGGCCTGGAGTCTGGACCTCTTGATTGGGACCTGGTTTCAATACCCATTATGAAATCCAGGTTGGCCACTGAGCCAAGTGTATCCCTTTCTTTTTCCCACGCTGGCCCTTGCAGTTCCTATAGCATACCTCCCAGGTGTCTGGGCTGCTGTGCAATGTAAAAAGCATGATCAAACAGAGGCCTGAGGGTCAGCTACTTAGGCACAATTTAAACAAGCCACATATGTGTATCATTCGCTTACATGCATATATGCAATATAACGTTGCTCCCAATAGCTGCTAAAGGAAAAGCAACTAGTGGCAGAAGAAATTGGAGGTCAGGGTTCTGAAAACAAGGCCAGGAGCAGCTGCTGGGTGCAGACCCTGTCTGACCTTTGCACATATTCATGTGTGTAGGTTCTGCCTCTGCCTACATGCTCCTCCACCCCACCCCATTGTTTTTTCCCTCCTGTGCAAAGACCTGCTGAGAGAGTGGTGTGAAAGGAGGTTGGGAGGTAGGCAGTTCTGTCCCCTTGGGGCTGCTGCTAGTCTCTATGTGGCCTCTGCAAATTAGGAAAGGCTCACTCTTTGGGTGAATGATACCCTACCCATGTGACCTGGTAAATTGAGCGCGGGATGGATTTCAGCCCCCTAAACCCCCTTGACCTTTGCGCAAGGCACAGATTGCAGAAGGATAGGTGGAAGCCTTAAGTGACATTACTCAATTTGTTCCAAAAACAAGACCTGTATAATAGTTTCCTACTGCTGCCTAACAAATTATCCCAATACTCAGTGGCTTAAAGTAAAAATAAATATTTATCATCTTTCATAAATTTTGAGGGGCAGAAATTCAGGAGTAGCTTGGCTGGGTGGGTCTGGCTCAGGTTTCTCAGGAAGTTCAATCAGAGGTCAGCTGGGGTGCAGACATCTGAAGGCTTGACTGGGGCTGCAGGATCTACTTCCAAAGTGACTCGCGCTAAGGGTGTGGCCAGGCCATCCTGCTTTGCCTGAGACGGTGTCTTTCCAGGATGTAGGACATTCAGCACTAAACTGGGGAGAATTCCAGGCAAACTGGAACGACTGGCAAGTTGATACTGGCTGTTGATGGGAGACCTCAGTTCCTTTCCATGTGGGATTCTCCACCCTTCTGCTTGAGTCTCCTCACAACAAGGTGGATGTCTTGTCCCAGACTGTAAGCAATTAAAAAAAAAACACGATAAAAACTGCAATGCCTTTGTGGTCTAGCAGGGGAAGTCAAACTTTTCACCGCTGCCATGGTCTACTGGTGACACAAACCAGTCCTTATTCAGTGTGGATGGAGACTACACAAAGACTACCATTATTTAGGCATATAAACGGTCCAGTTAATTAAAACTTCAGATTACTATATCATATCTATTTATTCATCATCTCTGCCCCTGCTGTAGTCCAATCCACTAACACCTCTCAGCTAGTCCATTTCAATGTAGCAGGCAGTCTCCAGAATGGCCCCAACAACCCTCACATCCTGGCGGTCTCTGTATCCTTAGATCTGGGTATTGGGAATGGTTCTTCCCTGGGATCCTGGTATATGTTACCAATTCAGTTAGACAAAAATGTTGTAAGCATCTACCATGTGCTGTGTTCAGGACTGGGAGCTTTAATACATTCGATCTTATTTGAACTTCCCATTTTGCAGATGGTTTAGTAGTTATGTAACTTGCCTAAAATCAGACACAAGTGAGTGTTTAAGCTGGACTCAAACCCAGGGATTTATTACTGGGAAATCCATGATATTTACATTTTCCCACACACAATTAAATACCCCATGCTGTTTAAAATAAATGGGCTTTTATTACCCACTTAATCAAAAAATATGAGGGTATATTCATTTCTAAGGAATTATAATTCTTTTCACATGTTAAAAACACTGTCTTGAATTTTAATAATTTAGTACTACAAACCTATGAGGAAAATCCCATTATATCCATTTTTCAAAGGGGGAAGTTGAGGGTGCAGGAAGTCAAATGGTTTGCCTCTGATCTCAGAGCTATTTGGAATGATTGATAAAGCTCAGACCCCAGTGCTCTTTCCACTGTACTGCATGGCCTTCCTCAGGATCAGGAGGCTTCACAGGCCAAGGGACAAAGGAAAGGGGCGAGAAGGGGGGGGCCACTTTCCTCCCTCCTTGGAAGGGCACAGATGTTAAGAACATGCTCTTTAGAACCAGATGGGCCTGGGTTCAAATTCCTGCTCTGTCACTTAGCAGCTACATGTCTTTGGGCAAATTATTTTAGCTCTTGGAGCTTTTAAAAGGAAGATAATTATCTTTAAGCTGTGTAAGGTTTACATGACTTATTATATGTTTAGAAAAGCAAGCATAGACACCATAACTGTTCACTGTAAAAATTAATTCAAGTTTCCTCCTCTTCTCCCCTTCCCACCCCTAACTTCAGGCTCCCCTTTAGGGCAAATTTGCTACATTTCCACATTCCGGAAAGTAAATGAGACAGGAAGAAAGACAGCATCTTTCTTGGTCTGTGGGCAAGAGGTCTTGTTAAAATTCCTGAGGGGGATTTGGAAACAGGCACTTCTCCCCTTGAGTCCACCATCCAGAGGCACTGGGCAGATATTTCAGGCTTGGACAGGCAAACACGTGGCCCTTAGTCAGGAGCCAGGCAGGGTGGGGTGGTTCCTTACCTGTTTGGGGGCCACATATTCCTAAGACATTATTTCAAGTTTTGGATGTTTTGTTTTTCTACCTTGTAGGTTTCTTTTTAAAGCTGGAATAGATAGCTTTATACATTCTAATACTATGAAGTCAAATATATACTACATTACTTTTGCGGTAGTTTCCAATTCATAAGGCCGTTTAAAGTCTAGATCTATTCAACTCCAAACACAGTGGTCTCTCCATTCCATGCTGAACTGTAGTAGCAGATCACTGTTCAAACAGGGTTATACAAATGATGACATATCCTACTTTAGAAAATGTATTCTTTCAGATTCTTGTATGTATATATTAATGGCATGGAAAGAAGTTTATGATAAACAGTGATGTACATGAAAGCAGGTCAGAGCACTCTTAAGGGAAAAGATTTATATGTATATTATTTTCCCTGTCCCAGCCCAGGCAAGGTGGTAATTGAGATGAGTTTCATGAAGGGATTCTTTTCAGAGAATGGGCAGGATTAGGGAAACTGTACTGGATAGCATCTATTTACTCTTCCAGATCCACTTTCCACCTGGCCCCCTCTTGATCAGGGGGTTCACTGGCATGGACACATTATTGGTCTCCTTTGTCCTCTGGCTTCTGGTTGGGCTTGGCCAATGGGAAATGTTTCATAATCTCTGCATAGTTCTCTATTGAGTTATTGGTCATTCCTATTAATTTATAAATGAATAGCCCAAACAAATCCATTTGTAAATGTGGAACTTCAGGTAGGCCAAAGATGCTGTGCAACAAGAATAGGTAGGTTTGCTTCAAGACAATGCAATTAATCTACAGGCATACTGGGGCCTCTTAAATGAGTCTCTCCATTACCTACATTTCCACATTCCAGGCAGTGAATGAGACAAACTGATCTACTTGGTGCAACCTGTACAGATCTTACTTGTTGTGCGCCTGTGATACTTCATACTCAAAGACAACACAGAAGAGTGGAAAGGGTACTCAGTTGGCTTTGTAGTCAACAAACCACAGAATTAAGGCAAGGTTTCCTATGAATTTGGGAACCTTGGACAAGTTATTGCACTTCTCTTGTAAGGTGACTGATAATATCTTCTTTGTAAACTATAATCAAGCTTTTTTTAATACATGTGAAAGAATCTAGGAGAATTCCACACACATAGACGGTATAAAATAGATGCTAGTTAGAGGTGGAAAGGGAAGTATGAAGGAAATCAACATAAAGCATACTCATCCCAAGGAAATATAGTTCATTTCTTCCTAACAACTTCCCTAGAATCTCTCACTGGCTTAGATGCAAAGGAAATTCAAAGCTAGCTCCTCATTTGTCCAGATATAATCTTATCAAATACTGATCATACTAATGCAATATTAATTTGATTCTTATCTGGATAGTGTTTCAGTTTCCCAGAACATTTCCAGGTCCAAGATCTCATTTGAACTTTTCATCTACCCTTGCTGCTCCATCATGACAGCCACCATAATGGATCAGGGCCTCTTTTGTCCCCAATTTTGATTATAGTAGTAGCCTCCTTACTCTGACTTTCTGCATCTAGTTCAGCTCTGCAAAGGAACCTATAGGCTACTGCAAAAACACATCTGCTGAGGCCCCTGTATCCATTGTCACTGCTGGAAAATGACTTTTGCCTCCTTTCTTCCTTCCAAAGCTCATCTAAGTGCATCTTATTGACAGAACTCTGGAGGCAAGGAAGCCTTGGGATGTGGTTCCCAGGCTTCCAGCCTGTATCAGAAGGGAAAGCTGAGAAAGAGGTAGAAATTAATGCTAAAACAAACCAAAGCCCCACTCCATCCAACATACACCTGCTTGATGTCCTAGCCCCAAATCCTCTTGAGCCTCTTCTACCTGGTTCACTATGCCCCAGTCATGCTGGAGATCTAGATCTTCTCCTTGCAATTGGCCTAGCTAGTTCCCATTCTTTTTGTGGAAAGCTGTCCAGGACTACCCTCTCTGGTTGGGTAAATCTCATTCTATATCACCATGTACTCATGCCATGTTTTATATACTCATATGTGTACTTGTCTGTCTTCCCTAGAAGCCTGGAGCTTCTAGAAGTTAGGAATTATGTTTCAGCCTTTGTTTCTCTAGCACAGTGCCTTTTATAGAGAGCTCAATTATCTGTAGGAAAGAAAGTAGACATTCAACCAATGTTTACTGGGACTTAATGTGAGACAGAAACCGTCATATTCTTATTCATGTTTTTATACTCCAAAACATTTCCTGTATTTAAGAAGTTCATGGACCACTAAGGGATAGAAACACATAATTCCATTAAAAAATGAAGAGAAAAGGCTAGAAGTTGGGATGAGGGTGAGGATGGTCTATAAATGAGCAAGGGAAGCAGATAAGAATGAGTCTTCTGTAAAGGCCTCATGTATTTAAAAGAAAAAAATGGTCGTGATCATTCCTGATTATCTCTGATTACCTCTCCTCTTCCAATTAACAAGTGGAAGAGTCATACCTGAAACCCAAGTTTTTACACCACCTGGCTTCTTTGGTGTAATCCTCTCCTTCCAGTTCCCGGATAGTTACCAAAAACCTCAAACTTCTCTTCTGTCTCCTTACCTATACAAAGAGAAATGCATCCCCAAATTGCTTCTGCCACAGATAAGAGCAAAGCCTTTAAAGCAAAGGACACAACTGCCCTAGAAAGGCCAACCTTGCTGGACCCCTACCTCCCTAGGCCTGAATGCCCCAGGATTTCTGGCCCTGTCAGGGGTAATCAGGGTCACCAGGACAAATGACATCTTCAGTCTGTCAAATATGCAGACAGATGTGGTGGGCAGCGAGGGGAGCCAAGGCTGAGAAAACTAACTACTGGGGTCTCATTATGGAGACACATGATCCTTCTCCCTGCAAAGGGAGCACGGCTTTGCTTGGGAAAGGGCCAGACCCCCTCCTTTGTTTTATTCCTTGTCTGAAGCCCTGGGATTGCTCATTAGGAGAGAAATGGGAAAGTGTATATATCTGATCTTTTTCAGGTGCAGAATTACATGTTTACACTTGATGTTTAAAACCCTAAGTCTTTGGCTTCAGAGCACTAGGCTGGGAACAGTAGACATTTATTTGGGTCCTCTCTACACATAAGCTGGGCTCAGATCTCTTTTCTTCTCTTCAAGTTATAAAGGTTTATTATTAACCTTTTCTTTTATCACAGATTCTCTCTGGAAATCTGATGAAAGCACTGGATCCCCAGAAAGTGAAAAACTGTAACTGTCTTAGCAACAATTAAACTTTAATTTTCATCTCTCACCATCTCTTTAAAATGTAATCAGTGGAGACATTTTCCCCCTGCATCTAGATGCAAACTCGAACAGATTCATGAATTTTTTGTTCACTCTTAAGTAATATTATTCCAATCATCACTTTAGGTCAAAACACAGGTTTAATCTAGAAGTTAAAATGCTCAATAAAAATATTAACCCAAATTCCACATTTGATTTAGAGGAATTATTTCCCCCTCCCTTAGTTTGGGCTTGCTAGGCAGTCCCTGACCTCCTGGGGTCAGAGGTGAGGAAGGGAGGTGATTGGAGAGGTCTTACTGGAACTGGCCTCATGCTCTCTGAATGTGGCAAGTGTTTGGAGTGATTGCCTTTTTTCATGGGGTCTTCCTTCAAGGCTCCTGAGACTACAGTTCCTGGGATGTGGACAAGGCATATTTTCTTTATCTGGCTCCTGCTAGGCACTTTCTTCAGCTCTGTGTTTCAGATTCTTGTTGTTGCATCTTTTGGACCTCTGGCAGAAGCCCTCTAGGCAAGTTTCAGAACACCTCCAGGCAGCTGCTCTCTCTTCCCTCTGGCCCCAGGAAACATTTTTCTATATCTAGTCCCAAAGTCTAGGGTGCAGACTGTTCTTGGTGCAGTCTCCTCTATCCTGCTGCCACAGGCAGCTTTAGCTTTCTCAGGTATGAGTCCAGCACCAGTCTTGGGCTCCCAAGCTCAGGGAGAGTTTATCAAACTCTTTCAATGGTCCCACAGAAGTCTCCTTGACCTTTGGCTAGAAGTAAAGAAATTAGCATCCTCCCACAACCACTCCCATCTTGGATGGAGGTAGAGTCTCACAGCTTTCTTCACACATCCTTCATTTTCTCTACACTCTTAGCCCTTATTATGCCCCTGAACTGGTTGAGAGTCCAGGAGTCCTGGAATTGGTTCTCTGAATTTCCTTTGGTATCTGATATCTGACAATATGGAATTTATAAAGGGTATGAAAGACAAACTATCCTAGCCATGTTTAGTAAAAAAGTGGGGACAGTAAGAGTCCCAACATCCTAAGCAATATATACATACCTTTTTGACATGTGGTTCCAGGGATCTGAGCCAATCAATGGAAGCCAGAATAAGAGCACTCAGTTTAGATTGATTGATCCTCTTTTTATTACACTCTTGTCATGGATGGAGCATATAAACTAGTAACTATAGTTATGTGATAAATGCCATAATTGAGTGGGGAGATGGGGAAAACCATCTGGTTCCATTAAGGGAACTCAGAAATGATCTCAGCAGAAATAACACTTGAGAGGAGACCCCAGGACAAAGTGGGGATAGAGGTGGGTGCGGGCATCCTAAGCAGAGGGAACATGTATAAAGGTGTAGAATTTTGAGAGCGTGTAGAAATCAGCCTTTGTGGATGCACTTGACGTAAGATGAGACTAGAAGAGGTAAGGAGGGGCATGGGGCCTTGTATGCCTTGCTCAGGAATCTCTTCGTCATTCTTACAAGTCTATTTGCTTATTAGGAAAAACCACAGAGCAGTGACATGGACAGGAATGGCAAATGATAGGGGTAAAGAAGAGTAAGACTTAAGGCATGTTGAGCTTGAGGGCATCCAGAGGGCATCATAAACAGTTATGGAAGAGGATATATGGGTTTACACGCTCCATTCACTGCCATGACTTCAGCGATCCCCTCCCAGCTAATTTTCCCAGCAGTACTCAGTATTGCAGAGGAAGGTGTAGTTGAGATATAATTTAAGGCTAGGGTTAGACATTTGCACATCATTCATAAGAGAGGACTTTATTCATACATTTCTCCTTCATTCTCAGAAGACAAGTGATTGAACTTTATAACCAATTTAAAATTGATATGTTTAATTCTTTCTCGTGGTGGGTAAACACCATTGTTGAACGAAGGTTTGAAATGCCTGGATTCTAGTCCCAGGTTGAATCAGGCAGCTCATTTTACTTATTTTTCAAAAGAGTATTGGGTTAAATGATCAGATCTGGGTTTGATTCACAGGGTGGGATGAGGACAGTTGAGATGCCAGCAACAAGGAATCCCAGGGCCTGGGTTAAACTGGGCAACGGTTTGTGATCATATACCAACCACTTGATTGAAGAAGATTGCAGATTTTAGATGAGAAAAGAAACTAGGAGCTTTGGTCAGATTCGTTTCAAGCTTTAGCTTTAAAGGGCAAGTCCAGTGCAAGAAAAGGAATTAAATCAAGGTGTTAAGGGCAGAGAAGGGCTTTCTCTGATCACCTACCTCAGGTAGGTCTCATTAACCATACCACCAAGCGTCTCAACCCTTTGTTGTTTCCTTCATGGCGCTCATCATAAAGCCTTTTGTTTACACATCTGTTTACTTGTGACTTCTTCACTAAATATTAGTATCATGAGGGCAGCAGCTTCCTATCTTTTTTATTCATTTATCCTCATTGCCCAGAACAGTGGCTGGCACATAGTAGATACACTCATATATTGAGTGAATGAAGCTGAATTCAAGGTCAGTTGAGGCAAATGGTTCTGGAATGAGCTTATAAATAAGATAGAAGAGACTACAACTTCCTCTTATCGGGGCTTGCTATTGATGGGGTGGGCTGACATGTCTGCACAAGGACCTTGGCCAGAGCAAATCAGTTTTTATGGTTCCTACATCTGTCAAGTACCTCTTAATAATGTCCTTTATATTCTGGAACCAAAGACTTTCACTTTCTTTCTCTCTGACATCTTTGCTCCTGCCAGAATCTAGTGCTTGTATCATCTCTAGAAAACCATGTCAATTGTCTCTCCTGTCAATGGTAGGGATGCCCTGTCTCTGGAGTGAGCCCTTTGAACTATATATTGTAATAAAACATAGCAGTTGGAACAATGTTGAGAATCTGATGTTCATATTTGCTTACCACTCATAGCTTAGTACTTTCAAGTCCTGTCTATGCATGTTTTTATGTATATAGAAATGAAGAAAAGATAAACGTCTGTAACCAAGTCTTTAAACAAAGTTTCAAGAGATATTCTTTGATTACTCTTCAATCATTAGAGATGCTGGCAGCAACAAAATGCTTAGCTTTTTTCAGTCTTTAAAAGAGGCTGTGACCCAGTCACTCCATGATGAAAGCCAAGTAGTATAGCCACTGTGGGGTATAGAGGACAAAGTCAGGGTCTGTGTCAGTGTCAGGTAAATGAACTGCAAATGTTATCTGGGAGGCAAAGGGAGTAATCAAGGAGGTGAACCCAAGACCAGTTGCCAAGGATCAGTCATTACAGGTCAGGTCCTAGTCCAAAGGTATTGGTCAGTTAAATGGAAGGACAGAGATTGAAAGACTAAATATCATTACGATGTCAGTCCTACCCAAAATGATTTACAGATTCAGTGCAATCCCAACAGTCTTTTTTTTTTTTTTCAGAAATGGAAAAGCCAATTATCACATTTTTTTTGGAAGGAAAAGGGGCCCTGAATAGCTAAAAATGTCTTAAAAATGAAAGAATTTGGAGGACACTCACCTCCCGCCTATAAAGCATATTACTTAGACACAGTGGTAAAAAAACAGCATGGTGCTGGCATAAAGACAAATGCATTGACCAATGGAACCGAATCGAGAACTCAGAAATAGACCTTCATATCTACAGTCAAGTAATTTTTGACAAGGCTACCAAGCCCACCCAGCTGGGCCAGAACAGTCTGTTCAATAAATGGTGCTGGGAGAACTGGACTCACACCTCATATAAAAATTAACTCAAAATGGATCAAGGACCTAAATATAAAAGCTACAACCATAATACTCTTAGAAGAAAACAAAGAAACATTTTCAAGATCTTGTGCTAGGTAGTAGTTTCTTAAACACAAAGCTTGAGCAATGAAAGAAAGAAAAAAAAAATAGATAAATGGGACTGCCTCAAAGTTAAAAACTTTGTTCTTCAAAAGATTTTGTCAATAAAGTAAAAAGGCAGCCCACATAATGGGAGAAAATATTTGGAAGCCGCATTTCCAATAAGGGTTTGATATCCATGTTATATAAAGAGATAATTCAAGGGAGTGGATGTGGCTCAAGCAACTGGGTGCCTGCCTCCTACATGGGAGGTCCTGGGTTCAGTTCCTAGCATTTCCGAAAGACTAGCAGGCAATGAGCATACAGAAGAGAGAGCCATGGGAGGGAGAATAAAATTTTTTGAAAAGAGATAATCCAACTAAGCAACAAAAAGACAAACATCCCAATTAAAAATGGGCAAAAGACAGACATTTTTCCAAAGAGGAAATACAAATGTCCAAAAAGCACACGAAAAAATGTTTACCATCACTAGCTATTAGGGAAATGCAGATCAAAACTACAATGAGATATCATTTCATACCTTATAGAATGGACATTATTGAAAAAAACAACAACAGAAAACTACAAGTGCTGGAAAGGATGTGAAGAAATAGGAACACTTATTCACTGTTGGTGGGATTGTAGAATGGTGCAGCTTCTGTGAGAGAGTTTGGCAGTACCTCAAGAAGCTGAATATAGAACTGCCATATGATCCAACAATCCTGTTACTATGAATATATTCAGAAGAACTGAAAGCAAGGACATGAACTGACATTTGCACAGCGATGTTCATAGCAGCATTATTCACAATTGCTAAAATATGGAAACAGCTCAAGTGTCCATCAACCAATGAATGGATAAACAAAATGTGATATATATACACAATGGAATACTATTCAGCTGTAAGAAGAAATGAAGCCAGAATGCATATGATAACATGGATACACCTAGAGGATATTATTTTGAGTGAAATAAGCCAGACACAAAAGGACAAATATTGTATGGTCTCACTAATATGAACTAAATACGATGAGTAAACTCAGAGGTAAACTCTAGAATATAGGTTACTAAGATATAGAAGGTGAGGTGAGAATGGAAGATGATGCTCAATGTATGAAGTATTATTAATAAGGTTAATTGTAAAGGTGTGGAAATGAATAGAGTTGAGAGTAACACATTATAATGCTTATAACTAACACTGCTGATTTATAAATGTGATTGTGGCTGAAAGGGGTAGTATGTGGAAGTAAATTTGAATTGAAGGAAACTAGGGAATAATCTAAGGAATGTATAAGAGTGATTTCGGTCATGGATGATGAATGTGGTTAATAGTATAAATATAAGAATGTTCTTTTACAAAGTGTTAAAAATATCATGATACATGGTAAAATTACAACTAATATAACTTATGGACATAGTTAAAAGTAATAGTGTAATATTTTTGCAGCAAAGGCAATGAAGATATATTAATTTTAAGGGACAAAAATAGAGGGGTAAAAGTGGGTATGGGACTTTTCCATTTGGAGTAATGAAAACATTCCAAAATTGACTGAGGTGAGAACACCACAACTCTGATGAAAATGAGAACCACTGAGTGTACACTTTGAATACATTGTACAAAGCATGGGACTGTGTAACACAGGGAATCCTGTAGTGGAAGATGGACTGTGGTTAACAGAACAAATATGAGAAGGTTCTCTTGACTATAACAAATACACAATACTAATACAGGGTGTTAATAATTGGGTGGTTTGTGGAAAAAATACAACAAATGTAAGATATGGGCTATAGTTAGTAGTAAAATTTTGAGGATGCTCTTTCATAGTTTGTAACAAATGTTTCACAACAATGCTAGGTGGTGGTGGTGGGGTGATGTATGAGAATGCTGTATGATGTTTTTTGTGTAAGTTCACAACTTTTATTATACACTGTTTATATATATGCACATATGAATATATACTTCAATAAATTGTTTTTAAAAAGGCATTGGGTCAGGAATTGTGGGAAGATGGCAGAGTAGGAAGCTCCAGAAATCAGTCCTTCCACCAGAACAGCTATTAAATAGGCAGGAACTGACTCAACTATTTCAAAACTCTGGTGCCTAGTGGCATAACGTGTAGCACTCAGATAAGAGCAGAAGTAAGAGACTCTGGTAAATATGAATAAATTGCTCTCTCCCTGCGGTGGTTACCAGCACTCATCCCCCACTCTCATGGCAGAGCAGTGGAATACAGCCCCTGTTGTAGCTTGCTGGTGACCGAGAGGGACATAAAAATCCACTTTGCCAATATCTGGGTCAGGGGGTCAGGTAGGATGATCACTGCTTTTGATTAGCTATTTCTAGCTATACTCAGTGCTGAAATGCAAATGCATAATAAGGAATTATATCTATGATTTTGGACATGCAACATACAAAGATATAGTTTTAACAAGTATGAAAAGGAGGGGAATGGAAGGGTTATATGAAAAGTGTATATTTATACTATTGAAGTCAACTTGGTATGAAATCAAATGATTGTTATATTTAGGATGTTAAATTTTAACCCCATGGCAACCACAAGGAAAATATATGAAAAATATATCCACATAGAAAAGAGAAGGGACTCTATATGGTACAACTCAAAAAAATCAAATAAACGTGAAAGTAGGCATTAATAGAAGAATTGAGGAACAAAAATGGTATAAAACTTATGTAGTAGTTTGAGACTGTCTGTACTCTAGAAAAACATGTTCTTAACTTTAATCTGTTACTGTGGGAGTGAACCCATTGTAAGTAGGGACTTTTGATGAGATTACTTCAGTTAAGGTGCTGCCATGCCCAATCCGGATGGGTCGTAATCCTACTACTGGAGTCCTTCATAAGCAGAATGAAATCCAGACAGAAAAAGAAAGCTATAATGAGCAGCCAGAAGATGAAATTCAATTAAACCTACAAGAGAACAGATTGCCCAGGAGAGGCTGCCATGTGCATTGTAAAATGTGAGGTGAGAATCCAAGGACCAAGGATTCCCAGCAGCCAGCCCCAGAATACCAGTCTTGAGGAAGAAAGTATTGTCTTGGTGATGCCTTGGTGTGGACTATCCTTTAGCCTCAAATCCATAAGAAAATAAATTCCCCTTGTTTAACCCAACCCATTTCAGGGTATTTGCTTGAGCAGCCTAGGAAGCTACAGCAGATTTTGGTATGAGGAGAGCAGTGTGCTGCTATTGCAAATACGGAAAATGTGGAAATGGCTGTGGAATTGGGTAATGGGTAGAGGCTGGAAGAATTGTGAGGTACTTGATAAAAAAATGTCTAGATTGCTTTGAAGAGACGGTAGATATATGGGTGCTAAAGGTACTTCTGATGAGGCTTTAGAAAAAAGTGATGAATGTGTTATTGGAAATAGGAGGAAAGGTGATCCTTGTTTTAAAGTGGTAGAGAACTTGGCAAAATTGAGTTCTGATGTCAGATGGAAGGTAGAATTTGAAAGTGATGAACTGGGAAAACATGTTCTCCATTTGCACAAAAAGGAGGATCCCTACATCACCTCTTATACAAAAATAGACTCAAAATGGACCAAAGACCTAAATATAAGATCTTGAAGTATAAAACTCCTAGAAGAAAATGTAGGGAAGCATCTTCAGGACATCATGTTAGGAAATGGTTTCTTGTATTTCAACAAAATACAAAATAGATAAACAGGACCTCATCAAAATTAAAAACTTTTGTGCCTCAAATGACTTTATCATGAAAGTTAATTGACAGCCTATGCAATGGGAGAAAATATTTGGAAACCACATATCCAATAAAGCTTTAATATCCAGAATATATAAAGAAATCCTTCAACTTAACAGAAAGATAAACAACCCAATTTAAAAATGGGCAAAAGACTTGAATAGACATCTCTCCAAAGAATATATACAAATGGCCGAAAGCACATGAAAAGATGCTCAACATAATTAACCATTAGGGAAATGCAAATCAAAACCACAATGAGGTACTATTTCATAACCTCTGGAATGGTTTCTATTAAAATGTGGAAAATAAGTGTTGGAAAGGATGTGGAGAAATAGGAACACTCATTCTTTGTTTGTGGCAATGTAAAATGGTGTAGCCACTGCATAGCTTACTCAGGAACTGCCAAAGTATAGAAATAACATATGACCTGGCATCCCACTAATCATTATCTACCCAAAAGAATTGAAGTTAGGGACAAACAGATATTTGTACACCAATGTTCATAGCAGCATTATTCACAACTGCCAGAAGACAGAAGGAACCCAAGTGTCCATCAATGGATGAATGGCTAAATACAATGTGGTATATATACACAACGGAATATTATTCAGCCATAAAAAAGAATGAAGTTTTGATACATGTGACAACATGGATGAACCTTGAGTAATCATGTTGAGTGAAATAAACCAGACAGAAAAAGACAAATATTCTATGACCTCACTGATATGAAATAATTAGAATAAGCAAACTGATAGAGTCAGAATCTAGAATATATGTTACCAGGGGATGGAATGTGGGTAAAGAATAAGGAGTTAATGCATAAAATACACATTCTATTTGGGATGACGGAAAAGTTTTGGTAATGGATCATGGTGATGGTAGCACAAAATTTGAACGTAATTATCACTGAATTATATATTTGAAAGTGGGTTAAAGGGGAATTTTAGGTTGTATATATGTTACTAGAATATTTAAAAATCCATGGAACTGTACTACACAGCAAATCCTATTTTAAACGATGCGCTATAGTTAACAATGCAATTATAAAAATATGCTTTCATCTACTGTAACAAATGTACCACACCAAAGCAAGGTGTTAATTATAGGGTGGTATATGGAAACCCTATATTTTTTGCATGGTTGTTCTGTCAACCCACAACTTCTCTAATAAAAAACAAACAAATACACACAAAAAAACATAGGAATATATAACACAGTGAACCCTAATGTAAACTATGGACTATATTCAATACTATAATTATAGTTTTGTTTCACAATTGTAATAATGGTACTAATACAAGGTGTTAATAATATGGAATACTGCATGTATGAAGATGTATAGAAGCTCTGTATTTTCTGTATGATTTTTCTGTAAACCGATAACTTTAATAATAAAAAAGATCCTTTAAAAATGAGGCATTGTGTCACATCTAAGGGTGAAACACAGGCAGCTAGTGAGGTCTTAATTGACACTTGCTGCTTTGGCATCTGGTGACCCTACGTGTTGAGCTATAACATGGACTGAGTTAATGAGGAGTCTTAATTTTTGGCCACTTTAGAATAGTAGTCAAGAACAAGATTTGGGCATCTGACAAACTTCCCAAGCATCAGTCTTACACACACAACCGTGGACTCAATATCTCTTCTTGGTTGTTTCACACCTAACACAGCTAAAGCCATGATCATTGGCCTGAGTTGAGGGAGAGATGCTGATGCCATTCATGGCAAATATGGGTTACTTACTCATGCATCTTTCTTGGACTTTCTGGTTCTGTCCATGCTCTATATTGGATGTACCATTTCCATCTTATAATGGGTTGTTGTTGAGCTCATCTGACTTATGACTTGGTGTGTCTGACTGGATTCAGCTCATATTGGGCAGTTCTGGGAACACAATTGCTTGGTGTTAGCACTCCATCTCCACCAGAGCCCAGTAGCACAACAGGAGCTGGTTTTCAAAAGGTGTATAATTCTCCACTGAAGATGACATCAGCTTGCTCCAGAACCCCAGGGATCTATACTATTATTGTCTCACTAGAACTTGCCACGTATTCTATACTGTATATTTTTCCAGTACTTCTAACATCATAGGGTCCTGCTAGACAAAACACAACAGCCTAGAACAGTAACACGTTCCTTCCCTTTCTGCTCTGGGTCTGGCCAAAGCCTGCCGACTTTCAGATCACCTGGTATTCAAGCCAGAGTGACTTCCTCATGTATGGATTAGCTTTCTTCAGAACCCAAAGATGTACACCAGGCACTGTGTTTCCTTCTTTTTGGCAGGAGGTACAAGACGGCAATAATTTATATTTATTTTGAAGGGAAAAATTCCAGAATATCTTCGAAACTAGATCTCTAAAACTGTTATGGATATGACAAGCCTCTAAATCTTTTGGCACATATGTGTCTTACTAAGGCCTCCTCTTGTTCAACTCAATCAACATAAGTTCATTGATGTAATGGATCATTGTGATGTTCTGCAGGGTGTCCAGAAGGTCCAGGTTAACACTATATTATAAAGTAGAGCAGGAGAGTTAGCCAAGCCCTGAGACCAACAGTAAGTGTATACTGTTGTCCTTTCCATGTGACTGATAGTTGATAGCCACCACTGAACATTTTAATGATGCTGGTACCCCACTCACTAGCATGTTTTTTTAGCATCTTGGTAAATTGCATGTTCTAATCATCTGTTAGTTCTTCCAGTCATACATAGTGTGTGTATATCAGCAAGTCCATTTCTCTGAGCCCTTTAGTATCTTCTTCCACTGTCTCCCACAGCAATTTGGCATTTTTACTTTTCTCAGCATGAACCATCATTTTTTCCATGCTTCTAGAAGCCATTGTAATAGCAGGCTCAAATCTTGTGTCTTGGGAAATTACTTCTAAGTCAGCAAACTATTTCCTGCTCAGTCTTCTTCATCAAGCAGCCTCAGAAACCAATCCCCCATGCACTCCCCTATCTCCTCACAATACATATTGGACAGGGGTATACTCCCATTATATGTCCCTATGTAGGTTATATTTCTACTAAACTTAGTCATAGGCTTAAGTCACCAGAAGAAGGGGTGCAGCTGGGTCCCAAAACCCTTGCAGTGTCTTCTGGCACTTTTTTGGGTAGTTCTTCATAGGCATGGGAGGGACAAATCTGTAAGATCAGAAGGTTTCTAGGAATATCAAAATATTTGGAGGCACCCAACCAAATGTCTCTATAGCATGTGCTAGGTCAAGATTATAAATAGCAAACGGGATCATAAATACAAGGAAGACAAACAAGGGGCATCTGGGACAATTTCTACAAAAGATAATTATATCTGTGCAGTTTACCTTTCTATGTTGTGGAATGTGGGTATGGAGGGTTGACTTAAAGAAATGGTGTTGGATAGAGAAGTGAGGGAACAGATCAGGCTAATGAGCAAAATCTCTGCTCTGGAATCAAAGCATATCTCCCTTGGTCCCAATGCCATTCCTGTATTTCTGGACATTAGACTCTGCCTAGATCTGTAGCCTACTTTTCCCTGTGTCACTTAGCAATCTTGCAGGTCTTGTCCCTCAGGCTTGATTGTAAATCTCATTTAATCCCTAAGCCCTTTGGTTGCCCCTGTTTAGAGGCTATATCACGTTGGATTTGGAATGACTAATCAGGCCCTAGCACCACCACTCACTACCTAGGTGCCCTCATAGAAGTTACTTAACCTGTTACAGAAGTTAACCCCTGTATTAAACAGGAATACCAGAATCCTCACATGTCCTTGAGGTAGGCAACATGAAAACAGGTACAATTCTATGTTTCAGGCAGGGTCTCAATAGATAGCATACTCCAATTGGGATAATTTGATGAGGGTTTATTTACAGGGGGACTATTATAGAGATGTAGCAGTGCAGGAATCATAAGAAATTGAGCAGCTTGGGGTCTGGATCAGTGGGACCCTGCACACTCCAATCAGTAAGAAGGAAGGGAATAATTCCTGGAAGCTTGGAGAGATGGTATAGAGAAGCGGGACATAACCTGCCTGAGGAAACCTCACAGGGAAGGAGTCGGGAGAGTAAATACTTTGAACACCACTCTTTTCCATCCCTTTCTCTGATCTCCTGTCTTGTCCCTCAAAGACTGAACTCAACAAGATACCAGGGGACATACCACCCTGAGGATGTGGTTCAGACAAGCCAGCCTCTTGGGCAGAAAGCAGACTAGTGAGCCTAGAATGTGAATCTGCAATGGCAAGCAGAACCTGTCCTGTACAATTCCAATTTGGACAGAACAATAAAGTGGTGACTAGCTGTTAGATTTAACTTGAGTAAAAAGCTACTTGCTAGTAGTAATAGCAACTACTTAATATTCTAAAAAGAATGGAAAGTATTTCCTAAGGATTTTTTTAGTTATCAACTAGACTGGGCAATACATTAAATAGATATTCCCATTAGGTCCCAATTCTCTCAACAGATTTTTAATTACAGATATTAACTTTTCTGGTCCTCACTTAACAGACTGAGTGGTGTGTCCAGTTCACATAGCTAGTCAGTGGAAGAGTTGGCACTCAGATTCAGATCTTTCTGGCTTTACAAAACCCATGCTCTTTCTATTATAACATGAAAGAAACCTCATGAAGATGAGGTTTGCGATATGCACAATTTTGACCCTTTAAGAACCCTACATTTTCTGTGTAGTTTTTTAATAAACCTAAAACTGCTTTAAAACAGGGTTTATTATTTTATTTAAAAAACTGAATTTATTTTTTAAAAATATTTCCTTCCATCACCTTAGTCTCATTCAGTGAGACTATTTGGAATTTGGAAGGTCAGAAAGGGTAACTTGAAAATGTGGGAAGCAAAGCTCATGAGAAAGGAAATCCTGTTCTTGTCTTGGTTGAATAAAAAAAAAAAAAAAAAAAAAAAAACACTGGGCAAAATGCTGACACAGCTTACCTACCAGAAAATCCAAGCAGCCTGACTTCTGCCTAACAAGGCCTAGATTCTTGGGGTCAAGTACATTTCATAGCTTCATGTGAAGCTGAGCCACTTGAAATTACCAACACCCTACTCTCTTCTACTGACAATTTTCACTTTGATTCCACTTTACTTAATTTCCTCTTCTGCTACCAGTTACTGGCCACAAAAGCAGCATTAACACAATAAAAACTATGATACAGCTGAGGAAAATGAAAGGGATTCATTTGGGGGGAGGAGTATTATTTATGGTAGGAAACATGTCGGGTACTTTTATGTTAAACATCAACCCTTACTATGTACAACAATCTCATTCAATCTTAAATCTATGTTAGCTTCATTTTATACAAGACGGTGTGCTCAGAGGTTCAATTTGATTAAAGTCACACACGAAGTCTAAAGGATTTTTGTATGGGTAGAGTTTTTACCCCATTTCCCTAGAAAAGAAGTCTGAGTCTAAAGGTTATGTGCTAATACTTTGGGGAGTAAACTTCAAGGGAAGCAGGAATGAGGGGGAAAAGAAGTGAGGCAGTGAAGAAGGAGAACAAATATACAACATGCATTCTGAGCTACACAGTTTAGGGACAAGTCAATGGCCTAGTCTTGCTGGCCATCTTTAGAGAGGCTGTATGGAGCTGTTATGTCTCAAAACTATCTGGACGGAAGAAGAATTTGTCCATGAGTTCCCATCTCCCAGCAGTTAGAGTTGGCTCCAGGGGGCATTAGCTCCCAAGAGCTTCCAGGTTGTTCAACTGTGGCTGTTAGGGAGTTGGTCCCATGGTGGCTCACACCTCAGCTGTGACATGAAAGATCCAGGGCAGAAGGCAATAGGCTGGTAGGATGGGCTTGAGGCAAGGCACTGTCAGAGCAATTGCCTCTGCAAACTCCTCCATTTGTAGGAACAATGGAGGCTATAAAGATCTGGTCCAAAGTTGTGGGGGCAAAGCCAGCATTGTCTAGGGTTACATGGTTCAGAAAGCAAGATGAGGGGACACATCTGGCTAGGGCAAAATCTAAAACTGCTTCAGTTAGGATACTTAGACCTATTGCTCCCCCCTTAAATTTTAAATTATGCACAAAATATATCCATTGAAATCAGCACCGAAGTGAAGAGATTATTGTAATACTTTAAACATTGTTTTGGTTCTGAAGGTCAGGTACCATTCTTAAGAACTGATTTTTCTTTAGATGACAAAATTATAGAAGCCAATTATTATTCTCATTGAAGAAATGTTGTAGAACATTTGGAAACTATATAAAAGTATAAGGAAGAAAATTAATTAAAATCATGTGTATCAGCAATATCTATAAATAACCATTGATATTATATGAATGTATTCATATAATGGAAGGCATTATATAAATTTTAAGTTAAAAAGCCTGTTGGGGAAAATGGCATCAATGTAGGTAGGCATTGCTTAACCCTCTCACAAAAATATGGCAAATAAAAGGGCAAAAACATACCCAAGGAAGCTGCTTTGGGGATCTACAGAACAGGAGGCTGCTGAGCATCATCCAGGAGGGACTGGGACAAAGAAACAAAGAGGCCAAGGGAAAAACCATGAGTTGCTCACCCCTGTGACTGGAAATGGTGGGCAGATAAGCCCCACCCTTGAGGCAAATAGCCTCTTTGGAACCCCTGGCTCTCTCCAGCCAGATGAGAGGGAGGGAGCATTCCCTTGGAGGAAAAGGGGTCTGGTAGAGGGTGGAGAGTGGTTTCCTTTCTGTGGGTTTGGCCACCTGAACCCCCTTTGACTCTCAGGGAGGACCCCACCCTGCACTGAGGTGGGACCTGGGGAGAGAGGAGGGAGGATCTGCTCAGGCAGGCAGTTATACCCAGCCGCTCTGGGAGAGAGGAACTAGGTCAAGGAGAGGGTGGAGAAAGGCACCTAACTAGCCTGGCCCCCGAAAACAGTTAGAAGTCCAACTTGCCTGAGGGAAATGAGGGTGGGAAGAGCCAGATAAGCTTTCAGAAGCTTATTTAATTTATAGAGCTAGTGTAGCTCAGTGGTAAAATTCTTGCCTTACATGTTGAAGGTCCCTAGTTTGAGTCCCAGTAACTCCTAAGAAAAGGGATCCAGGGAGTGATCCACTGACTTATCAGGTACACAGCTAGCATCTTATGATAGGGAACTTATGGACTGAGATTCTGTTGTTTTGTTTCAGGTTTTTTGGGATCTGTTACTTTAATTTTTTTTATCGGTTCTTTTTTCCCCCTCTTTATCTTATTCACTAAAACTGGGTACATCACCTGCAGAGGGAAGGCTGCAGGGTGATTAATTGATGAGCACCAGTAGCCTGAAAAGTTCCCTAGGGGCCTAAGAGGGAAGGCTGTTCCCCTGGGTTGTTTCTTTGTTGCGGTTTTCTTTCTTTTTTGTCATCTTTTCCCTTTGTTTCCTTTTTTTTCCCTTTACTTATTTTTAAACCTATTTATTTCTTTTCTTTCCTTCATTTTTCTATCTTCTGACTTCTGTTGCTTTTCTTTCATTCCACCTCTTCTTGTTTGTTCTTCATTTTTTCTTTTCTTCTTTCTCCCCTTTTTCCCTTTCATTCTCTTCTCATCAGTCTGGCCTTTTAATTCATTCTATTTGTTTTCTCTCTATTTTGGTTCTTGTTTCATTTTTTTACTATTCCACCTTTTTTATTCTTCTTCCTTTGTATTTTTATGATTTTTTACTCATTACTTATTTAGTTTCCTAGTTATTGTACAGTTCCTCTTCTACCTTTTAAAATTTATTATTAATATTATTCTTTTTCTCTTCTTATCTCTTTCCTTTTCTTTGGTCCTAATATTTTTTTTTTCAAGGGAACACAGACAACCACAAGGATATAGAATAAGAGGAACCAAGTATTAAAAAGGAACCTTACCACATACAAAGAAACAACAAAATGAAACCCTAGAGAAGAAAGAGAAGCTAACCAATGGAATAAGCCCATCAAGATAAACAGATGCCTAGTCACCAACAAAAAAATTACAAGCCATACTAAGAAACAGGAAGACATGGCCAGTCTAATGAACAAACTTATAAACAAGAGGAGATGCAGAATGTGGAACAACTAATCAAAGATGTCCAAACAAATATCATTAATCAACTCAATGAGATGAAGGAAGAGATAAAGGATATTAAGAAGTCACTGTGAGAACATACTAAAGAAATTGTAAACATACATCAAAAGATAATGGATCTGAATGGCAAAATGCAAGAAATCAAAAATACACTGGAAGCACATAATAACAGATTTGAACAGGCAAAGGTAAGAATCAGTGATATTGAAGACAATACTTCTGAAATCAGACAGATAGATAAAAAGATAGAAAAAATTCACCAGGGATTTAGGGAT
Source organism: Tolypeutes matacus (assembly GCA_026826555.1). Taxonomy (NCBI): domain Eukaryota; kingdom Metazoa; phylum Chordata; class Mammalia; order Cingulata; family Chlamyphoridae; genus Tolypeutes; species Tolypeutes matacus. The sequence goes on from JAKSZT010053883.1 coordinate 51,502,771, forward strand.
TTGAGTGACAACACAAAACACATAAACATATGCATTATAGGCATATCAGAGGAAGAAGAGAAGGGAAAGGGGACAGAAGGAGTGTTAGAGGAAATAATGGCTGAAAATTTCCCAACCATATTGAGGGAAAGGATGTACATATCCAGGAAGTGCAGCACACCACAAACAGTATAAATCCTAACAGGGCTACCAAAAGACATATACTTATCAAATTGTCCTATGCTCAAGACAAAGAGAATACTGAAAGCAGCAAGAGAAAAGAGATTCATCACATACAAGGAAAGCTCAATAAGATTAAATGCTGATTTCTCATTTGAAACCATGGAAGCAAGAAGGCAGTGATATGACATAGTTAAGGTGCTAAAAGAAAAATCTGCCAGCCAAGAATTCTGTATCCAGGAAAACTGGCATTCAAAAATGAGGGAGAGTTCAAAATATTCACAGATAAACAGAAATTAAGGGAGTTCGTCAACAAGAAACCTGACCTTCAAAAAATATTAAAGAGAGCTCTGCAGATTGAAAGGAAAAAAACAGGAGAGAGAGTGTTGGAAGAGAGTATAAGAAAGAAGATTATTGATAAGAATAACTAAAAAGATAAAAGGAGAAATAAAAACAACGTGACATATATAAACCTAAAGAAAGATGGCTAATGTAAGTAATGACTTGACAGTGATTACATTGAATGTTAATGGATTAAACTCTCCAATCAAAAGACAGATTGGTGAAATGGATAAGGAAATATGACCCATCTATATGCTGTCTACAAGAAATGCACCTTAGACCCAGGGCAGCAAGGTTAAAGTAAGCAGTTGGAAAACAATTTTACATGCAAACAATAACCAAAAAAGGGACAAAATAGACTTTAAATGCAAAACTATTGTAAAAGACAAAGAAGGACATTATCTATTAATGAAAGGGGTAAAGAAAGAACAGTCATAAACACTTATGCACCTAACCAGCATGCCTCAAAATATATGAGGCAAACACTGGAAAAACTAAGTGGAAAAATAGATGCCTCAACAATTATAGTGGGGGATTTTAATATACCATTATCACCATTAGACAGAACATTTGGCAGAGAATCAGTAAAGAAACAGAGACCTTGAATAATATATTAGAGAATGTAGATCTAATAGACATATACAGAACATTATACCCCAATACAGCAGGATATACATTCTTCTCTAGTGCATATGGATCATTCTCCAGGATAGACCACATGGTAGGCCACAGAACAACTCCTCAATGAATTCAGAAAGATTGAAATTATACAAAGGAATTTCTTTGACCAAAATGGAATGAAGCTGGAAATCAGTAAGGGGCAGAGAATCAGATTAGGCACAAAGATATGGAAGTTAAACAACACACTCTTGGACAATCAGTGGGTCAAAGAGGAAATTGCAAACAAAAATCAGTAACTGCCTTGAAACAAATGAAAATGACAACAGAACATATCAGAACCAATGGGATGCAGACAAAGCAGTGTTGAGAGGGAAATTTATAGCCATAAATACCTATATTAAAAAAGAAGAAAGAGCTAAAATCAAAGACTTAACTGCACACCTGGAGGAATTAAACAAAAACAACAAATTAATCTCAAAGCAAGTAGAAAGAAGGAAATAAAATTAGAGTGAGATTGAAAATAAGAAAGCACTAGAAAAAAATTAAAACCAAAAGTTGGTTCTTTGAGAAGATTAATAATATTGACAAACCCTTAGCTAGACTAATTAAGAAAAAAAGAGAGAAGATGTAAATACATAAAATAAGAAACAAGGAGATATCACCACTGATCCCACATAAATAGAGAGTATCATAAGAGGATACTTTGAAAAACTGTATGACAACAAGATGAATAACTTAGATGAAATTGACAAATTTCTAGAAACACAAGCAACCTACATTGATGAAGGAAGAAGTTGATGAACTCAACAGACCAATCCCAAGTAATGAGATTGAATTAGTCATCAAAAAGCTCCCAAGTGAGAAGCAGATGTGACTCATCCAGTTGGACACCCACCTACTACATGAGAGTTCCCAGGTCTCCTGGAGAAGGCGAGTAAACAATCAGCAGACAGAGAAGAGAACCATCTTGGGGAGTATAAGTAAAATAAATAAAGTAAATAAATAATAATAATCAAAAAACGTTTCCAACTAAGAAGAGCACCCAGGAACACACGGCTTCACAGATGAATTCTACCAAACATTCAGGAAAGAACTAACACAAATCCTGCTTAAACGCTTCCAAAAAATAGAATTGGCAGGAACATTGCCTAACTCATTCTATGAAGCCAACATTACCCTATACCAAAGCCAAATAAAGATGCTACAAGAAAGGAAAACTCAGACCAACCTCTCTGATGAACCTGGATGCTAAAATCCTCAACATGCTAATTGTATTCAACAACACATCAAACAAATTATACATCATGACCAAGTGGGTTGTATCCCTGGTATGGAAGGATGGTTCAACATAAGAAAAATCAATGTAATACATCACATTAACAGGTCAAAATTTTTAAAAATCACATAATCATCTACTGATGCAGAAAAAGCATTTGACAAAGTACAGCAGCCTTTCCTTATAAAAACACTTCAAAAGATAGGAATAGTAGGAAACTTCAACACAATAAAGGTTATATAGGTGCCACACTAATGAAGAATGTTTATTTGGGAGGTTGTGGGAGGTGTGGGAGGTGTGGGAGGTGGTGGGAATCCCTATATTTTTGTGTAACATTTATGTAATCTAAGTATCTTTTAAAAAAATAAATTAAAAATAAATAAAGGATATATAGGAAAACCCCACAGCTAACATCAAATTCAATGGTGAGATACTAAAAGTTTTCCCTCTAATATCTGGAACAAGACAAGGATGCCCACTGTCACCACTCTTATTTAACATTGTGTTAGAAGTACTTCCTCAAGTACTTAGGCGAGAAAAAGATATAAAAGGCATCCAAATTGGAAAGGAGAAATAAAAATTCCCCTGTTTGCAGATGACATGATCCATAACATAGAAAGCCCTGAGAAATCTACAGCAAAGCTTCTAGAGCTGATAAATGAGTTCAGTAATATAAGATCAAAGCACAAAAATGAGCAGCATTTCTGTACACCAATAATGAATCTGAGGAGGAAACCAAGAAAAAAATTCCATTTACAATAGCAACCAAAAGAATCAAATACCTAGGAATAAACTTAACTAAAGATGTAAAGGACTTGTATGTAGAAAACGATACAACATTGTTAAAGAAAATCAAAGAAGACCTAAATAAATGGAAGAATATTCCCTGTTCATGGATTGAAGACTAAACATCATTAAAATGTCTGTTCTACCCATGTTAATTTAAAGATTTAACACAATCCCAACAAAAATTACAACAGTATTTTTCGCCAAATTGGAAAAGCTAACTATGAAGTTTGTTCAAAAGGGCAAGGAGCCCTGAACAGCCAAAGACATATTGAAAAAGAAAAATGAATTGGAGGAATTACACTACCTGACTTTAAAACATACTACAAAGCTACAGTGATCAAAACTGCATGGTTTTGGCACAAGGATAGACATACTGACCAATGGAACTGAATTGAGAATTCTCATATAGCTCCTTGTATATACAGTCAACTGATATTTGGCAAGGCCACCAAGCCAATTCAAATGGGAGAGAATGACCTCTTCAACAAACAGTGCTTGGAGAACTGGATATCCATATCCAAAAGAATGAGATATACATCTCACACCCTATACAAAAATTAACTCAAGATGGATCAAAGATCTAAATACAAGAGCCAAGTCCACAAAGCTCTTAGAAGATACTGCAGGGAAGCATCTATGGGATCTTATAGGAGGAAATATTTCATAAACTTTACACTCAAAGCAATAGCAACAAAAGAAAAAATAGATAAATGGAATCTCCCCCAAATTACAAACTTTTGCACCGCAAAGGAGTTTGTCAAGAAAGTGAAAATTCAGCCTACTCAATGAGAGGATATATTTGGTAACCAACTATCCAATAAGGGCTTAATATCCAGCATATAAAAAGAAATCCTACATCTCAAAAATAAAAAGCCAAACAACCCATTTAAAAAATGGGCAAGTGATTTGAATAGACAGTTCTCCTAAGAAAAATACAAATGGCTAAAAAGCACATGAAAAGATGTTTTCTACAACATCACTAGCTATTAGGGAAATGCAAAATCAAAACTACAATGAGATATCATCTTCTACCCATTAGACTGTTGGCTATTAAAAAAACAAACAGAAGACTATAAGTGTTAAACAGGATGTAGAGGAAAGAGGACACTTACCCACTGCTGGTGGGAATGTAAAATGGTGCAGCCATTGTGGAGGGCAGTTTAGTTCCTCAGGAAGCGTACTATAGTACTGCCATATGATCCAGAAATCCCACTGCTGGGTATATACCCAGAAGAATTCAAAGCAGGGACACGAACAGATATTTGCACACCAATGTTCAAAGTGGCATTATTTACTATTGCCAAAAGTTGGAAGCAACCCAAATGTCCATCAACAGATGAATGGATAAACAAACTGTGGTATATACATACAATGGAATACTACTCAGCTATAAGAAGGAATGCAGTATTAACTCACGTGATAGCATGGATGAATCTTGAAGATCTTATGTTGAGTGAAACAAGCCAGGCACTGAAGGACAAATATCAGATGAACTCACTGATATGATATGAGGAAGATGGGTTTGCAGGAGACAGAAATGGAGTACAGGGTGGTTGAGCCAATGCCCATAAGGGCAAAATCTATGATAAGAGGGAACGGTGTGGTTGGGCAGTGGATGGGCATGACAATGGTGCAGTGACATTATTGTGTTTGGCGGTGCTGGGCTGAGGGGGAGTAGGTTGTGGGGTGTTAGGTTGGACTGTCCATGGAACTGAGGGGAGGGTTGGGGGAAGGAGCAGGTGAACTATGGGGATTTGCAGGTCTGGTTAAAACTACAACTTTCAGAATGTTCTTTTGGCAAAATGGCAGGGGTGGGTTAATGGTACAGGGTGTCAGGTATGGGAGGTTATATGGGATAGGGTGCACCTGGGGCAGGCTTCTATGGAATATCTAAGTGTTCATCTTGTGATAGTGTGTTATATCAGTGGGTGGAGACCCGCACAATAAAACAAGAAAATATTAATCTCTCATCCAAGGGAGTCCTGCTGTGTTCTCAATTAGAGGACAAGAATCTCTCGAGAACATAGGCAGTGCCTAATAAAAGAAAACAGACCAATATGTCAAGCCTTTAATATTATTGCAAGTAACTATGAATTTTATTCTTCCAAAATTGAAACTTAGTGATTACCATAGGTTCCTGGGGGGGTGGGGGAGAATAGAATAGATGGAATATAGGGCATTTTTAGGGCATTAGAATTGTTCAGCATGATTTTGCAATAATGGATAAGGGCCACTTCAAATTTTGTCAAAATCTGTAAAAGTGTACAATCCAAAACGTGAACTATACTGTAAACCATTGACCAAGGTTAGTAGCAATGCGTCAATATTTGTACTTCAATTGTAACAAATGGACCAGCCACATATAAAATGTGGTTAATAAGGGACAGGGGAAGCGGGGAGGGCATTGGGTATATGGGAATCATCTGTATTCTTTATGCGACTTTTCTGTATCCTAGAGCTTCTTTGAAGATCAAATGAAAAAAATAAGACACTGAGGGAATATATAGAAGAAAATGTCACTGTACATACAAGACAACAGATCTTACAATGATGAAAGATACAATGTCTAAATTTTTATTAAATTTTTTATTATTTCAAATTGTTTTAAAATTTTTTTTGTATTTTATTGCCTATTATTTAGATTATTATTTCACTTTCTTATTAATTTTATTTGGTTATTTTGTTGGCTTCATTTTTGGAGAGGTTTTGGATCACAGAAGGGTCACAGCAGTAGTGGGGAGGATCACTGGTGTGGGGTGTCAGTGATGTGGGAATGCATGGGAAGGGGTTCACCTGGGGCATGCCTCTAATACATGTTCAAGTGTTCATGGGACATTGTCTTGGTGGGTGGAAAGCCACACAATAAACTGAAAGAACATTGAATTCCCATCCTGGGGAGTTCTGCTGCATTCTCTAATAGGACAGCAAGAATCCCCCAAGTGCAAGAGCAATGTCTGGTGAAGCAAGACAGACCATTATGCCAGGCCCTTGACATTGATGATTGTACTTATGAACCATTTCTTATGAAACTGAAACTTAGCCTAGTATTATATACTGCCTTAGAGTTACCTCCTGAAATCCTCCTTGTTGCTCAAATGTGGCCTCTCTCTAAGCCAAACTCAGCATATAAATTCACTACCTTCCCCCCGCCCCCCGGCATGAGACCAGACTCCCGGGAATGAGCCTCCCTGGCACCGAAGGATTATAACCAAGCACCAACTAGTAATGTATCTGGAAAAAGAACTTGATCAAGAGGGGGAAATGGCAAATACAAATGATTTTTTATAGCTAAGAGATTTCAAAGTGAGTTGGGAGGTCATTCCAGAAGTTATGCTTATGCAAGTCTCAGCAGGATCTCATTGACTGCCAGAGTAAAGAGTGCCTCAAATAGCAGGACCCCTGAGGGCTCCAGAGATATCCAGAAGCTATAAGCACGGCAGACAGCTCAGGAATTTGGTCTCTTGTCAGTGGGCCTTACTTTGGAATTTATGCTAACTCTGTTGAGTTAGACTCATTTATAGGTTCATTAGACATGACTCTTCTGCCCCTTTTATTTGAACCCATAATTAGCACTATACTTGATAAATAAATGTCCCAGAGACTTAAATCTTTGGTCTGTCCATGTGCCAGCTGAGCCTTGAATCTCAGCAGAGTTGCAACACCTACTCTCCAGTTCACTGGACTCACCCAGGACAACTAACAAGGAGATGATGGACAATGCCTATCCCAAGGAAAAGAGAGGGTCTACAACTGCAGGCAATAAAGGTTCATCCATCTGCCCATGGGATCTAAGCCCCCTCTCAGTGAGAAGCAGAGTGGGCATCATAATTCCAAAATCCTCAAGATTGGGGAATGAACAATGGACTAAAGTAGACTTATTATTCTACTATAGACTTATTCTAGCAAAAGAAGAACTCTTATCATTGATGTAAAGGCAGTGGCCACCAGAGGTTCTGAGGGGTGGGAGAGGAAAGAATAGTTGTAATATGGGGGCATTTTCAGGACATTGGAATTGTCCTGCATGTCACTGCAGTGACAGATACGGGCTACTGTATATTTTGTCATAACTTACAAAATTGTGTGGGACAAAGTGTAAACTATAATATAAACTGTAGTCCATTGTTAATAGCAGTGCTTCAATACAGGTTTCATCAATTGTAACAAAATGTACCACACTAATGAAGAATGTTGCTAATGTGGGAAAATGTGGGAGGAGGAGGGAGGGAGCATATGGGAAGCCCTTATATTTTTTATGTAACATTTATGTATTTTTTTTCTTTTTTTTTTTTTATTATGGGTAAAAATCAAAATTCTCACAATACATACAAACATTTGCAAAATGATATATAAATATATATGCATATATGTGTATTTGCTTACAAAAATGTTGTTTATATATATATATATACATATATTTTAAGAGGTGCTTAGATTACCCAAAATATTACACGGAACCCACTGGGATTCCCATGTTGCCCACATCCCACACCTCCCATCACATCCCACACAAACATCTCCCACAGTGTGGCCCACCACCCTCAATGAACTTACACATCCTGGAGCCTTGCCACCAACCATAGACCACAGTTCACACTGTAGACCACACTCTCTCCCACTCAGTTCTGAGTGGTGTGTGCTGATTTAAAATGGCCTACATCCGTTGCCACAACAGTACTCAGGACAACCTCCAACTCCCAAAGAAGCCCCTGTATTTCAACTGCTCATCCCCTCCCTACCCCAAAAGTGTCAAGTGGCCACTGGTTCCACCTCATTGTTATAATTTATGTAATCTAAAGCTTCTTTAAAAATTAAATATATATGTATATATATAAAGGAACTAAAACTGTATACAAGCAGTATGTCAGCTACCTCTTATATTCTCAGCCTATCTCCATTGTTGTGGGAGACACCTGGAACCCAAGGGCTTCATTGTCATGTCTCTTGAAAATTCTATGACTGGAGATAACTGGTAAAGGCCAACTGCAGCAAACACAGCCTGAGAAGAATAAAGCGATGAAGACTCAGAGATGCAGAGCTGGCAGCTGGGAGTCTGCTGGGGCACTAAAAATTGCAAAGGATGTGGGAGGGGCACCGAGAGTTTATGCTGTATTTCTGGGGTGTTCCTGAAGAACAAATAAAGGATCCCTCTTGCTTAACCCTCAGCCCAGAGGCACATTATGTCCATAATAGAAGGATTTTTTTTTTTTTTTTTTTTTTTGTCAAAATCATCTGCCCCAGAGGCGAAACCCACAGAATCCAGAAGAGACTCATATTGCCTTCTGAGACAGACCCATGTCTTTAGGTTAGATGGGTCTGAGTCACCCCACTAGGCAAGGACCCTAGGTCCTGAAGTACTGGTGAAACCTCAAGGAAACCCAGAATGGGTAATGGAGGAAGGAGAGGAGTAGCCTGAGGGCTACTATTACCACCTGGGTTACCTGCAGCAGTGGGGACTGGAGCTTGTTCCATTAGCCTTCCCCTGTCAAGATTTGGGGGGACTACAGTGAGCCATAGCTTGACAGCCCTGAAATAGAGTAGATGAAATGATGAGCACGACTGGTGCAAGGATGGATTGTATTACACTCCTGTCCTCTAGGCCCTCCTTTCACTCCACCCATTGCTGCAGCCCCGTTTCACACAGGTGTAACCTTTCAGCACCTCCTGTTTCTTGTTTTCTGCCCAGGTCTCCTCTAAACCTCGGAGTAGGAGGTGTATGGTGACTCCTCAGCACCCGTGCTTGTGCAGACCTGGAAAGAGAGGGCGGTATCACCCTGTGGGAAACCCTTGGCCAATGGGGAATGGAGTCAATAGATACACTTCCCATCTTCCATCCACCAAGTGGATAATACCGAGGTGCATTCTACACATTTCCTCTGAGGATCCCAGTGGGACTGAGCCCCCATTGCCTATGGGGGTGATGAGCACATAATACTTCCTTTATTGGCCTTCCCATTTCCTTCTTATTTTTTCCACCCGCTCCCCCCACACTTCTCAAGATTAATTTCCCACAATAAATCACATGCTAACAAGCCATTACCTTTGGCCCAGGCTAAGATAAGTAATGTGTATTCAATTCTACATAAATATCATAAACCTTTCTCCCAAACCTTATAAAGTATATAAACATTTTTAATGGTGGTAACATAAGGCAGACTTGGGCCACACTGCCTGTCACATGACTGCCTGGTAAACAACCTGGGACAAGTCATTTAACTTTTTGAGGTCAGTTTTCTTATATATAAAATGGTGATAACAGTACCTATCTCGTAATTTTAAGTATAAACTTATATTAATTCAGAATAAGTGCTTTGAACTTTGCCTGGCACAGCACAGCTAACACTTACATTGTACTTTCTATTATTTTTATTATCACAATAGTAAATTGGCTAATAATTTTTCCACAGTTAAATATTGCACTGTGTGAACCATATCAGCATGAAATGTGTCTATGTGAACCATCCCTGTAAATGTTTACAGTTCAGGTTATTTCCTTAGGACAGATTCCTAGAAATAGAACTTCTGGCTTTAACTACCCTGTGCCTACCACTTACAGCCTTTCATTGTAATAGCCTGTTACTTAACTGCTAGTGACCTCCAAGCTGAAAGTCCTTGAGGGCAGGACTCTGTTCTTCATTGTATCCTTAGCACTTGACAAATCAGTTAAGCCCCTTCTGTGTGCAAGCCCCAATGTTAAGTGAACAAAGAAATACAATGCTATTGATATATATTTCTCAATAGGTGGCATATCCTTAAGGAATTTTAGTGAGCTTGTCAAGCATAATAAAGATCTAAGTAAGCTGATGAGGCATGCTGAGAATTTAGTTAGAAAGTTGCACACAACAGACATAGGATCAGAGTTTACAAGAGCTGACAATCAGAATGTATAACTGTAATATAAACTTAAACATCCACCTGCATTTTAAAAAGTAAACATGTTTCAGATTCCAACTGTGTCAATAACCAAGGGGCAGAAATGGATCACATAAAAAAACAAACATTTGGTCTTCATAATTAAAAGTCAATATTCGACAAATACCCCAAATAGGCCAAGGCAATTATCTGCATCCTCTTAGCTCACGCCTTCACGATCCCTCCCCATATACTGTGGGAGAACCAGCTGCTTTGCCAAGGTTCACCTGGTTAGAATTTTTCATGAAGCGTGACTTTGAGAAAAAAAGCCCAGTCAAGCATAACTGTGCAAATTAATTTGGGTTTACATTACCAAGTGGGTATCCCAACTGGTGTCTGCAAAGGGGTCTGAAGGAAAATTGAAACATAAAATGCCATATAAACAGAAAAATAATTGACCACTTTGGAAGCAATAAAATTAGTACCTTCTGGGAAATTAAGCTCAGAGTTACAAAAGGATACTGAGTACTAAGAGAATTAATGGAAAGAGACAACATAAAGAGCTATTAATTTGGAGATGGTGGGGTTTTAATATCTTAAACTATTAGGGAACATCTGTACCTGTTATACTGTGATAGGTGCGAGAGTCATGGGGGTGAGGATGTACTCTTCCAGCAGGATTATAATTACAATATGATACATTCTTTAACAAAGTGCAGTTGAAACACAGATGCCTAAAGCAATTAGTTTTGCTTGTCATCAAGGGGTGGTTCTGGAAATCTTTTACTATATATTTCCAGGTATAAGGCAGACACAAGATGAGTCATCATGCTCTTTGAGATACAAAAATATTTAGCTTGAACTCCCATCTCACAAGATGATAAACTCACTGCCCTTTTCAATCTTCTTGGGGATTCTTGAGTGGAAGGGAACTGGAGAGGCTTATATTTTTCTGGCTACTATGCCTATGGGTTCCTGATTGTAGTGAATTAGTAAATTAGGCCGTTTTATCAATCACCTGGCTGTGTACACATGCTGTCCCTTTTCCACATTGCATCATCCCACACTGAAAACCACTCCATCCTTTACTCCCTCCCAAAACTCACTGACCCCAGGCTGTGCAGCAATAGAATTTTACTGAAGAGTTGGGTGATAGAGGTAGCTCATATTGTAGCATAAGTCACAACATAAAATTGAGTATTAAATATTCTTACTCAATTCTTTTATCCACACTTGACCACTAGGAGATTTTCACTAATTTATTTCTTACCCTCTTCTCTCTTTAAGTCTATTTCTCACTATTGCTTTTCACCTCAAACTTCTTCTTACAGCAAAATTGCCTGCATTAAATATTTTATTTCACTCTTTGTATAGATTTTTTTCCCAGAACCTATCATTGTAGTTTCTTTTTAAAAAGGGGGAAAGTGATAATGGCATGCATGACAGGACAGGGAAAACAGACAATGAAATCAGAAAGAACAGCTTTTCAAACCCTAGATCTGTCCTGAGCTGTGTAACCTCGGACAAATTAGCAACACCTGAGCATTTTCCTCAAATTTCAAGTGGTGGTACTATCAGTTATCTCACAAGGTTGTTGGAAGATTCAGTGGAATAGTATATGAGAGTATCCATGGAGAGACAGGGATAAAGGCATGGGGAGTTTAGGAAAAGATTGAGGCAAACTGGCAGCCTGTGGCCCAGTGTGGCCTATAAAAATGGGTTTGTCTTTTTGGGAGAGAGGGGATTTATTCCTACATTTTAAAGTCAAATTAGTTATTAATCTTAAGAAAGAATATTTCACATAAAGATCTGGATGTTCAACAAACTGAAAGGGCAGAAGATCTAAACATATATCAGAGCTGCTTTCTCCCTGGCAAAAGTTGAGTGGGACTTTCCTGATGGCTGCTCCATTAAGTATGTAAGATTCACTCACTCATTTATATTAGCCTCTGGCTTCCATTAGCTCAGTCTGCAATTCCTACCTGGGTAGGATTCCAGGGACCAGGCTACTTGAGGCAAATATTGGAACACCTGGTCTGATGAGAATGCAGTGGAGTTGTGAAGCTCTCAGGACAAAATAATTGAAATCAGAGTTCTGGAATTTCTGAAATGCATGGTTTCTATAATAATATAATGGTTAGGGGTAAAGGGTATTAAGATGTAGGGATGGGATGGAGACCAAAAACTTAGACTGGGGCCAAGCTCAGTAGTCCTGAAACAGAGTCACTCAGGTCTAGCTGTCCTATTTGGTACAATTTTTACAAAAACAAGACCTTTAATTTTCAGTTTCTAGGAGTCTAAGTTCCTTCTTGCTCTGTTTCCTCTTATCTTATCAAAACACGATTTCAGCAGCTAGAGTATGCAGGTAGGTAGAGGCCCCTGTCTGCTGATTCCTTCCATATGTGGGTTATTTCATTTTCCAAGGGGCCCCAGGGTTTCGGGGAAACTGCTTGTCTAGTGTAATCACCTATGAACTAGTATAAACCCAAGCTTTACTGCAATTTATGAGTCACTGACACACCAAAAGGAAAGAAGGTTTAAAGAAACTAAGAAAACAGCCATTTGAGATTCTGATCTGATGTTCATTTGAGCATATTTGGAGTTTAAAAAATAAGCACATCCATTTCCATCAGCATCTATGCAAATCCTGCAAAGGATGATATTTTAAAGCTTCTATGGCTTGTGTGAAAGCCCATATTTCCAAAACAGGTTGAGAATGTTTCAGCAGTGCTCTCCTGATCCCCAGGAATATTGGTGTATGAAGGACTTCTCCTGAGAAAGCAAGGCCTTGGGTGTGTGTTAGTCTTGGTTTGTAGATTCCAAATTGCCCAAATCATGTTCTAGGGGTAAAGTTGGTAAGTCCCAGTGAAATTTGGCAGATGGATGTCTTTCCTTTTTTCTGAATAACTATACTTAAGTACTGACTAGTTCATTAAAAATCTTCAATTCCATCCTTTTAAAGATAGGGAAACTTAGTTCCAGAGATGAAACTCATTCAATTCACCAAGTGAATGAACTTTTACAGGGGGCGGGGTGGGGGGTGGTGACACTGACATAGTGGGGAAAAGAATCCTTGCCCTCATGGAACTCAGAGACTTTGCAGAGGAGACAGACACATAGTAAACAAATAGATGTGAAACTCAAACTGTAATCAGTACTACAGAATGTTACAGACACATTTAATCTGGACTAGCAGCGAGTCCCTGAAGAAGTGACAGCTAAGCAGAGATCTTAAGGATGAGTAGACATTTATTGGCCAGAGCGAGTTTGCATGTCATGTCAGGGATGGGAGAACAACCTGCCCAGAATGTAAAGAGTTAGGAAATTTGGATTAAAGCAGAGGGGATGCTCTGTAAGGTGGTCTTTGTCCCCATCCCTGTCACATCACAACTAGTTTTAGAATGTTTCTCATCTCACTTCTACTTATCTTTAAACATGTCTGTGCAAGGGACTATTCTAGGCATTGCAAATGCCTGCTTTCCCCCCCTAACTCCAGTCACTGCTACAGAATCACAGGGCTGTATTTTCTGCTTTGTCTCTTTTAGCACAGTTTCTGGTGGAAGTGCTAATTAATAGAAAATCTTTCCAAAACTCGACAGCAGAGAGGCAAAAGGAGGAACTCCCTGAATAAGTGAACTTTAAATAAAAAAAACTTTCCCCTCTAAACCGGTCGTCAGAGAAGTCAGTGACCAGTGCGATGACATGCAGAATGTTCCCATTCAGGCTTTTCTGCTAGTGTTTGTTGCTTTATGGGATTAAAGTAACTGGGAAGGAAAAGCAACCAGACCTGTGTTGAGAGCCACCTGGATATCTTGGCCCCGTTTTGTAGTATGATTCTTGGAAGGTTCATCAGTGAGAATGATCAGGAGAATTAAGCAAACGTTTCTGCTAAATCAGCTGTAGTCAGAATTATGTTGTTTTTGGCCAAAGACATCACAAGTCACAAGAGCTAAGGGTAGCTGTACCAAATTTTAATAATCATATTGAAACAATCACATTCAAAAAAGTCAAACTAACCTTGTTTTCAGAATTAGATTCAGAAAAAGAATCCAATCCCTGCACTGTGTTGTCATTTTAAATATAATGCTGAAAATAACCTTCACTCTGATTTTAAAGAATGTACAGAAACAGGTCCATGTCAATATCAGATATTACATTAATTTTACTGGGATAATAGACACTATAGATCCATTTCCATCAGCATCCATGTAGTCAGTAGGATTAGAATTAATGCAGTATAACCCAAATAAAATTAAGATGTCTAATGGTCCAGCCTTAGAATGATGTCACATTAAATAACTAAATTGCCTTTCATATTATTTTAAAGGTATTTTAAAAAATGAAAAGGGAGAGATTCTATGACAATGACATAATGCCACATTTCCTAAATTTCTTTTCTCATTTCTTTTTCAAATGCATAGTAGTTGTCTAGCAGTCTCCTTTCCCTTGCTACAAACTTTCCAAGTTCTCCCCTAAACTTCAGTGGCTTGTATCTTTCTTATTATCTGGATATATTAATTTCTCTTCTGTCACTAACACTCCCCTCTCCAATGTAAAACACTAAGCAGGTCATGCAGCTCCTCATGCAGTAAAATGTCTACTTAAGAGTTTCCCTAATTTTGCTGGCAACCAGGAATCAAGCCAGAGACACTGAATTCTCCTGGAAAGTGCTCCCAAATGAAACAAAGTGGTTGCGAATATTTATAATTAACATTTCCTGCCATCACAATCTTACAGTATAGACCCAAGTCTTCTAGTAAATAGGAAGTTTCTTTGGAAAATGAATGGGCCTGATTTTGAATATAATGGTCCCTTGGCAATTTAATCAAGCACAATACTAGGTGTTGGGTATACAAATAAGCCTGTTGGAAACTCAGTTTTAAAACTTATATCATTGATGTGGAGGCAGTGGCCACTGGAGGATCTGAGGTGAGGCAGAGGGAAAAAGAGGTATAATATGGGGACATTTTGGGACTTGCGAATTGTCCTGAATGACATTGCAATGACAGATCCAGGCCATTATATATCTTGTCATAACTTACAAAATTGTGCAGGAGAGAGTGTAAACTAAACTACAAATGTACCACACTAATGAACGATGTTGTTAATGTGGGAAAATGTGGGAGGGGTAGGGAGAGGGGCATATGGGAATCTCCTGTATTTTTTATGTAACATTTATGTAATCTAAGTATCTTTTTAAAAATTTAAGAGTATATTAAATAAAATAAAACTAAGAAAAAAAAAATTTGGCCAGTGGAATCTTCTTGTAGTCAACTTAAGAAACAATCACTGAGAACCTAACATGAGGGTGTTGGAGATTCTGAGATGACTCCCTGCCCTTGAGGAGCTTTCATTTCATTATTGCCCATTAAGACATCAGTTCTGTTTGGGGCAGTGGGGTTAAGAGCCCCTAGTTAACCTTATCCAGCTAAGACATTACTTCCAGATCAGGACAGGGTTGCCTGGGAAGTCTTGCTGTGTCACCTTAAGAGGGCAGCATTAATTTATATGTATCCACACCTCCTCAGGGGCCTCACTTAGCTCCTGCTTGGAGCCCACCTGAGAGTCTGTTTGATCTTCCTTGTGCTTGAATGGCTGCCTTAATTTCAGGAAACCCTATTCCAGCTCTCTTATATGGCTGACTAGGTTTCCAGGCACTAACTAGAAGAGAAATATTGGCCGTATTCCTGTCATTCTTGCCCCATACTTATGCTATAAATATATCTTGAGCACCTGATATATGGAAATCATTGTGGTTGATCCTAGAAAAGTAAATCAGAGAAAAACAAAATACTGCTTCTTGGGACTAGGGATGGTCTCATTGGGTGAATGGGCGGAGAGAGGTAGAGGGTAGGGGATTTCATACCTTATTAGATACCAAATTTGATAAATACAAGTACTAGAAAATATGGAAATCCAAACTTCTATAAAATCATGCAGATGGACATTTAATGGAGTTGTCAGGGGAGGAAGGATGTTGTTAGGGAAATCCACATGGCAGAGACTCCAGAAGTGAGTTATGAAGGACAAGTGGGATGTGAACCAAACCAAGATTAGGCAGGGCATGACTGGAAGTAAGACAGCCAGTATTCTCTAGAAAGCAGAGCCTGAGGCAAGGATTAAAGAGCTGATGATATAATTAAAGGTAGCAAAAGGTATTTTGCAAAGCCAAGGTAGTGAGGATGAGGGGTAAGTGAGGCAAGGAAGAATTGAAACAATGTGAAGTAATACATTATGCTGGAATTGCTTCATAAACTGAAGAGTCATGCATGTTGCTTGGCAGATGTGGGAATTTTAGAGAGGCTACAAGGAGAAATTGCTTCTTAGAACAGTTTATGGCAGAGAAGATTTACTCTGCCTCGATACCTGACATGTTTTATTTTGGTCAAAGTTTGCCTTACAAAAGTTTACATCACCAGGTTCAGTTTTCAACCAGGCTGCCAGATTCCACGGCCTGAGTTGTGATGTTTCACTCTGATGCAGAAGAGGCAAGTGGAGCCAGAAACTCTGGGCATGAAGTTGGTCAGCCTTGCTGTTAGATGGCAGCCCTGACATTCCTAGGGTAAGTGACTGGTTGGCCTCAGGTGGGCTCTCGGTTTGTTGGTCAAGCTTGAGGGGAATACACCACTCAGTCCTTGAAGTAGGTAGAGTCAAGGAAACCTGAGAAGCTTTATACAGTTTCTTTATGATACAGCAAGTCTGCTGTGACTGGACAGCAGAGAACGTCCATTAAACCTTCTAGTTATTTCTTCACGTTGACTGCCAAAATCCTTTTAAACACTTTCTCCTGCTTCATACTACTGCAAGGTCTCCCAGGCCTAGAGCAGCCCATGCATGTGAAGTTCTGCCCCTTTGGCTTTGAGACCGCCATATACAGCCTAAAAGCTGACCTACCAATTGGATATGTGGTAAACAAAGTGGGCATCAACACACATCCTTCCTGTATTGTTTCTCATTCTGCTCAACTGGGTCATGGTCTTTCCCATCAGTGCTTGTGCTATAGCTCCACACTCTCCATCCACTGAATACTTCCATCATTCAAAGTCCATTTCAGAAGGCTTGAACTGATTAAGTGCAAATAAACACGCTACTTCAAGAGAAATAAATAACTCTTGGGGCTAGTCACAGTAAGCTATGGCTAGAACGGAACTGTGATTTGGGTGAAATATCCCCAAATCCACTTTCTGAGATAATATTCAATATATGTACTGAAACATGCTTTATGCCATATTTGGAACGGAGAGACAGCTAGAAATATCAGCACCAGCCAGATCTTGTGCTTGGCTCTAAGAGGAAATGCTAAGTCCTAGCTGTGGACAGCCTGGGGCCTTAGTGACATTTCCAGCTTACTGCGACCCATCCAAGACATGACTGACTATTGTCTTATACTATACTGCTTGACCAGTCTAACTTTTCCAACAAGACCAGCTAAGGAAGTGGTAAGATGCTGCAGGAAATTTCTGTGAGTCTCTGGGCCATTGACAACTAGCTTGAACAACAAGCAGGAATATCATGGTGGAAAGTAAAGAGGTCTTTAGTAGAGTCTGACCCAGTTCAATATCAACTTTGTCTCTTACTAAATAATCTTGGATAATTCACTTAACTTCTCCGGATCTCAGTTTCATATACGACAAATTAAGTGTCAGGTTCTTCTACATCTGTAAAAGAAGGGAGAGGGCTAGATTACTTGTTTTGGGCTGGGCTCTTTAGAAGAGGAGCCAGAGAGAAGATTCTTATGAAAGTCATTTACTGAAGGAGTGCTCACTGAAGAAACCTCTAAGGAAGTGAGAGAAGTAGGGCAGGGCAGAAGTAAGTAAAGATGTGATTTAAACTGAAGTTAAATCTCAGCCTGATTCTATGAAGAGCACTGCAGTATGAATGGCATCACAGGGTTGTGTTACCTTGAGACAAGGGAATTGTTTCTTGTTTTGGTCCTTCATATCCCTTATTGGCTGTAGACTGCCCTAATAAGATTGAATGTAATCTCCCAGACATTTTAGAAGAGATAGAAATTCTCTGGAGAAGGGGCTCCTATGAGCCCTTAGCAGCAAACATCCACAGCAATTAGAAGATGGGTGCATCAGGAAAGCAAATCTGGGTAGGATGCTAGTAGTATCTACTACAGTCTGCCACTGAGCTCTACTTGTTTTTCATATTAAGTTTACTTAATTCAGGCACAACTTCCTTAGGACTCTCGCTGGTCCCCATTTCTGGAGACATTTATAAGGAATATTGGTGGGATAACATTGCTCCACTGCTGAGCTAGTTTAAAAGCTGTTATTGATAACAATTACTTCCCTCTTCTACCACCCATTCTAGATTTGCCTTTGCCTTGGCTAAGCAATTCTGCTGGTATAGCTTCTAGGTGGTTTGACTTGTGGGTACCTGATTCTCTCTGAAGGGTCTTAGACCCTGGCTACTAAACACTTATGATGTGGTTGCTGTACTTGACCATTTACAGTGACAACTGTGCATGCTGGTACCTAAAGATACCACAGTCAATCTTCTGGATGACAAATATATTCCTCTCTACCATGAATCTTGCAACTTCATGATAGTGATCAGGGTTAATTACTGCCACTACTATGGTAACTCATTTCTTGGACTGCTGCTGCACAGGCATTAGGAGCCAAACTGACCAGGCAGCAGTCATAGTGCTAAGATTAGCAGATTCGCACTGTGTCCCCTGTGGAAGCACCTCACTGTCGGAACTAGGACCTCCTGATCTGCAAAGCCTGAAGTTGAAAGAAGTTGGGTCACTGGGAATGATGGAGAGGCACACTCCTACTGCTACCTCTTGGTTCCCAGCCCCATGTATTTTACCAGTGGGAACCTAACATCATATTGTGGCTACTGGCTCAAGATGTATACTTCATCCAGAAGGATAATGCCCCATGCTTAATAGTATCATTTCCAAGATGGCATTTCATCTGCCCCTTCAAGAAGTTGTTTCTTTATCAGGCCAGCTGCTTCTGCATGGTGGTATATGGTAGGATTAGTGGAGCCAATGGATGTGTACTCATGTGAATTTGGCCTTCACCCCTGGTACCATGTACCTTATGTCAGATTTCCTTAAGGACAGGGATTCTTGCACAAATGATTTGTTGAGGGAGTGCTTTCAGGAGAAGTCTATAAGGAGGTGAGAGAAGCAGGTTAGGGCAGGGAAAAGAGGTAAGCAAAGATGTAATTTCAGCTGAAGTCTACTTTAGCATGATCCCTAACAGTTCTGGAGCAAGAGTACTAGCACAGAGTTGTCCTACTCCGAGGCAACTGTTCAGTTCTTAGAGAGAAGCTGGTATATCAGGGAAGCTAATGTCCAGATGAGGTGTCTCCCATCAGCCGAGAGCAATTTTCTGGATAAGTGTGCCTTTATGAGTCATTGACAGCCCATACTACATCATCTGGGTAATGGATATGCTGGCCTAGAAAAGATCTGGGCAATGCACCCATAGTCTTCTCCACTATAATTTACTTTAAAAGATTTGGATTACTTGAGAGGATTGTCACAGTCACTGACATGAAGGTGCCTCATCCCATCTTTCAGATATGGTATATCTTGCCAGCTATCAGACTAGCATATCCCTGCTCCTCCACTGCTCTATCACTCCATCTAGTCAACATATTTGTTAAATATGACTGTGGCAGATGTCACGATACGCTTTGGGGGATATGGAAGTAAATCAAACAATCTTGCTCTCTTAAGTACTCCATTTCCACTATTTTATAGACAGCATTAACTAAGATTTTCTAAAGCAATTCAAGTCCCACAGTCTACTGTAGGCCAAAGTCATTCATCAGGATAGGACATTAAGTCTCTTACAGTCACCAGATGTTTCCATATCCCTGCCCTGATGCTAGTTTCTATCAGCTTCCTGATCTGATTATTCTGGATGATTCTGACTTCACTCAGAATAATCTGGGGCTGGTCCTGATGACAAGTAGCCCCAGTAGTCATGAGGGCAGCTTACAATTGGAGGCACTTAAAGTATGTCAAATACTTAAAATGATAAACACAATTTTCATTAATTGTAGAAACTACCATATAATGGAGCTTCTAAAAGTATGGTCTACTTCATATACCTGGTGGTACTTTTCATAAACACAGATTCCTGGGCCCTGCTCTAGAATTACTTAATGAGAACATTTAGGGCTCAGAAATCTGCAGGTTTAAGCACTCTAAAATGTGAAAACTACTGTCCTGGAAAGTTACTTTGCTTACCTAAGTCACACTGTTACAAGGTAGTAGGACCAGTGCTCATACCCTTAACCTCTATTTAAGGTTCTCTCAACCTCGGCACCACTGACATTTTGGACCTGATAACTCTCTGCTGCAGGGGGCTGTTATGTGCATTGTAGGCTGTTTAGCAGCATCCTGGCCTCTACCCATTAGATGCCAATAGCACCTCCCCAAGTTGTGACAACCAAAAACATCTCCAGTCACTGTCGAATGTCCCTTGGTGAGCAAAATTGCCCCCAGTTGAGAATCACTGATCTAGGGTAAGGTATTTTTAAAATGATTTAACCATGGGTTTTCACATCAAATTAACTTGTGTTTGAATCTTGGCTTCACCATTAGTTGACGATTTCAAGCTATTTAACTCAAAGAAACTTTAAACAACCACATGAAATTGGTAGTGGGAATACAAAGTCATAGCTTAAGGGTGTAGATTGGACCTCTCAGTAGATCCTCATCAGATTCCTCCACTCCACAATCAATAACAAATGAGCTAAGCAAAACAAACAAACAAAAAAACACAGGTTGCTTGCTATGCCAAGTCTGCTTCAAGACAAATTCTCTAGATCCTACTCCCTATTAAACTAGATTTTACCATCTATACAACCCTCCTAAATAGAAATATTGAGTGTGTATGAATAGTATTAATATGTCCTCAAAAATAAAATGGAAATAGAGTAAGGTAGATATTGCTATGCCCCTCTTCTATCTCTCAGAACCTATTGTTTTCTTTTGCTCCAGAAAAATTCTGACTTCCAGTGTCTACCTCTCTGCTGTTTCAAGGCTGCTCTTCTCCCATACATTTGGCAGGTGAGAAGTACTGGAGAACTGCCACCACCCAGAAGCAGCCCCTTCAAGCAACGATGGGTGAGAATCGGGAAATAAATCCCCCAGCTTTCTTACCCCTCAGAAGGGATAATTTTGAGGGGTGGGTACTATATCATTTTTTCTGAGGTTGAGTTCCAGCCACTCAACTTCGGTAGCTAGCTTAATAGCACAGCCATTATTGACTCTATTTCCTCTATCACTTCTTTATTCTCTGGCCAGCATTCCCTGCACCTCCTAAATAAACCGCTTGCAGCATCAAATCTTTGCCTCAGAAACTGCATCTGGAGAAACCCAAACTAAGACTATAAGTCTCAAAGAGGTTAACGTTTGTAAAGCATCTAGTTCATTGATGCACAGCTCACCCCAAAAACAAATGAACCTCTCAGAGAGAAAAGCTAGTCAACTAATTTTACTTGAGTCATACTGTTTCTATCGACTCTGTGCCAAATTTAATGGTAGGAAAAGAATGCCAGGAGAGGGTAGATAGCATGTGCTTAAGCTTTATTTTGTATTTCAAGTACACCTGACCAGAGGTTTAGTGTTCAGTTCTTAGAGAGAAGCTGGTATATTAGGGAAGGTTGTTGAGCCTTGGCAGTGTTGCTAACTCTGTATCCTACAGAATTTGTCAGATCCCAGCAGGACTCTGGAAGCGTTCATCATTAATTGCCATTGCATAGCCTAGAAAGAATATGATACTTTTCCCCAAAAAAATCAAGATCCATGGATTTTGTTCAGTCTTTTCCAACTGTTTTACATTTTATCAGCCTAAACACAGAAAAGTCTTTTCAACAGATGGATTGCATCATATTCTGTAAACACTATAATTGTTTGGCAAGATTATTGCTTACACTGAAAGATGTGATTTTTAAAAGATATATACAGATGACACCCCCCAATACACAGTGACACCATTTATGCCTCGAATGGGGCCCCATCTTATGCCTTCTGTACTGTTCTTATTAAGTTATCAAATCCAGAATTAAACAGCAATTATCTCCAGAATCTCAGACTGCTGTTTCTGCCATGTTTGCTGTTTCATGGGAGCTTGAGAAGTGAAATAAAGCACGTCCCCCATCCCTTTCTCCTCAGCAAATTCACAGAGAAGAGAGACCTTGGAGGGCAGCCAAGTAATACAGTGCTGTAATGAAATCAGCCCTTTTAATTAGGTGTGGGCAAAGCAGATATTTTACTTTACTCAAAGATAAGCTTCCTGTAGTTTAGGTAGTTTCAGTTAATGCCCAAGGAGATTTACGAAAATGCTGGTCTAGCTTATAATGAACTCTTCTCTGATGATTGTTTTGGGAATGAATCAGAGGGCTTACGAAGAGAACTGTCTTAACTTACATAATTTTATCAGTCTCCCATTTTCATAGAGAATTTTATTGCTAAAAATCAAGGAGAAGAAATTGTGAGTATATCAAGCTCAGGCCTGCTGCCAGTAGAAGGAACACAGGGAACTCTGGCTCCATGGAAAGTTCAGGCTGAAAGAAAAGCCCTTCACCAGAGACTTCAGAGCAATTGATGTTTTATCATATTAATAATTGACGGCTTACTCTGTGCCAGGTATTGGGCTCATCTTATTACTCCTTAGAGTTGTTGAGGCTTAACTGACTTAAAAGTGAGAGAATTAAAGCTCAGGGGGGCTTTACTACTTACCCAAGGGATGGTATTCAGACCTGGTTTCAAACTTGGTTTTGCCAAAGCTTGTACTAAGTTTTGAACATTACACTGTACTAAGACAGGTTGTTGACATTTCTCAACCTATCTTTGACAAACCTTCAAAGGGATCCCTGATGTTTCTGAAATCTTTCCTCTGGGAGGAAAGTGTGTGTGTTCTTTCTCCTGAATACTCAATTGAGGAATGGAGCAGGGGTGATCTCCTCAGTGGTGAAGATTGGAAGAAACAGAAAAGAATACATTGGTTAAAAATAGTCATCTTGAAGTATTTAAAAAGTTCTCTCTCAATCAATTCTGAAAGAGTTCACAGCCAAACTTTGTGGCAGAATATGTTTATGTTCATTCAATGATAAAATTGTAACCATTACCTACCATATTGCTTGTTCTGTGGTGCAACCTAGTAAGACTGCAGTGGAGTTACTCTGCTCCCACTACAGTGAATAAGATGGAGGTCCTGCAGAATGCCAATCCTTGCGGACAATGTCTGCAGAGGCAGACAATGATAGAAGGCGAGGCAAAGGCAGTGTGACCAAGGCTTTGCAATCAGAGAAGGGCAAACCTGTCACTGTGGCTGCCCCAGCCTGGAGACAACCCAAGCTGCTCAGGGCAGGTGGGACTGCATCAGTCTGGGGTGGCACATAAATTGGCCAAATCAAGGAAGGAAGTGTCAGCTGCAGAGTGCAATTCTGATTTGCAAGGGGAATATGGACTGGATAGAAAATGAAGTAAGTCAATCACCCATTGTGGCCTTATGATCTAAGGAACCTAGCTTCTATTTGTTTTTCTTTGCTCACATATAACGTTTTTCATCAACACTGCAGGATTGTTTGAAAGAAATTACACAAACAATCATATTGCCATAACATAAATTCTACAATATTTGCTTCATCACTTATTGATTCATTAAATCAATTTTTGATGCACTTCAAATTAAATTTCAGAATCACACATTTTATCCCTGAACACTTGACCATGCAAATTATCAAAAGGAGTTCAACAGTTACAGTTTTAGTTAAACTTGACATACAGTGAAATATACAAAACTTAAGTGTGTCATCTGATAAGTTTTGAAAAACGTATAGTCCCGTGCAACCCACATATCATTTGCATTTCCCTCGTGACTAATGACTTTGGGCAATTTTTAAATGTGCTCATTAGCTATTCCTATAGCTCTCTTTGTGAAGTATCTATTCAAATTTTTTGCTGAGTTTTTATTGGGTTGGCTTTTTTATTGAATTTTGGAATTATTTATATATCCTGGATACAAGTCTTTTGTCAGCCATATGGTTTACAGATATTTCCTCCTGGTTTGTGCCATTTGTATTCATTTTCTTAAAGGTATATTTTAATAAGAATGTTTTCCATTTTGGATGTGGTCTAATTTATTCATTTTTGTTCTGTTGTCCTAACAAAAACTTTGCCCATCTTCAAGTGCAAAGATACTATCCTATGTTTTTTTCTAAAAGCTTTCTGGGATTTAGCTTTTAAGTTTAGTTGTATAATCCATCTGAAATTAATTTTTCTGAATAGTGTGAAATATTCATTTATTTAAAAGATGAGCCTCAATGCCTATCTTGTGGTTCTAACACCATTTGTTAAAAAGACTATCCTTTACTCCATGGTGCCTTTGTCAGTCATTACCATATGTGTGGGTCTATTTCTGGACTTTCTATTTATTTTCATTGAACCATTTGTTGAGCCTTGTGCCAGTACCACTCTGTAGATTATAGAGCTTTGTAGTAGCCCTTCAAATCAGGTAGTTTGAGTCCTCCAACTTTGTCCACTTTTTTCAAGATTGCTTTAGATACTTTCAGTGCTCTGCATTTCCATATAAGTTTTAGAATAAGCTTGTTAATCTCCTCAAAAAAGCCTGACAGTATTTTGATTGTGATTGCAAGGAATCTATAGATCGAGTTGGAGATAATTGAAAACTGAATATTGAGTTTTTCAATTAGTGAACATGGCATATCACCATTAATTTAGGTCTTTTAAGCTTTCTTTCACTGTGAGAACACTTCCAAAATGGTGGAGTGAGGACTTCCAAATATGCTCCTCCATAAATTAATAAGAATGCTGGCAAACATTGTCAAGGTTGACTTTTTCAGAACTCTGGAAGTTAACCAAAGGCTTGTAAAAATCTAAGGAGTGTTTGTTCAAGAAATTGGATGAATTTTGGTAAGAGCAGCACACTTTGTGGTTCTTCAACTTTCTGTTTCCATCTTCTCTCCTCAAGTCCATGGTAGTTTTGAAAACTAACAACTTTACAATTAAAATACCCATTAAAAAAAAAAAAAAAAGAAGAAGCCAGCAGCCTAGTAGCCTAGCATTGGAAAGAGGCTCTTTTCTCAGAGAATGGCTAATGGCTAGGGAGGTTAAATAATGACCAATCTCCAATCACAGAGCTTGTCTTTATTTGACCTGACTCAAAGCCCACTCTGTGCTAACACTTTTTCCCCAGGGCCTTTGCTGAAAACAATCAGTGGCCATCATTCAATAGTATGCTGCCCGAGGCAGTGGTAACAGTTAAATACATAAACAGGAGAAGCTGGGGAATGACAAATCCATAAGGAGTTTGGGAAAGCTCCAATAAATTCCTGGGAATCTAGAAGGCCATACACGACTGTGCACATGCCCAGGGTTGTGTGCATGCTTAGGAAAGACCTGAGAAGGTCCAAATCTCTTGCTTCTGGCTGACCTTGAGGGTCTACAACAGCAGGAATGAAAACTCAGGTGTAAACTGCCTGCCTGAGCAGTGAAAGCTTGTCCTGAAGCACACACAAATTCCCTCCACAAAGATTGGGTTACTTATTGCTTCAAAGCATTTAAGGAAATCTTTGTCCAATCATTAGCTGACCACTAAACTAAGCAGAGATAAGTTGCTGCACATTTGAAGGGATGGTTCTTCCATTTAACTTGCATGAGAGAAACTTGAGGAAGTTACTCAACTACAAAATCCCTGACTCAAACTCTAGAGATTCCCAATCAATATAGTTGGGATAGAGCCCAGGAATCTGTCATCTGGGCTGATCAGAAGTTTGATCCTCTACAATAAGTTCAATATTACATAGTGATGCAGATGGCTCATAGATCACGGTTTTGTAAGTGGAGAATAAGTCTCCATTACAGATTTCTTACTCTTCATGAAAAAGAGCTATTTACAAGAGGGGGGTGATGAGGGGATCATTATCAAGGTTCAGTTGATTTCTGCTTTGAATACACTATTTGAGATGCTAACAGGGTTTGTGTGGAAATGGTATAGTATAACATACTTGGAGACAGATACAGGATAAAACCATATCTCAAGCTTCCTTCTTTCATGGCAATGTGGTTGGAAGTGATTTTTGATATTATGGTAGACATTACTATAATAGGTTCCAGAATAGAATAGGTTCCAGAGCTGGGCCACTTTATATATTTTTTCTCTGTAAAAGCAATTATAAGGCTCCCTAGAGACAATACTTTAGTGAAGATGATATGCCTTTGAGGGCCTTGGTTTTTAACATCAGTAGCCCCTGCATGTTTGTTTCTAATCTGCCATGAAAGTATCACTTCATCCTATTCCCATTTTCTAAAAAAGTTGAGTTGCCTATTACGATTTCCTAAACTTCACTGGACATGGCCATTTCAAGTGTTCTTTCCTAAGATGTTTCTGTGCATCATGAGTTATTGTTATTCAGGCAAATTATTATTTAATATATAGTAGATAAAGAATAAAACACTTCACGTTTAAATTATTTTATTATGGAATAAAGAATAAAACACTTCACGTTTAAATTATTTTATTATGGAACATAAATGCACAAAAATAGTATAACATGTACAATTGTTAAAGTTTAGTTTCCTAAGAAGTCAATCTGTGTTGGAGATTTGCATGCAGAAAGCTTTTTGGAGAGTGTTCTCAGGAGTGACACCTTTGGGGAAATGAAGAAACTAGAATTTAGCAAAGGGAGAAGTTTAATTGTGATGAAATCACAACAATCTTTTAGCCAATCCTACCAAGAACTCGGGATGTGGGATGGCCCTTCAGAGTCATCCTAAATTGGAGCAAAGGTCTTGGATACTTTATCCCCATGTCAAACAGTCATTAAATGCAGTCTGGCTTGGGAAAATAAGCAAGATCTTTGGCAAGGCAGCTCTTTTCAGCCATGGGCAAAATGGAGTTAGATTTAGCTGAGAGTTGTCAGCTATCAAGACTTCCAGAAACTGAGAAAATGAGTGCCTCAGTCTTGGGGAGGGGATAGGGGATGCAAGTAGTTTTTCTACCCTAAGCATCCACTACAGTTTATTCCATATACCACTTGGATGAACTGTTCTCCTATGGTAAGTTCTGGAAATTGTTTCTGTTGGGCTTCTTTTCCTGTTGGAAACAAGAAAGTTAGTGGCATGAACTAATCTAGAGTCACCTCACCCTTAACTGGACTCTGCTGGACTTGGTGACTTACCTAACACTAGGGTAGTAGTGTTGGCTAGTGCCTTACCAGCAAGAGAGTTCTGAGGAGCTTCAGCTTCTGGTCACTATACCCTTCCTAGGCAGGGTTGCTGTGCCTACTATTTTGCCACGACAATTTGGCAAGGGAATACTTAGTGGATTACTTGGACAACAGACATATTTTCTTGTCTTCTATTGTGTAACAGTAGTCCTGCCTTCTCCTGATGATCAGGTCCAATTACTTATGTCAGGATGGTGACTCCTCTGACTGCTAGTCTTAGAAAGTGGGCACTGAAGTGAGTAGGTGGTAGCCATAACTTGAGATATAATGGGTCTGTTGCTGTTTCCCCCAATGGAGCCTTACCCTGTTGTTACCAGGTCTACTAAGATCATAGTCCAGGGTTGCAGAGACTGGAAACAAGTTACCAAACTGGGTCATTGGGTCATTGGGAATGATAGAAGTGGGACCATTTTTGCTTCTACCCCTTGGTCTCTGGGCCCATGTATTTTACTAATTGGTTAAATAGCACCATACAATGGTTGTTGATTTAGGTTGTACATTTACTCCAATAATGGGGTACCATAGTCCAGAGTGATTATGTTTAAACTAGGATCTCAAATACACTTCTTTTAACTATTTAGACCATTCTATCACTTCAAGGCCAGAGCTTCTGGGTGTTGTGGGGAGCAGTAGAACACCACATGGTAATGGGCTCACTGCTAACCTACTTCGCTATAAAGTGGGATCTTGTCCCATGTAATATGTAAGATCCTCTGTCACTAGATTAAACCCTATGTAGACCCTAGTATAACAAGACTGCTCAAGCCACTATTGGCAGGAAAGGCAAAACAGTATCTGGAGTATGTGTCTGTTCCTGCCAAAGTGAACTACCAAATGGTTGTTCTCCAGAGATGGTGTCATATTCAGAGGCTCAGGATTTGTTTTTGTTGATGGCAGTTTGGATATTTGACAGCAGTAGCAGCTGGACTAGCCTTGGTGAGTGGGAGGCAATGGTTTTGAGCCTGTGCATAGCTTCCATCCTTGTTACCATGGACAGTCTGTTTATGGACATATTGGAAAAGCATTGAGGTCAGTGAGAACAGACTGGTTAACATCAACAGGCAGAGCTATTCTATCTACTTGAGCATAAAATGTCTCCTATAGATCATCTTCAGTGGATGTTAACATGTAATACAAAGGTTTTCACATCTTGAGTCTGCTCCCAAAGGTATGTCCACATGCCTTTTCCCCAGACCTCCTTGTCCTTGATCTTCCAATCATTTTCCTTCCAGGTCCCTCACTAGCTAGCCAGGTCATTTGCTACTTCCCACGGTTCCATATATATTCTAACTTATTTCTCTTTCCATAAAGTGTACATACAGGTACACCATTCAAAGCTCTGACCATTGGGAGTATTTTTTCTCACTATTATCTGAATTTGGCTGCAGTTTAACAGCAAGTGTTTATTGTTTTGTTTTTGTTTTTTAAACTTGTACCCACATATGGATATGACCTATTTGAATACAAGCATTGTCTTCTTTCTTTTGTAATCTGGTCATAAGAAATCCCCTAAGTAGTCATAGGAATAAGGTAAAAAGTTATGAAAGACATGGAGGTCTGGGCCACATAATTGTGTAGCTTGATTGTGCTTGATCCCAGATACCAACTTCAGTTTTATAATGGATTTCTGCTGAGCCTACCTGAATTTATGAGTTGGTAAATCAGACAGAACCCAACTCAGAATGACAGTTCTGGCCACATTGTCCATTGATATCCCAGAATAAGTGTTTCATCTCTTCCAAAGTCCAGTAGCACACCAGGAACTATTTTTCCAAGAACATATAGTTTTCTGATACAGAAGGCATGGATTTCCTCTAAAGTACCATGTCTGAAAAGCAGCAGTTCTGGAAAATTGGTAAGAGATCATGACTTTATTATTATGGCTGTCCTCAGTCTTCTGATCATTTATTCTTGAATTCTTTTGGTTCAATAGATTCAGCTATACCTTTGTTGCCTGTCCATCTGTCTTGTCCCTAAGGATGTCTTTATCTTTCACAAATTTCCTAACTTTCCATGGGCCAATATCTATGCGCTGCCACTGCCATCTTGTGTCATTATAATTGTCCCCACCTTGCTTGTGACACTTAAGCATTACCACATGGCATCTATTATTTCTAGATTTCATCATCCCCATTGCTTTTGGGATGACCAGATTTGTAATGTCATTTCCTATTTTCAGCCCTGGCCTATATAGGACAGCCACCATTGAGTTATTCAATTATTCTGGTTTCCCTCTTGCCAGTGCATTTTTTATTGCTTTGGTAAAGTGTCCACTGGACCTTTCTATGGATCAGTCATAGGAGTTTTTCCCAGGCCTACATTGGCATATCCATTAAGCACGCCCACTTCTATGTATTTTGGTCCCTTATTCAAATATCTGAGAGCCAGAACCTTCAATGAGGGTGGAGAAAGGCTTTTCTATTTATACCTTTAATCAGGAATATAGTTGAAGATCTGTGGATTCCTTTCTCCTTGGAGATGGTCTGGGTTCATAATATGTAAGCTGATAGCAGGAACTCTGCTGTTAGCCACTGAGAATAGAACATCACAATATTCAGTCAACTGAGCTATTGTATTGGAAAGCATTACCTTTGCAGGAATATTCTGAAGGGCAAGGATTCAAAAAAAAAAAAAGTCAATTTCAACTCCCTTGGAGAACTACTAGCATGGGAAGCCAGACATCCATGGGTGATTATGGAGGGGGGTCTACAGCGGTAAAGTGGTGCTACAGCATCTACTGAATTCCTGATCTGATGAACCATATTTCTTCTAATCCCTTTGACTGGGCTTAATCACTTATCGCGTGGCTTGTATCACCTTTGGGTAAAACTTTTGGTGTATTCTGAACAGAATCTTCCTGTATTAGATCAGACTCTTGATAAATGATGTGAATTCATTCATCTACTAATTCAGAACAGACAATCTGATCATGTTCTACTGTCTTAAGAATACATTTTGCAAGACTGAAAACACAGTAATACTTGTCTTTGTGGGTGTCATGGAGATGTGCTGCTCAGATCTCTCTTCAAAAAAAGGTACCTTAAGGATAGTTAGCATCCAGCCCACCTCCAGATTTCTTGCAACATTAATAACAAAGCCATAATCTCCCTAGGCTTCTCAGAGACAATGGCAAGGAATGACTGGATACTAGAGCTGGGTCATGTCTGCCCATTGTGGGATTCTAATTTTTGTCCTGGAGTCCAAAATGGCCTAGATGAGATTTTCTCAGCTATCCTGCAATCTGAATCTCCTTCTACACAATCCTTCTTTCCCTCCTTTATAGGTGTAAGATCAGCATTGCACTCTGAAGGCTCTCTCCATCTACTACAGTTCACTTCCCCTTTTATCCTTCAGAGGCATTTCCTTTAATAATTCTCTTGCATGTTTAATTTTTTGCTGATATTTGCTTCTAAGAATACATGGACTAACAGTACTGGGGGTGGTCCAAAATGGGATCACTCACAGCAAAGCTAGCAAGGAGCCCATCACAAGTGGAATGTGGGGCATGCAAAAGTCCCAGGTACATAGTGGCTGCCCAATGGCTGAAGATCACCCTGATGATGACTTTGAGTGTGCCTCTGGAGGAGAATACCATTGCCAATGCAATGACTCAAGTATTTGAAAGGTATGGGGATAACAATGTCTACAGGGACAGCAGAGATGGCTAATTGTTTCTAAGTTGTATCAATGTCCTGCAGAGCAATAATGAGTAAATGAGGATGGTTAACAAATCGATAAAATCTAAGTGTGAGAACCAGAAGGCATCTTTGTTATCTTTCTGCAGGAGATAAGAGCTTCTTTGTAAGCTATCAGAGAGCTAAGGAGCAAACTTAAGATTTAATATACAGAGAGAGACAGAGCTCAAGAAACAGTTACATACTCAGACAAAGCATGTCTGTCCTAATAAGGTCAGGGCTCTGGTTGGAAAAAAACTAGGACCCTGAAGTGTAAGATGGAGACATTGGGGAGAGGAGGTCCTCAAGGATTTTAGCTCTTCAGACTTCCCTGAACCCATGGGAACCATAAAGGAACTGCTTCTTGAACATACATGGACAAATCTGTGCGGGGCAAGAGGCAAACTGGTGGCCATAGGGGTGTGCTGTGCAGACATCCCTCAAGAGAATAATCTGCAAGATTAGTAGTTGGTAAGGACATCTATAGCTGTCACAGCATTCACCAGGGCCACACTCTCCTTGGGCTGCTTCTAGCCAATGACTAAACCCAGTGTAGGTGTAGGAACCTGGCCATTCTAGCCAGGATGCAGGAATTCTCTATAAGCAATCTATGCTGACGCTCCCCTTTAGCTGGCCCAGATGTTCTCAGAGGTGTACTGCAGTCTGCGCCTCCTCCTACCTGTCCCTCCTTCCTTTTCTCTCTTCTTTATTAGGTGCATTGAAGTCTGAAGCCTCTCCCCACCCACTCCTGCTCCCTTCCATTTTTTTATCCTTTAAGATATTTTCCCCCAAAATCATTGCATATCTAGTTCCATCTTGGTCCTGCTGCTTAGAGGACCTGAATTGACATAGTCCCTCTAATCTTATGGATCTTAAACTTGGCACATGGTTCTACAAAGTTAAAAAGAAGTTTGCCAGAAAGTCATTTGGGCACATATCCTGTTACTTGGTTTTTTTGGTCAAGCCCAGATTGGCTGGCCTAGGAGCACTCTGGTCTATTCATACACTAATTGTGCTTTATCCCTCAGGGTTTCTGCATCATTGGATCTCTGTCTTACATTGCACAGACATGTGAGGTGAAAGCTAACTAAGGACTATACTAGCAGGCCCAAAGTCCTGGTCAAACAGCAAAGACCTTGGGACCTATCAATTTTTTCTACAAATGCTTTCATTTGGTGATAGGGGAGAGAACCATTCAGGAAATAGGTCTACTAGCCTAAGAATGGATGACTCTAAGGTGACTCCAGTGTGCTACCCAGAAGCAGCAGATAAATATTCAGAGGTTAAGTTGTTTGGGGAGAGAGATTGGTAACTTGTTTCTAGAGTATATGGGAATGAACCAGCTCCTTTCCCCAGGTCCAAGACTTTGATGAGCAAGACTTGGTTTAGACCTGGATTTTGTTTTTCTTTCTTATGATAATTTAATAAACAGAAGTGTGAAAGCCATAATCATTCACCTCAAAGATATACTTCTGGGAGAGAATTGACTGAGGGCCTCAGCTCTTTGAAATCCATGTCCATATTTATACCACAGCCATACCTCTTCTTTGTTAGCTCATGGTCTCCCCAACTACTCTGACAAAACTTCTTAAAATTGTGTGACTTTCTTGGAGCCTCTAACCAAACTTTCCTCCCGCTCTCCTGCACAGGGCTCAGACTTACATCACAGTCTGACAGCTTTCCTAGCCTTTCCTGAATCTCTCATTTCCTTTCATGTGAGCATTTCCTCTCAATAAAATCCTTGCACCTTAATTCTGTTTGACATCTTCTTCTTGCAGGACCCAGGCTAATAAGAAATGATATGAACATTAAGATTAAGGAAAACATGCGCTGGTTTCTTACTGTAATATATTAACTTCATTGTGGAGACATGTTTTACCATGTCTAATTCTTACATTGGTATTTAATTTTAAACAAATACCAGGTGTTATCTCTAAAAGTAGGTAGTGTTACATACCTTCTTACCAATATTTCAAACTGATGTGGTTTTCCATTGAGTGGAATGAAGAAAAATATCTAAATTTAAGATGTTTACTTTTCAATCTGTGGGCCCCCTGCTAATCCAAGTTCAAAGTGACAGGTAATGAGTCATACAAGCACTTTAGGTTTCAGACAAAGAAGCTACTGGCTTGCTGTCTAATTTTAAATAAGAACGGTAAAGTCTTCAAAGTGAGGACACGTTTATTACTCTTATTCCTGGTATGTAACAATATTTACCACATTCTAAATACTCAAAATAATATATGTTTGATTGCTTTCTCTATATAAAATGGACTCAAGGAATCAACCAATGATCGGGACCCATGAAATTGAATCTATTTTTGGAACTAGTGGGCATCTTTAGACAATCAGAAGAAAATAATCTTGTGTTGGAGATCCTCACTGATTTTAAAGTAGTTGAGGAAGAGAATGTTAACTAAGATTACATGTGAAACAAGAAAATGTTTATGATCTGGTTTTCTAGGCAACATTTGCTATCATAGTCCTACAGTTTTAAGTCTCAGAAGTGCTTCTGCCAAGGTTCCATGGAGGCTCCAGGAAATCTCAAGAAACATACTGAAGCCCAGGTAAGAACAGAGCAAAGGTAAAGGACACTGTGTGCTTCTCAGGGGTCCCCTGGCTCCCAGCACAATCAAGTCCTTATTGCTCACAGATGGGACCTCAATAATGTATCCTTATCCCAAGCTCTGCTCTCAGGGGAGCTGAAAATAAGAAACACAATTTGCAATGCTAAATATCATCATTTGTCTTTGATAAGTGTGATTACAGAACTTGAACAGACTACTAGTCATCTATCCTCTCCAATAACAGTGTGAAGAATAAGACTCCTCTACATAGATTTTTCTGGCTGGAAACACACCAATCAGGCCTGTTCTTAAAACCAACCACTGACACCAATGACCCAGACGTGATCTTAAGGACCGCTATGAGGTATTGGATCCCTCTAGAATGAGCCGTGGAATAGGAAGCTATCATCTTTAAAGTCTAGTGTACATAGGCTTGTCAAGAATAAAAGCACAAGGCCAAACATATATAAAAATACATATTTTTACTATATACATATACATATATTTAAAAGGTATTATGTTTGTCCTGGTTAGAAATGTCTTCCAATTTCTCCCAATTCCCAGCTATCTCAGAAGACTTCACAAAAGAAATATTTCCATTTCTTTTACCTATACTTAATTTGTAGACATTCCCACCAGACAGACCTTTTAACCATAACCTAGCAGTGGAACACTGAAGCAGTGGGACTTTGAGGCCTTCATCAGAAAAAGACACCCACTATGTAGTGGACAGTGGTGTGCTACACAGGTCCCCCTTTAGTTAAGGGATTGTTGCTCTCAGCTGCTGGGGACTGTATAGGCAGACAACTTTTAGCTATCAGCATCTTCAGGGATGCCTCAGCTATAGAGCGCCATCCCATATCTAAAGTCACATCTCTTCCCAGAATGACTCATATCCAATGACTGGGGAAGATAAAGGTTTGGCCATAAAAGCCCAATACTCAGGATGAATCTAATGGGCCATTCTATCTCTAGTGCTTCCCATGGCTAAAGGCAGTCATTTGCGTTGCTTCGTGCCACAGATTATCATTGTGCCCAGTACTGCTTCCTTTTCCTCCCTTCTGCAGTTATAGATTCCAAGGGTGCTCCTCCTTAATTAACACCTTGCATGTTAAACTTCATCTTAAAGTCTGTTTCATAGGTAACCCAATCTGTGGCAGTACTCAGAATGGTTCAAGAGAACAGTCACTAATATGGAATATTGCAATGGATCTTTGCCAAATGTCTGGCAATGAGGTTTGCATTACTGGTGCCAAGTGGAATGCAGAAATCTCAGGCACAAGACAGTAGTCCAATTGTTAACACTTTCATTGTAGTGAGTTGAGAGGGTATACTAGTAGAAGGAAGTGTGTTAATTGGTACTCTATGTCAGCCAAGAGAGCTTACATAGAATCATACCTAGATTTCCCATTCACTAAGAGACCCCATCTACATCCTGATGGCCTCCCTCTAGGGTTCTTGTCTGCCAAGCATGATACTACTCTGGTCCCATTAAAGTTCCACAATATCCCCTGGGATCATATACCTCTAACCTATCCAGGATGTACTGCCACCTCCCAAATTCCGAGCCCTCCAACAGCCTGTATCTGAATGGAGCCGGTATACCTCCCTCCATTCAGAATACAACTTTTCCACTAATAGGACAGAACAAGAGGTGATGGAAGGTGAATCTTGGACCAACTCCAACCCAGGTCTTGCTCTGACCTAAGGCTTTCCTGGACACTACTGTTTCAGGCTTCAAAACCATGGGCTAGGTCACCATCATACAGGATGATATGTTTGTCCTTTCTGTAGATAAGCATTTTGTTGGTAAATCATTTCTTTTCTTGTTAATTTCTGGTACTGAAATATTAGAAACAGTATTGAAATATGAGATATACAGCACCATGATGCTGTATATAATATCTTTATAAAATTTTAATTTTTGGTAGCTTAGAGTATGGTCAACAGTTTTAAATCTTAAAGAGCATGGTACTTCACATGCAAGTTTTAAACACCATTGGTCAGTAGAGACACACTAACAATCACAGTTTCCAATGAACTTATTCCAAAGTGGAACTAAGAGACTAAGAAGTTCCATTCTCAACAATCCTTTTGCATGTAACTAACAAATTATTCTGTTCCCTTACTTGCACCTGAATATCTATGTTTCTCACAGCTGATTTTGAGTTCCTTCAAGGCAGGAATAGCATTTTATCACTGTATTTCCTATTGTACCCTGGATGATAAGCATATAGAGAATTTATTATAACAGTGAGAGATTAATAAATGGTTTGGTTGAACAATGTTTTGGCCTATGTACTTATGTGCTCTTTGGTCTTTTGGAATACTCAGAAATAATTCAAAAGAACCTTACTACACTTCTAAACAAAAAAGTTTGATCTGAATACATATCAGAATACAAACATGCCTGATACTTTAGAGAAAGGGCAGGCCTTCCTTAATACCATGTATGGTTACAATCCTATAACAATTGTTTATGACCAAATCTAAGTATTCTTTCAGAAGCTGAAGGGTAGAAAATGAATAATTCATGTAATTTGTAAGCCCTTTATAAATTGCTACCAGATTGAATTATGTGTATTGCTCATCAGCAACATTATCAGTATGGATAACTGATATTATCCTGAATACAATATTATGGTTTCCCAGCAGTCATCATGGTGAGGAACCTGGTCTTCTGGGTATTGAGCAAAATTCAATTAGAAATATTAGTGATCGACATTAATTTAAATCCAGGCAACTGATTTAAATTCAGGTATACTGAATTACTTAAGCATATAAGTATACCTATACTATATACTGTGACTGTAACACACGTTTTGAATATAGAACATATAGTATATGAACCTAACAATGTACATTGATATAAAATTTGGTTGCCAGTGCAAAACTCATGCCAAAGAACAAGCATAAACGCCAGCATTCTGTGTTCTGTTGCTATGCTATGCAGTTAAATCTCTTAAATATACATCTACAACATGGGATTTATATAATCAGTTCTAACAGATGGTAAGAAAGAGTCAACATAAATCTAAGAACACCTAACTAACAGCACTGTTTGGACAAGAGTTGAAGTTGCTTTTCAAGTCTCTAATTCTTCTATTCAAGTCTCTAATCTCCTAATCAATTTGAGAGATACAGATTCCGAGATCTCCAGAATAGGCCAAACAAATAATTGGTTGACATGGCACTAATCCTACATCCCTTTCCGAGGGCATGTATTGATAATTTAACCCAGCAAACTTTCCTGACAAACACTGGCATCTCTCAACACATTACTCTGAG
Source organism: Tolypeutes matacus (assembly GCA_026826555.1). Taxonomy (NCBI): domain Eukaryota; kingdom Metazoa; phylum Chordata; class Mammalia; order Cingulata; family Chlamyphoridae; genus Tolypeutes; species Tolypeutes matacus. Next base: position 51,539,565 of record JAKSZT010053883.1, read on the forward strand.
TGGATCTACCATTAGTCCATGAGATGAAACCTGTTCATCCTTTCTTGGTTTAAAAACAAGTAAGTCAGTATCCATTAATTCTAACACTGGTTATTGCATCCATGGAGGTGTGTTGCTCAGGTCTCCCTCACGAAAGATCCTGGGATAAGAAGTGCTGATGGGCAACAACTTTCAGGATCTACTGCTAAATTCATGCCAAGACCACATTCTCCCCAGATTGTTCCCAGTCTAAGGCTTAGTCCTGTCCAATGCAGGACTCTTTAGGCAATTTTTGCTCTAGGGATCTCCACTGGCCTAGCCAAAACTTTCTCAGTTGCAGGTCAGTCTGACTCTTCCTATTTAATCCTCCTTCCTTCCCCTTCTCCTTCCATAGGTGTCAGACCTGCCTCAACATGTGAAGACATTCCCTGCCTCCTCCTGCTCCTTCCATTATCCTTCAAAGGGTCCTCTCTTACATTTAATTCAATTGGCACCTGCTTCTCAGGAGACCAGACCAACATATGGATATACTAGGGATGACAGAGTTAAATATGCAGGACTTTATCCTTTTGATGCTCATGTTGGTGCTCCCAGGACATGATTTTCTAAGCTGGCAGTAGTAGCTCCAGATAGAAAAGATCTCTTCCAGGTTCTTGCCAGGTACTAGTGTAGAATGGTAAAGCACAGTTGGAACCTATTGTCTCTCTTCTAGACCCTGCAAGAAGTGATTCTGAGATCACACAACTACCTACATTTGACTGGATATATTTTTAATCCATCCACCAGCTTTGACGCATTGGTCACCTCTAGTGCAGGGAAACATTCAACAGTTGGCCCACAAGTTTGGGTTTCTGGAAATATTTATATATAATATTTGGATTTTATGCTAAAAGCCTAGAGTTGCCACATTAGATTAAAAATTTGCCATTTTTTTACTATACTATTAGAGAAGACTCAGTGCTCACAGAATGATTCTAAGTTCTATGACCAAAAGGAATCTGTATATCAGATGGAATTCCTTAGCACCTCAAGACTACATGGAAGTACCATTGGAAGCTTGATGAGAAACCCTCTCAGGGATTGTACAAGTATCATTCATAAACCTTCACAGATACTTTAGTCTCCCTAACTTCTGTGTTCTCAAGCCCTTTGCTCAAAAGGCAAGCCCAACTGCTGCCCCTCATGTCCTAGCACCAGCTTTCCAGGATGAAAGCCAGGCTTTGACGTGGCCCATATCACTCTACACAGGCAGGAATTGAATCAGCTCCAGCACTCAAGCCCATCTCACATATCCAGAGAAATGATGGCTTTTCCCACTATTTCCAGAACACAAACGAAGCACTATGATATAAGACAGGATATTTGGATGCCCTGGTGTTATCCTGTTTTAGTAAGAAAGGTTTATTTCAGAATTGATTCTAGCATTAACTGGTTGGTCATCTGGAAGAAGAAAAATGAACCCAACCTCACACCATACAAAGCACAAATTAAGGATTAAATTTTAAGGGTAATTCATATATAAGCTTGAAATTATTTAGAAGCTTCTGTCATCCCTAAGGAAATGCCTGAAGTTATAAAGTTAAAAAACAAAAACAAAAAGCACCACTACTATCAAAATGTGCTCATCTCCAAGATAGACTGATCTATTCTTCTACTTACAGTATCCCCACAAACATTAATCCTTGACTGTGGGCATAGCTTTCAACCAAGTCTACTTTAGAACAGGGAGGAGGGTCCTCCTGTACTTTCTTCCATATAAAATGTAGGAATATATTCTGGTTCAGAGATATAAAGACTGTAATTTGAGTTCTAAGCTATCTGCCTAGTATGGCAAAATATCCTAGCCAGTTAAAAGACTCAAACCACCTTGATGAGCACCTTGATGAGCTGAAGGGGAGAGAACAAATAAACAAAGAGGAAGCCAGTCTCTGTCTCAAGAGGTAAGAAGCCTCCAAAAAGTCACCACAGAGAAGAGAAGCAATTCATAATTCAGTTAACTATGTATGTGTGCACATTTCTGCATTCTTGTTATACTTTAAAAGTTGAGAAAGTAGAAGTGTTTGATAGCCTCAGAAGTCAGAATGTGAAGGCTCATCCAAACACATCTGTTCAGTTGAGAAGTAAATGGCCAATGGAACCATCAAGTAGCTTGTTCCTTCTAAGCACCAGCCTCAATGTATCTGTATTTCTCATATGGAAGGATGACACATTTTTGGCTATGAAAGCAAATAATTAGAAAGCTTGGGTTGGAAAGAGACCTGTTCTAAACTCCTGAAAATCCAGGTAAATACTCTGTATTGAAATTTTAATACATCTAAATCAATAGAGAACAGGGAATGGTAGAAAAGTACTCCTGCCCCTCATCTTTCAGTAAATTCTGGTAATTTCTGTGCATGTCCCTCAGGAATTCCCCAGCAGAATCTGGCCCATGTCTGCCTTCTTCAAGGTCATGATCACGGTTCAATCTCGATCTTAAATTTGATAAAACATCAAAACTTGATTGCAAAGAACACTTTTCTCTGTGGCCATGACTGATAAGGGGCTTATCTCCAAGAGTCATTGTTTGACTGGGTTTCATCCCTGGTATGCAAGAATGGTTCAACATAAGAAAATCAATCACACCACATAACAGATTAGAAAAAAATTCACATGATCATCTCTATAGATGCAGAGAAAGTATTCAACAAAATACAGCACCCGTTCCTGAAAAGATGTTCAACATCACTACCTATTAGGGTAATGCAAAATGAAAACTACAATGAAATACCTTATACCGTTAGACTGGAGGCTATTAGGAAAGGGAACACTTATCTACTGCTGGTGGGAATATAGAAGTGTGCAGCCATTGTGAAGGACAGTTTGGCAGTTCCTCAAGACTAACTATAGAACTGCCATATGATCCAGCAATCCCACCGCTGGGTATATACCCAGAAGAATCGAAAGCAGGGGCAGGAACAGATATATATACATCAATGTTCATAGTGGCATTATTCACAATTGCCAAAAGATGGAAACAACCCAAATGTCCATCAACTGATGAATGGATAAACAAATTATTGTATATACACACAATGGAATATTACTCAGCTGTAAGCAGGAATGTAGTATTAACACACGGAATAACTTGGATAAATCTTGAAAACCTTATGTTGAGTGAAGCAAGCCAGGCACTGAATGACAAAAATTACCTGACCTCACTAATATGAATTAAGCAAAGTCTGGAAGATAGGTTTACAGGAGACAGAAAGGGAGAAGAAGTTTGTGAGCCAAAGCCCATAAGGGCAAAATCTATGATAAGGTGGAAGGGTGAAGTTGTGCAGTGGATGGGCATGACAGTGGTGTAGTGATGCTATTGGGTTGGGTGGTGCTGGTTTGTGAGGGGGTTAGTGTCGGGAGAGTGGGTTGGACTGTCCATGGAACTGGGGGAAGGGATGGGGAAGGGAGCAGATGAACTCTGGGATTTGCAGGTATGTGGTTGAAACTACAACGCTGGGAAAGTTCTTTTGGCAAATACGGATGTGGGGGGCATGCGGGACAGGGCGCACCTGGTGCGGGCTTCTAGGGAGTATGTGAGTGTTCATCTTGTCAGTGTGTGTTGTATCAGTGGGTGGAGAACCACATAATGAGCAGGAAGTTGTTGGACCCCCATCCTGGGGAATACTGCTATGTTCTCAAATAGAGGGGCGGGAGTCTCTCAAGAGTATAGGCAGTGCCTAATAGGGGAGGACAGGCCAGTATGTCAAGCCCTCAGTGTTGTTACAAGTAACTGTGAATCTTGTTCTTCAAGGAGTGAAGTTTGGTGGATCCTGAGGGGAGAGGGAGGGAGGAATAGAATATATGGAACATGGGACATATTGGGGGTGATGAAGTATTCTACATGACATTGCAATGATGGATACTGGCCATGTTAAATTTCATCAAAATTTATAAAAGTGTATGGTCCAAAATGTAAACCATAATGTAAATCATTGACCATGATTACTAGCAATGTTTCAATATTTATACATCTATTGTGAAATATACCATCCACATGTAAAGTGTTATTAATAGGGGGAAGGGGAAAAGGGGGAGGATGTTGGGTATATGGGAATCCCCTATATTCTGTAGGTGACTTTTCTGTAACCTAAAGCTTCTTTGAAGACAAAATGAAAAAAATAAGACACTGGGGGAATAAACAGAAGAAAATGTCACTGGACATACACAGATCTTATAGTGATGAAAGACAAATATAAAATTAAAAAATTTTTGACATTATAAATTTTTCAATTTTATATTTGGTTGTTTTTAAAACAATCATTATTTCATTTTCTTATTAATAATAGTTGGTTATTCTCCTAGCTTCATTTTTGAGGAAGTTTTGGATCACAGAAGGGTTACATCTGTGGCAGGGGATGATCATTGTTGTGTTGTGTCAGTGATGGGGATGCACAGGAGGATGTTTACCTGGGGCATACATATAAGGCATATGAATGTGGTCAAGTGTTCATGGGGCATTATCACAGTGGGTAGAGATTCACACAATAAACAAACAAAAAATCTAATTCTCATCCTGGAGAGTTCTGTCACATTCTCTAATGGGACAGCAAGAATCCTCTGAGTACAGGGGCAGTGACTAGTGAAGGAGGATGGACCATTGATGGGCCCTCGATATTGATGAATGTACTTATGAACCTTTACTTTTGAAATTGAAACTTAGCCTAGTATTATAGAGTGCCTAAGAGTTAACTAAGATCCTCCTTGTTGCTCAAATGTGGCCTCTCTCTAAGCCAAACTCAGCATATAAATGCATTACCTTCCCCCCAGTGTGGGACATGATTCCCTGGGATAAGCCTCCCTGACACCAAGGGATTACTACCAAGCATTGATTAGCAATGCAACTGGAAAAAGACCTTGACCCAAAGGGAGAAAGGGTAAAGACAAATGAGTTTAAAGCGAGTTGGGTGGTCATTCCAGAGATTGCACTTATGCACATCTCAGCAGGATCTCATTGACTGCCAAAGCAAATATTGCCTCAAATAGTGGGGCTCCTGTGGGCTCTGGAGACATCCAGATACTGTAGGCAGGGCAGACAATTCAGGAATTTTGCGCCCTGCCAGTGGGCCCTACTTGGGAATTTATGCTCCCCAGTGTGACAGAGTTGGACTCAGGTGTGGTTTCCCTACACATGGCTCTTCTGCCCCTTCTATTTGAACCTATAGTTAGTACTAGAGTTGATAGGTGTATATCCAAGAGACTTAAATCTTTGGGCTGCCCATGTGCCAGCTGGGCTCTGAATCTCAACAGATTTGCAATACCTATTCTCCAGTTCCTTGGACTCACTCAGGACAGCTAACAAGGAAACGATGGACAACACCCATCCCAAGGAACAGAGAGAGTCTGCATCTGCAAGCAAGATAGTCCCATTCATCTGCCCCATGGGATCTAAGCCCCCTCTCAATTAGAGGTGGAGTGGGCATCACCATCCCAGAATCCCCAGGAATGGGGAATGAATGATGGACTAGAGTAGACTTACTGGTATTCTACTATAGACTTATTGTGATTCTATCAATGGAAGAACTTTTACCATTGATGTGTAGGCAGTGGCCACTGGAGATTCTGAGGGGAGGGAGAGGGAAAAACAGGTGTAATATGGGGGCATTTTCAGGCCTTGGGAATTGTCCCAAATGACATTGCAATGACAGATACAGGTCATTCTATATCTTACCATAACTTATAAACTTTTGCAGGAGAGTGTAAACTACAATGTAAACTATAATCCACTCTTAGCGGCAATGCTCTAAAATGTGTTTAATTTTAAATGAACGTACCACACTGATGAAGGATGTTGTTAATGTGGGAAAATGTGGGGAGTGGAGCATATGGGAATCCCCTATATTTTTATGTAACATTTATGTAATCTAAGTATTTTTAAAAAATAATAAAACAGTACATATATTTTTAAAAGTTATTGTTTCAGTTGTTAACTAAATGAAGCTACAGAATGAGAAAATAAGGTAGTTCAAACATGAAATTCTGAGAGAAATGGGGAGGCAGATGGCAGCCTGGGTGAGGTCTGTGTAGGTGACATTTTCCTGACAGATTCTGGTCATTCCAGTCACATTCAATTCTTGCTTCCTACACCTTTTGAATCAACTGACTATTAATACCATTTCAACATACGTGACAAAGTGTTCAGTCCTGAGGATTCTGTAGTCCTGATCTGTTCTTCTGAGAGCACCTTCATTATTTGTCACACACCCATATTCACAGTCTTTATATCTGTATCAACACTTTCTACATCCCCTTTGCCAGAACTGGGTGACGACACCCTATTCCAATTATATGCTATAGACTGCAGCATACCTATGCTTCAGATGGAAATAGCTCTCTTCTGGTCTCTTCTTGCTTCTTGTGGCTATAATCACTTGGGCCCATATAGCAAACAGTTTCCAGGAAGATCTAACGTGTCTCCTGAGCACCACCTATCTTATGGCACAACTCTTGGTGAGCACACTCCTTTTAAGATCCCTGCACACAGTGAACAACTACTTGCACTAGCCAGCCACATATAAGCAATAACATGGGACATGTGTTTGCCAAGGTATGGTAGCTTCATGGTATTACTGAAGCCTAACTACTTTCTTAATGCCTAGCACTGATTTTTCCTAATGTCATTATGCCAAGGGTGGGCGTAGGTTATCATCAGTCTGTATCATGAGCTGGATGCCAAGGATAATCATTTACTAAATAGCCCTGAAGAACATAGAATAACTTGATCTTTTCTCCTTTGGATAAGACACCGGCTATGGTGGACATGAAGATGTACCATCCAGTTCCCTCCCTCAGCTGCAGAGAGGGCAGTCAGACAGCCTTCAGCTGTAGCTCCTTCAGGGGCTGACTCAGTTGCAGAGAGCTGTCTCACCTGAGGTCACATGGGGCAGCCCACATCCAGTGACCAAGCAGAGGAGTTTATATAAATGTTTTGCCCTTATAGTCCAATAGGGGACAACTGTAACAGGCAATTCTTGTTTCAGAGTTCCTCCTTCCTGCCATGTTGGCAGCAGCTTTGTTGAGCCTAAATTATACATTCTGTTTACAAAGCCATGGGCTCTACGCTAGAGCTGTGCCAAGAAATCCTGTCATCTGGCAGTTTTGCTTTATTTAACATTCAGTTACTGACAAACCAGTGTCAGATTATGGAGTGTCCTCCTCTCTGGCTTATGTGACAGTAGTGCAGGTGTGCTACTCAGATCTCCAAGAAAGATCTCCAAGAAAGAACTTGCTTCTAACTACAGTTCCTTCAGGATTTGCACAGTGTTAGAACTGGGGACAAGCTCTTCCCAAAAGCTTCTATCCAATAGTTGAGCATGGTGGTGGAACTAGAGCCTTACCATTTCTACTCAAATGAAGATTCTTTCTTTGTGCTGGAGCTCTGTTTTGCTGACCAAAATTTTCTCAGAACTGCACTGCAATTTCCAAAGTCTTTCCTATCCAATTTCCCTGCTCCCCTTTCTTATTTCACAGGTGTCACACTGGCATAGCAGTTTAAAGGCTTTCCCTGTCTAATCTTGTCCCCCTTTTCATGACCCCAATAAATCTCCTGCACTTCTAACTCCAACTTGGTCAATGCAAAATCCATTTTGGGTCTAACAGTTTCTTTTGGGTCTGACAGTTTCTTTAACCAAATCTGAAGTTTGGTAAATGAAGACTCACCAAATTGCTTCAAGTATCCCTAAGAAGGTCCTGACAGAGGATGCCACCACTGGACTAATGGCCCCTCAACCAGGAGCTGAAAGATGTTTCATCCCAACCAACAATTTCTAGCTCCAAGAGGTAAGAAACAACAACAAACAAAACAAAAAAACATAGTCATCATATTCAAACTTAGTGTAAGAAATGGGCATTTCAATGTGTCCCAAAGGAATATTTACTAGTAGACTGGATAAAGGAGCCCCTCTGAAAACTACCACAAGAGGATTCCCTGTGACAGAAGTGCTGTTTTCCAAATCTGTATGTAGTTGGACTCAGCTTCTTTCAGGATTATACAAGTTTGAAGTGTTTGTTCCTTACATATTCCAGACTATTAGGGATACTCCCCATTTACTGCCCTTAACAGATTAAGGTGGCATAGAACTACAGGCCCAAGCATGAGCTCTTAGTTGCTTCTGGGACACATTTAACTCCAGCAGGTTCAGTTCTTCCACAAATGTAACATATAGTACTAGAATAAGACACACTTAACCTTTACTCTGAAAGCAAAAGACCTGTATCACTATTAAGTGTTGATGTCCTTCCTTGAGAGAGGGGGAGAAGGGCGAAGATCTCAGTGCTCACTCAAAGATAACATATTAATAAGGAATATTTTACAATATAACTTGGAAAGTAAACATTTTCTCAGTTTTAGCAAGTACTTTAGAATTCAAGTAATGGTTCATACTTAACTTTTCATTTATTATAGGAACTGGTGCTAGAGGTCTTTATGGCTAATTGGTTTTTGTTCCTCCACTGTTACCTTGCGTCGAAATACAGTCACCAACTTGGATTTCAGAAACTCAAGATTTCCCCTCCATCTACTTTACTGCAAGGCCTCAATGATTAGCTGGCAAGTAAGAGCTAAACTAAAGGGTATAGGCCAATACAGGCTGAAGTTGTGGTACTGAAGCAGTCTCTGGCCCACCACCTGCCAATATGTACCATGGTTTGCATGTTGACTACAGCAATCTTTATAAGATTGAAAAAAAAAAAAACCCATGTCAGGTGCAAAGTAGGCTTTGGCAAAAATGATGTAGAAGACATCACGAAGTAGAGCCATGGATTGTAAAGATGCCAAGATTGCTCTTTGTATCGGATGAGGAAGAAGACAGTGAACAATGAAAAAGGCTAAGAGAAGAGAATCTCAAAGTACCAAAGAAAATCAAGTCTTTCTTTTTATTGGATAAGAAACATTGGGATGAGAAATATCAGTTAGAGGAAAATATCAAAAACATTCAAGCAGGTGACTTTTCAAAGTAGTCCCAGTCGGATATGGATTAAAGAAACTTCAGATACAGTATATAGTAATTAAAGATAATTAAGTTGGAAAGGTATACTTTAAAAAAGCATAAGAGCTTTAAACTTGCAGTCCATCCATTTAGTTGCTTTTGATAAAGTTTAAAGTTATCCTTGAAAGTTGCATTTAAGTTTGCCAGACTCATAAGAAATCTATGCCTATGCTGGATATATTTTGCTTCTCCATATCTTCCTTTCTGCCCACAGCAGGGAAACTTGTATGAAAAATGTTGCAGGATTGCTGCTTTATCTGGTTTGGACCAAATGGAAGTCTCAGAAAGAAATCAGAAAGGAAGAGAGAATATCAGGGCAATTATTTCTTTGCTTCCTCAAGTGAACTATGTCCATCCACACAGAAGGTCATTACTTTTCACAAGGCAACAGACTCCCGATTTCTAGGTTCTAGTATATACACCTTCTTTTCCTCCCTTTGGGTCTTCGGTGGTAAATCTTTGGTTGTTACTAGCTCTGGATTACTGCACTCATTTGTTAATTTTTTCCTTTGTTAATAAAAACTCAGTGAGTTATCCTAATTTGTGTGGGCCATTTGGTGTCTTTTTTGTCCCTCTAATACAGATCCAAGCATAGTTTATGCTTACAGCCATCTTGTGAGGTAAATGTTAGCTATTCCAAAGGCTTAGTTTCTTCTTTCTAAATTTGGGATGACAGTCATTAAGTCACCATTCAACATTCTTAACTGTTCCTCTATGGTTCTTTTGAATAATTGTGTTAATACAGTTGTGAGTAGTGAGATCAATGGAATAGTATCATTGAGATACTGAATATCCAATGGGTAAGAAGAGATATATAAAGATTCTGAGAGTTGATCAGGCACATGGCAAGAGAATCAGACAATTTGGTTTCTGTATAAAGATTTTATTTTCAATACTGAAACTTATAAATTGTGATCAGTTATTTTGAAAGGTACTAGTATATCATTTAGAATCCTTTTATTCCATAATCACCACCATGAAGTTAAGAGGATAATCACCTTTTCAGAGGAGCCGGTTATATGTATTTAGAGTCACTATATAAAAGTTTGAAAAACAGCACTGTCTGGAAGACATTTAAGCCCTATTTCAGCTCTCTCTCTTCAGGGTCTCCCCATGAATATTTTCCTGATTAGCTGGGGTCCCTATTCTCCTACCAATAAAAATGTTAAAGTCTTCTACTCGAGTATATAAGAGACTTACGTATAGAATCAAGCTCTCAGACATCTCTCTGTATACCACCGCCAACTGATCCCTAAACTCTTTAGTTGAGTACCACAGTGAAGTAAGGTAGCCAGAGTAGTACTTACGTGGACCTTAGAAGTCTTTCTTATCAACCAAATCTGAGGGACAATTAAATACAAGGGCTTCACACAATTCAGAATCACATAGAAGACCGACAGAAAGAGGGTCCTGGACATACATTTTGGCAATTGTAAAGTCAACACCTCCAAACTCTTCTCACTGGGAAACAGTCATTAACACTTGTTAAATTATAACAGGAAAATACAGATTTGGAAGATCTGAAATCCCAAGAACAAGCATTCTCCATTGCTCTTCAAGGGAAGGATTAGAGAAAAGTAGCTCAGAGGCCAAGTCCAAGGTCCTCAGAAATCATGCTAGAAAATAAGTCTTGAAGGACACTGGTGGCTTGGAGCTATGTACCCTAGAAAAACATGTTCTTAAGCTTAACCTATTCCTGTGGGTGTGGACCCATTGTAAAGAAAATCTCTTCAAGATGCTACTTCAGTTAGGTTTTGACCCAGATCAATCAGGTTGGGTTTTAATCTGGATTACCAGATCCTTCATGAACAGAGCGAGTCAGACAGAAAAGAAAGCCAGAGGGAGCAGCCAGAAACTTAGTCAGTGGAACACTGAAGAGAAAGGAGAAGTCAGGAGAGGCTGCCTTGTGCATTGTCATGTGTCAGAAAAGACAAAGATCAAGGATCACCAGCAGCCAGCTCCAGAACACCGGTCTTTTAAGAGAAAGGATCACTTTAATGACACCTTGGTTTTGGACTTCCCCTAGCCTCAAAACCATGAACCAAAAAATTCCCCTTGTTTAAGGCAACCCATTGCATGGTATTTCCTTCAGTAGCCAGGAAACTGAAGCCAACATCACAACAGCAGCCCTTCACTAAGGGCTGAAAGTCTCTGTTGTGGTTCAATTTGGTCAGCTGTCAGGCCTACTAATCCCTCTTTAAAGATATTACATGCCAAAACACATCAACAAGAGACAGTGTTCAAGAAATTCAAGGGAGGGGAGTCTCTGGGCAGTGGGACTGGGTACCACCAGCCAGAGGGCTCTCTGACAAGGCATGACAGAGCATGCCTGGACCTGGGGATGATATGCATGTGTGTGTATGTGTGTGTGTGTATAATTATGCCCATCTCCCACTGACATGCATTTTGAATAATGGCAGGGGCAGGTGAATTTCTGGTTGGGGACTGGGGAGGGTAGGGGAGACCAGCAGGCATAGCAGAAATAAATAAAGCTGGGACATCTGAGAGGGTCATCCCTTATAGGTGTTAGCAGTTTAGCTAAAGAGACTTTTTACTTCCAACCCTTTCTGCACAGTTGCTCAATTTCATGGCAGAGTAGAATCCAAGAACATAGAACAGAAGAACCTTTTAAAAGGTAAAGAGACAGGAGAAGAGTTACCTGCTCAAAACCTTGGAAGAATGACTCATCTCTCAAGCCAGCCCACAACAAGCAGTAACAAAGTCCTCAAGAGCAGAAGGTAGGTGGCCTTTTAGGTGTGAGGACCCAGGGTTCAACGTGGCTCTCATGACACCATCTAAGGTGTGAGGACAGCAGCCAGTCACCAGGATGAGTTTATCTGCTTCTTAATTCCCATGGGCCAGGGATCCTTGAGTGTGAACATAGCCTCTTGTCAAGGATGCTTTCAGAACAAGAAGTTAATGCTGCACTCAGAGGAGCCTCTCTACTTTCAGTCAGAGATATAAAGCTTAGTCTTGCCACGGTGGCCACACAGTTCAGACCCCAGGTGTTACAAAAAGATGCTTAATGTGATTTGTGATATTCACCTGGAACCAAAGCTAACCTGTGAGACTAGATTCTACTGGGAAGTATTTCCAATTTCAAGGACAAATGAATCATACAGCAAACATACTACTTCATTTCCAAGAGCTACAAGAAAGCATTGCAGGAGACATTTAATCACTATGGGAGAAAGAAGTTAATAGTTTATTGCTTGATGAATGAGAATGTGTGGATAAATTATGCAGAAGCATAGGTTTTTGAAGAAATAAGTTAAGCATAAAAAAAGTTACCATTTGTTAAATAATGAAAAAACAAAGCCTTCAGAGACTGGATGAGTTGGATGGAAGGTGCATTTCAAAACTGAAGAAGAGGGAGGCATTTTGCCTCAGAAGACCAAAAGCTGCAAAAAATATCCAGAGCTATTGAGGTCTCCACTTTTTTTTTTTTTTTTTTTAAACACACATACACTTTTTCTGTGTATTTTACACTCAGTAGAAGAAAGGTTTGATTGATGGGGAATATCTTCGGAAGTTCAAATTTGAAGATTTGTCTAGATTAGGGGTTCTGAACAAGAGGTCCAATGAGCTTGAATTTAAATTAAAAAAAAAAAACAGTCTTGTGGGGACATGTTGGTGCAGGTAGGATATATTTATTAAATAATACACAATATAGTGTAGACTTAGTAAGAGGTCTGTGGTTTTCACGTGATTGCCAAAGGAGTCTGAAACAAAAAACATTAAGAACACCTGATCTAGATTCACCTGCCCAATAGAGGGGTAAATGGTCCATAAAAACTTCTAGTAATATGTTCCCTCCAGGCACCAACCTCAAGGTAGCAGGATATCTTGAGTGGAGGAATGTCAGTCACACATTTGGTTTTGACAGGTAAAGCAAATGATTATTGGACTTAGGGTCAGAAAGAGCCCAGTTATTCTTCCCTTTTAATGTAGAATAAGCTTTTGCTTTGGAGTTTATAGATTCAAGATGACATTCTGAATATGTACTGCTACTATCTTCCCCCACAAATACAAGAGGCTAAAAATAATACCTAAAACTTGAGTCAAAGAAAGGCCTTGCTTGAAACAGGAGGGATTGTTTCAGAGATACAAACACTGCATGGAACTGCTGAGGGTTAAATATTGTATTCAGCGAAGCACAGCAAGCCAGTACTCACAAGAAACTGCCACCAATATAAATTGGGAGAAACTCTAGAGTTCCAGGTCTAGAGGCGGTAGAGCTAGGAAACAATGAATTTAGGAAATAACAGGGAGCTGGGTTGTAACACTCTATTATGAGCACAAAAAGAGTTCAAGATTGGGGAAAGTGGCAGTCCCATCAAACTCAAACCCAGAGGGATTCTGCATGTGGGTTCATCAGGGCTCTCCTGGCAAAGCCAATGGTGCAGGAAATCACAACAGATACAGGTATTGATGTTAATAGCTATTAAGAGAACTCTGAAAGCAGAAGAGGGGAAGTATTCCATGAAAATAATTGAAAGGGTGTGTTCATCCTGAGAGTTTTTGAGGAGATTAACAGTCTAGTGCAACTATTAAATACCTGTAGAAGTCCAGTGTTAAGGACCCTATGATTGTGCTTCTCTTGCGGAGGTCCTTTGCCAAGTTATCCTAGTCATGTAAGAAAATAACCAAGCAGTTATCCCTCTGGAATACCTTGTAATCTTTCTCCAGAAGTTTGAACTAAAGTGAGGATGTCCCAAAGCTGATTTCCTAATAAGCATATGCTAAACAATTCACAGAATATTGGAACATCAAGTCCAAGAGGAAGAGCAGGATCCTGATGTCTATGCTGTTTTCTAGCAGCCAAGCTCAGTTCATCCTCTAATCATGGCCCATGAAGTTCTGTATTTCTGGCTTTAGTCAGTTGAACACAAATGGATGTTAGGGATAGGTGTCTCTTTGGTAAGTAGTCTGAGGTCACCCTCTTTTGCCTCCAAGCAATCCTCAGAACAGACCTCATAAAAAGTCACATCACCACCACCCAGACTCCAGAACAGGACATGTTTTCAATCCAGGCCCAGAGCTGTGACCTTGCATATGAGGAATTTGCTTGGAGACTTTTAAAGAAACTCATCTCCTAAGACATGGACTCCCTGTGAAAGACTTTGTCACCATTCACAGGGATATTTTCAAACCTGTCATCATAACACTCACAGGGAAGCTTGTTGGAGATCCAAATTCCAGGCCTCTAGGGTTTTATTTTCAGAGAATAGACGTTTGGGGTGACATACTCTTTAATGAGTAATATCCTGGAAGTTTCCTTCTCCTTGCAAACAAGAAGTTCATGATTGTCCATCCCAGGGGCAATGGTAGCCATTGGTGTCTTTTTACTACTGATATACACTCATGCATTGAGAATATTTCAGGTAGCCATGGAACATATGGCTGAAGTATATTTGTGCCCAGTGACTGAGTTGAAACTCAGGAAGCATAAGGCTTTTCATTACAGATTCTCAGGGTATAAGTGTGTCTCTAGTTCATAGGAGGAGGACTTGGATTAAGAGCCTCTGTCCCAATTTTATTCTGTGATCAAAGTGACAGACTAACTGCTAGACCTTAGGGTTTTCAGGATGAAATAATTATTGACCGGTAGGACACTGAAGACTTGCACCGAGAGAAAAGTGGTAAAACAAGGGATGCTGGTGCCCCAGCAAGACTGAAGCATGATCTACACAAGGAGCTTCTTGCTATAGACATAGGCTTTTCTGTGATACTACTGCATAACTGAATCAGATCTAGGGGTTCTTTTAGCACCCATCTGGGATGAGCCATGACAGAGGATTATAATTGCCTGTTCTCTTCCTACTGGAAAAGACCAGAACTAGTCGTTTCAGTGAAAAAAAAATAGTAGTGAATTTCAAAGCTAGTTGAGCCAGTTAGGGTAGGAATGGACTGATCTGTGCCTCAAGGTGCCTCAACATAGAAGTCTCTTCACCCACAGTGCCAGTTCTACTTATTATTAGTGGGGCCTACAACGTCTTCCCACTCCATATTTTCCTTTATAGGAAAGGTAGGCTTTTCGTCCATTTAATTAGGAAGTTATTTCTCATTTCTGTCCCAGGAAAGGTATTCACTTTTACCTGATAAGCCATTTCAGCAGGTAGCAGACAGCTTATACACCTATTCATGAAATGTAGTCTATTGAATGTAGCCTACTAGACCATAGAGCAGCGCAAGGCAAAAGAGTACAACATAGATGGGGTCGGGGCAAATGTGCACTAATGGAGAATAAAAGTACACAAAAGCAACACCGTCTCAGGATGTCTACTCATTTTCAATGGGCACAGTCAATAAGATGCATAAGAGAAGGTTCTTTAACATTGAATCCCTAGTTCCGTGAAAGTACAAAGCAAATGTAGTAGTGACATTTTGTTTTCTATACCGGAAATTCATGGGACTTCCAGTGGGACAAAGGTATTTATAAAAACCCACCAGCCCAGGAATAGGAGCCAGAAACTTAGAAATTTAATCTTATAGGGGGGGCATAAGTGATCCTAAAACTTTAGAAGAACCGAAGTGTTATACTTCTTGGCATACCATTAGGTGCCTGGATATTGGAGAAGACTGAAAATGCTGATTGTTGTTTCTGTGAGGCAGAGAAAGTCAGATACCATCATGCCTGCAAAAGTAAACTTGCACACAAACCATTGGTCCTTGAAGGAAGATGCTGCACTCACATAGTAACTACTGTTTGACTATTTAAGGAACAAGATTCAGTCAAGCAATATTGATATAATTGATCATTTTATTGACAAGAGTTCCAGAAGTCCACAGACTTTATGCCTGAAACCACTCTTATTCCAGAGTTATGAGCCATATTCTGATGGCTCAGGAGTTCTGTTCTCAAACCAAAGGTTCTCAAACACTACCAAAAAACTAATACTTCAGATCACTTGAAAGAACAAGGGGGTCACACAGAGAGAGGCCATGTGTTAGCTTGAGCAGAAAGCCTCTTGAATCTTGCTAAGAAAACTTTAGTCTGCCATGGTAATATTAATCTGGTAAGGAATTATGGCTGAAGGAACAACACAAAGAGGTTTGGGTAGAAGAGTCCTTTGAAAATAAGAAAATGCAAATAAAGCACAAGTTTACTCTATCATCATATCATGGAAGAGGTCTATGGAATGGTTTCTGAGTTTTATACATAAAGACTCAGCTGGATCAACAACTAATTATGTGCATCTATTCAAGGATTATAACTATATATGGCATTTACAGAATAAATTTGTTTTAGAGCCATGCTCTGAAAGGGTCTATGACAAAGTATTTGCTTATTCATTATTTGCATGTCTAACTGTTTGGTCCTAGATTTAAGTATAGAATTAGAAAGTTCACCTTTTCCTTTACACATAGTCAAAGTGGTTTCTTTAAAAGTTTTATCTAGATATCATAATACCATACAAGTACTTTGTATGTTTTTCCTACTAGAGCCAAGTATGTATGTTTTTCTTTCTACTCAAAACCTCATCCTGGTTGTTAAAATGAGAATTCATACGTTGTATTTTGACCATAAAAATATGTATGAAAAACAAACTCAGAATGGCAAAAGTATATTAAGGTTGATATTGCCAAGTGCAGAGAGGTTGTCCTTAAGAGGAAGAGTGGGATGCTGCTGCATTGACACTAACGTGTCCCACATTTTTTGTAACCAACACCTGGACTATGCCCAATATCCCCATCATTAAAGTCTTATAGTAAAAAAAAAAAAAAAATCTTTCCCTGGGATTTAGATTGCACTTGTCTTACTGAGGAACAGGGCCCTAGAGAACCAACTACTAGAGAAAGGGGTTACAAGAATCCCTATGGGGATGCAAGTCTTTGAATGGCTTCCCTAGAAGAAGAACACAGTCAAGAGATAGATAGGCTCGCTTCAAGGACAGTGAAGGGAACTGTTTCTAATTTGTGGCAGAAAGCTGCCTGACATTGTCTGTCTACTTTGGAAATGGACTCAGATCTCTACTTCAAAGAGAAAAATATAAAGAAATATCATAAATGCTAAAACCTGAGTGATGGAGGAAAAGAAAAGTAGAAAAGCATTTCTAAGAACATCCAAAAGGAAGAAAAAAAAAACAAAAAACAAAAAACCTTCATATGCTAAGCAATTTGAGCTTTTGCAAGATAAAAATGATCAATTCCTAACTTCAAGAATCTATACCAGACAAATAAGATTGTCACTCTAAATAAAGAGCTCAAACTTGTATTGAAAATGAGACAAGCTTTTCTCCAATAAGTATTTGTTCATTTTTCATCACATGGGGTCACAGAGAAGAAATAGCTCTCCAAACTGTAACTGCAACTATCTGGTCAACTTGTTCCTGGTTTTACCTAAAGTGAACATGTAGACCTGAGGCCAAGTCTGTGGTTGCTCACTTTATTTTCATGCACAAGGACAGGGTCAGTGTCAAAAACTCCACGAAAACACCATTATATGACAGTTGATATAGGAAGAAATTCAACAAACTTGCTGAGAAAATTTGCCTTTCTGGGAGATAAGCGTACTATTTTAAAGTATAATCTGAGCTTTAGAATGAAGTAAAAGGCTTTAAGCTACAGCGGGCTCCTTAGCAGTACTTTCTTATAAGAAGCTTTGAATAGAAATAGAACAAGCATAAATAGCATATGATCAGATGGATTTAGACTGAAGTTTTGTTTAGAAAATGAGAGAAAAAGTGATGGTAGGAAAATAAGAAAGCCCTTAATCCCATTGAAGATGAAGGTACAGGCAGAGAACAAGCAGCAGAAAGGACTATGGGCCCACATGTCTTTTCAGGCAAGGCCTTAAATATAACACAGGTGCTCAGCATACAGTGCTTGGATTGTGGTCCCCAGGCAAATATGCTGAATGTCTAAAGACAATGAATAACTGGATGAAAAGTTGCCCCCACTCACTCCCCAAAGGTGCTTGAAGATACCCAAAGCCAGAATGAATATATATATACACATACGTATATATACGTACATATATATGTATATATATACGTACATACATAATTTAGAACCCTTTAGAGTTTTAAAATCCTACTGACTCCTATTAGACTGATACAGTCCCTCGTAACATTCAGCCAGAGAACACATTCTGTTTGCTTGAAGTGATGGATGAAAAAGGGAATAAGAATGTCTCTAAAGAATTATTCTATTTTACATGTATCCTCAAGTTGGAAATAACCAATCCTGCTGTAGCCATCACCTTAAGCCAAGCTTTTCTACCGAGACAGAAAGACCTGGAAGGCCTCTAATCCAGAGCTTGGGTCACTTCATGACACCAGATTCCTTATCTTTGCTTGCTTTCTTTGTTCTTCAAGGTCCTTGGCAAATTTAAAGGACTCAGTATGACATATTTTAGTTAATTTGGACTTTCAGGTATTTTGTGGTTGCCTTCCACATGTTAATAAAGTTTATTCTCTAGGATATTCAGAGGCCAAATTTGATGTCATCATGAATGCAGAGGATTTTGACACCATAGACGGGAGGCCCAGGCCCCCAGGAAGTGGAGGAAAACCTTGCTGAAAGTCACTTGTTACCAGTGCTTCGGCTACAAAGGTCAGGTTCTTGGTCTTCTCACATCTACTTTGAGAAGGCAATAATATGGTTTATCTTCAATACACTGAAAAGGTCATGGAAACTACAGCCAACCCTATTTCCTCCCTCCCCGGTACTGGCCATTTCTGGTCCAGCTGTTGTACTCCACTTTTTACCTCCAGCTAAAAGATAAATATATCCAATTTGTATGAAATGTGGCCCCAGTTCCCTGGTGGTATACTGAAGTGGGACCAAAGTCCCTGTGGCTTCATGAGAGTTAGCCTCTCCTGGCATCATTCCTCTTGCCTGGGACTCTGTGTCATCTGCGTGGTCTTGGAAGGCCAATCTATCACAGCCAAGACAAATCCAGGAAGAAATTACTATAGACTCTCCCCAACCCAAGTTAAAGTTTAAATCCTCAGAACAAGGTCCTGAACACAGGAAAATTTTGGAGGTAGTTTGTAGAAGGACATTAGGTATATAGTTGGAGTTCTAAACATGGTGCATTAATTCTTGGTGTTAGATTAGGTTACATTCTGTTACCAGTGAATCTCTCTAGTTACTAAGGCAAAGATGTGAATATCTAAGTCTACGAAATCTTTACAGATCAAAATCTGGGCAGCACATTAAATAAAAAAAAAATCTCTACTTCTGGTGAAATCTTCCTCAAACCAACTGACTCAAGGAAACATCAGAATTAAGATCCCAAATCCAAATTGGGATTGTCAGATATTCTTTTAACATCCATCAGCCCCAGTTCGCTAAGACTTGCGAGGGTGGGGAGAGTCAACAGAAAGGATCATGGAAGTGAAAGTGAGTGCTTCACACTCAGTGTGGTGACCATCATACACCTGCATTTAGGCACCTCCACACTTGTCTAGGGTTTGAGTGAGGATAACTATGAATAAGATCAGGACTGGTGGCAAGATAACTAGATAATTTTCCTAGATAATAACTACTTGAAGAACAAGTGTTCAAAATGTCTTCTGCCTTCTCCTCTGGGCAATAGGAGGAAGAGAAGAGAAGAATTCAACACTAAGCTGCAAATAATCCCCAAAAATGTCAATAGAGCCCTGAGACAATCAAAAGGACAAAAACAATTGCTGTGGAATGGAGAAGTGAATTTCTGTAGAGGGCCTAAATATGATCCATACAGCTCACTAGTACACAGGTGAAGCCCAGTAACAAGACAAAAGTATAAATAAAACTTCAAGACCTTTGAAAGAAGGAGTACAACCCCTGATGTGACAAGTGTCTGGGGATAAATGAGCATTTTAATCTATTCAAATGAAGATTCTAAGGATTCTGAATGTAGTCATTTTATAAAGATGGATACTAGAAGCTTTTCTTGTGTGATAGGTTATGAGGATTGTACTAGCAGCAAACAACCTTAAAGATGCTGGAACTGGAGGAGAAACACAGGAGAATTAGTATGTAAATAAGCATTCAAGAAGGATGAAATTCAGAGAGTGAAAGTAATTAGACAGGCAATACAAGTTTCCCTGAACCAAAGAATGATTTGAGTTTTGACTGAATCCAGGCAGAATTGATCAAACAGGCATATCCTAGTAAGTTTGCTAAAATCTAATAAAGGGGAAAAAGTTACATTTTTTATACAAAGCTTTAGGGAGGAAAGAGGATATTTACAAACAATATCGACTTTTGGGCATTTAACATCCAGTATTAGACAATATCTTCTATACTACTCCAACTAGTTAAACTGATAGCTTTGAGTCACCTGTTAAGATTAGGGCTCAGAATAAGAAAAATGCTGCAGCATGTCTAAGCCGGGGCACACTTTCTTGCTCCTTGGACCTTATAACATCAGATTCAAAGGTATTTGAGGTATCAGTTGCAGAGAAGGACTCTAGATGGAGCTTCTGGCAAGCTGCCGTTTATCATGTCTTCTTCTACCAACAATTGCATTCCATTTGAAAAGCAACTTCTGGATCATTACCGGGCCCTTATAGAGACTGATATGCCAAGCAGCTACACAGCCTGAGCTGCCCAACATTAACTGCCTTCTGGCAACTGGGTGCCTTATAAACCCAGCAGTAATGGGTTTGGGTATTGTAGCAGCAAGTTATCAAGTGGAAAGAGTACACACTATATCAAGCTCTAGGCAGGTAAGGAAGGTGTCACAAACTGGACTCTCCAGGGGGTAAACACTAAGTTACAAGTGCACAAGATTTATTGGGGAATAATACCTGTGAAGTAAAAGGTGAGGAAGCTGGATTAGACAGGAAGAATCGTCAGACCATAACGCTAACCTGAAAGTCCTGGCCAACCCAATATGAAGCTTCAGAGTCCATTAGAAGTGTCCCACCTAGGGTGAAAAGAGTACCACTGCCATGCTGGACCATTGACTGAGGTCTGTCCTGAGACGAGAATGACCTTGGCTACCATTCCTTGTTCAGGCATCAGCCAGGAATCTCCCAGAGAAGGGCATCCCATGCCAGCCCCACCCAACTAGTGACTGGTAGGAGTTGGTATATAAATACCCCAGCTCTCGTCACACCTCAGGTGGTATAAAATACACCTTGGAATTCTCCCATTTCCCAGAGTTTGCTTATGGGGTTAGGATCCAGTCATCTACTATAGTGACTGGCATAATAATGCAAAATTACTGGATGGCTCTCTGTGTCACTTCCTGTATTAGTCATGGTTCTCTAGGAAAACAGAACGGAGATATCTGTAAATAGTATGAGATTTTATAAAATTCTCATGCCACCATGGGGATGCACAAGTACAAATTCCCCAGGCAGGCTACAAAATAGAGGCTCTGATGAAGGTCTTTGATGAGTTACCAGGAGACACTGGCTGTCCAAAGAGGAGCTGGAAATTCTCTGCTGAAATCATTTCCACCTTTTAAGACATTCAACTGATTGCATCAACAATGTGTGATGTTTTATCCAATCTCCTTGGTTGATTATAGATTTAATCAGCCATCTATGCAATCAACTGACTGATGATTAAAGTCCATAAATGTCCTTGTATTACAATTAGTTCAGTGCTTGCTTGACCGAACAACTGGGCACAATTACCTAACCGAGTTGACACATAACCATAAGATTTTCCTACTTTTTGGCCACCTTTCCTGCCTTTCCAAGTAAACTACTTGAATCAAATTTGCAACTCATGTCCACTTTTAGGGGAAGCCACAATGAGACCCTCATTTAATATGGCTGGAACAGGGAAACCTTCCTGCTCACACTTGAGAACAGGGAGAATAAAGAAGCTTTTCCCCACACTTTAATGTAATTCTAGCTTACTATTTTTCTTCCATGCCCTCATGAAAAACTCAGTCTAAGATTTTTTTATCTACCATCGTCCAGGATGCCACAGGAACTTCCATCCATAAACGGGGATTTCATTTAGGAGGCTAAGTTCAATTGGAGAGAAACTAAGGGAAATAAAAACAAGTATATTCTTCCAAGATAGAAAATTCTTTGTTATCCTGTTTCTCCCATTGAATAGAAAAAGAAGGTTAACTAGGATTTTATGCACTTAAAACTGCAGCCATATAATTTTGTTTGGACTAAAGTCAATAACACTACATTTCAGTAGTGTTAAAAGACAAATTGTGTCCAGGTAGTGATTACATACATGTAGGAGGTGTATCTCGCCCTGGAGCATGCCCACACTCAAACCTCCATTGTGTACTCATTTCTCAACAAACTCTCTACTTGCTTGCCTACCCTATGGTATGCCCAATCTTTATGTGACATAGCCAAGAACCTAGAAACCCACTGCCAGCAACATTTTTGGTGAGCCAGCCAGGAGTGAATGAGGCAAGCAACACTGACACCTGACAAAGATTGGTGAATTTAAACTTTTATTCAGGGGCTGTCTGTGACCTCTTTTATGGTGCTTTTCATCTTCTGACTACTGCTGTCCTTCTCATTATTAGGACATTGTCTCATTGTTGAATGCCTTAGAAATGGAAAATGTGTAGTATAAACCAATAGGAAGGCACAAAACAACCGATCAGGGCAGGAACTAGCTAAGATCCATCCTTAATATGGGGAAGGGGGAAGAGGAAAGGTCAGCCTTAAAAAAAGCACCATTCCAAGAAGAAATGAAGTCAAGAATCATAACATGGATGAACCTGGAGGACATTGAAGCAAGCGAGACACAAAAGGACATACTGTATGATTGCACTGTTATGAACTAAATATATTGTGTGAAATATAAATATTTGAAATAGGAATATGGGTAAAATTGCATATACAAGACCATTTTTCTTTGAGACTCAACAAATGTAGGTTAATACTATAAAGTGTTAATATCAGACAAGAAAATCCATTGTACTAAGTGAAGGAGACCAAACACAGTACAACATTTATATAAAATATAAATATCAATTTATGAAGATGCAATTAGTGATTATGTAGAGCTGGGGAAGGAATGCTAAGTGGTATGGAGTCTCTTTATGGGGTAATAAGATTGTCCTAAAACTTGAGATTATGAGTATACAACATTGTAATTACACTAAAAGCCATTGATTATACACTTTGGGTAGATCATATGGTACGTGAATATATCTCAATAAAACTTCTTAATAAATAATTGTGTAAGAATAGCCAGAAATAGCAGCTATGCACAGCAGGGGGAACAGATTGAGAAGTGAGGAATTTTCTTGTCTGTTTTTTGTTTATTATTGAAATAATGAAAATGCTCTATGATTGAAGTGATGAATGTACAACTATGATTATACCAAATACCATTGATTGTACACTTTGGACAAATTGTATGCTTTATAAATATCAATAAAATTGACTTTTTTTTTTAAAGTATGATTTATTCCAAGTAAAGAAAGTCCTTGAGGGGAAAAAAAAAAAAAAAAAGGCACCATTCCCAGTTCCAGCGCATGTCTTACCCTGGAGCATACCCACACGTCCATATTCAAATTTTGTGTGTATACTCACTTTTTCTCATATCAACAAACTCTTTACTTGCTTGCCTTAAAAACAAACAAAAAAGTAGAAGAAAGCAAGCCAGCAGTAAAGAAGGACGAACATCTAATAGATCAAAAGCCTATCAGAAGGAAATGAAAGAAAAAGTGAGAAATAAATAGAAAACTTTACAACTTTTGTTTTTGGTATTATAGAAGACTAGATATTCTTGGGAAAACCCTCCCAGGATACAAACACCCAACATTCAGAGCTTTTAAGATTCAGAGCTAACCTGGAAAGAAAGTAAGGGTCATGTTTAACATCTGGAAATATTACAAACTGGGAAGTAAGAAAGCCCTGATGTGAGCATCTGTCCTGGGAGCCTCTGGCAAGGCCTAATTGACCAGAGCTTTGGTTTGCACTGGCAATATGAAGCAGAAATCTAACTTAAAGCTAGAACCCCCACAAAACATGCTTTAAATGAGAATAAGAAACCAACTTTCATAGGCAGAAATTGGCCCTGGGTAGTGGCAAGAATAACTCATGTGGATTTGGGCCTAAAATTTACTTTGTCAAGAAATCACTAGCAGGAATTTTAGTTTAGAATTATCCTGGGGTGGAGTCAAGATATGTTGCTGCTGCCCTTTGTAGCCCAACTACAAATTCCTGTAACAAAGAGCTCTCTGCCTGATACCAGCCACATATATTCAATTTGTGGAGTTGGCCAGCCTCTGTTCCAAACATCTTGAGGACTTCCACAGGACTACTGCATTACACAAGAAGACTGGGGAAAGGAGAAAGATGATTAATCTACGGTTCAGAAAGGGCAGGAGCCAGCCTGTGATAAAAGCAGTGACCTCCATGGGAGGGGCTTCATGGCAAGAAAAGCTAACACCAGGGGGCCACTGAATGCCCGAGGCCTTTGGAGAAGGAATTATGGACAGAACATCTGGAAAGCCCCCAAATGAGAGCTATGACTGGTGAGAAGCCACAGAGATATACGCCTACCAATTCCATATCAGGCTCACAAGATGCCAGTTTGGCTTGGGGATGATTTCCACCTGCCTACTAGTTTTCCCATAGCTCAACTGAAGTGAATCTGATTAATATCTTCTGAAGAAGGGGACAATGATCAGAGTTCCAGCTGTGAGAGTCTAGCAAAAGGATAGGGGAAAAGCAGGGACTTCCCCTTGTCACCATCTACCAGTACCCCTACTGCTGCAAATGGCTCCTATGCCACAGAGGAGAAAGCTTCCAGGATAGGGTATATCCATAGCTTCCTCTGTATAGATGCCAT
Source organism: Tolypeutes matacus (assembly GCA_026826555.1). Taxonomy (NCBI): domain Eukaryota; kingdom Metazoa; phylum Chordata; class Mammalia; order Cingulata; family Chlamyphoridae; genus Tolypeutes; species Tolypeutes matacus. The sequence continues at coordinate 51,564,293 of JAKSZT010053883.1, forward strand.
AGGGCTTACTGAAACACATTTGACAGTGAAAGACTGTTCAGCCAAGAGAAACAAGTTTTGTCAAATACAGGTTGCAGCAACTTCAAGAATGCAAGAAGAAAGGGAATATGCAACATCTCTAATGAGTCTCTGAAACATGAGTACTCAGCATCCTACCTTCTTGGACTGCAAAAACATAGTAATGTCATCCCTTGATAAGTTTCATATGTAGAAGATGGTATATGTACCATAAGGCAACTTTGCCATTAGTGTTTTCTATTACTGTAACTTGATTTCTGGACATTGTGAATGGCGTTATTGATATTTGAGAGCTCCAGAGAAGAATTACCTTACCAAGATAATCAAGGAGATCTTATAATTGATAGATTAAAGCTATTTAGTATAGATTTTTCATAAGACTTAGCCACTACTACACAGATTCAACCAAGACAGGGTATATACATATCTTTACCCACAAGAGACACTAGATAGGCCATCGATTGCATAGTTATCTACAGTAGTATAGATATTTGAACAAGATATTTTCTCCCACATTGACTATAGAATGTTTTGCAATCAATGCTTTTGCTCTCAACTCCTATTTCAGCTATACATAGTTATTTGAACAATCTTATGCTGTTAGAGTTAAGCAGATACTTAACTATGTTGGTCAGGAAATTTTACTTAAGAGCGACTCAGCCTAAAAACTGAGGTCTATCCCAAGTCACTGGAAAACTAGGATGTTTGATAAAATGCTGAAATCAGAACTTGCCTATATTCAGATGCCTTCCTTATAGTGCTCAACCTGGTTCATGCAGACACCCAAAGCAAGAGCCCAAGTGAAAGTATAAAGGCAAATTAAAGCCATTATTCTTTTCTGGAATTGTTGTACACATTAAGAACATGAGTTAACTTGGATGTGCTAGTACTTTGAACAACTATATTTTGTGACTTCCAGGGTGTCTTACTCATAGGTTCTTACCAGCCCAAGAAGGAAGTCAACTGGTTCCCTAGTTATGGATTATAGGATGTTTTCTAGTAAACTTCAACTCCAAGAATGAGGCATGTCAACTTTAGAACGGACAGCCTTGGAGAGATTACTTTCCTCCCACAAGTCTGGCTGGGCACAACAAGTTTAGGTATCTGATATATTCCTTTGCCATTCTTCTGGTAATAAGCCTTTTGTTTCTTTGGGGAAATTCTACCCTCATTGTATACAGTCTTAGGACTGGTAGTCATGGTCCATTGCTTTCCCCAGGAATACTGTGTGGACAAATGAACAGATGTAGTCTAATCAATTGCTCTCCTGGGACAGAAAATATTCCTTCTGGGGGGTGAGGTAGGCAGGACAACTAATTGGAGGGATTATCCATTAGGGCCACTGCTGTTCTTGTAGTTATCTTTTTCAAATATGGACTTTTGGTTTTCCCTCTTGACTCTGTAGGCTGTTTTCACATCCTTCCTATATCTTGACTGAGGTATTCTGCATCTTTCCTATATGTATTTAAACTTTTTTGTGTGTGCTAAAGTCCAAAGAACACTAGTCATGGTGCCCATGGAGGTGCCCTGCTCAGATTTCCCTTCTAGAAAACTCACCACAGGGAGCATATCCAATTGATAACCTCCAGTTACCATAGCTTTAGATACACTATGGTGTTTAGTCCAAGCCATGTTTACCCTGGGATTCTCCAAGCCAATGATTGAGTGCAGTGCAGGCAATAGATCTGGGCCATGCTTGCTCAATGTGGGATTCCTCTAAGAGCAACTTGGCTGAGGAACTCCCCATTAGCCTGGGTAGGACTCAAAATTGGGTTGAAGTCTGAGACTTCTACTCAATTCTCCTTTCTTCTCTTGTTTGAAAAATGTCAGCTATGCATCAAGGTCTGAAGGCTCTCCCTGCCTACTCTTACTTCATTATTTTTCCTTCACAGAGGTTTCCCCAGTACATTTCTTGCTCATCCAATTGTGTCTTGGCATTTGCTTCTTGGAGGACCCAAATGGATCTACTAGCTATTGCATCATCACAGACTGAGAAGATGGATCATCTCTATACTAAGCCTTCCACCCTTACCTGCCATTGGCCAATCTGAATAAGATAAAAGAAATTCTTTGATGACATGAGAAATTCAGCACTCATAGTAAGTACAAGTTGTTTCACAAAACTTGTTTCAGTTATAAACATAAGTGTATGTGTCTGAGTCATGCCATAAAAGATACTTATTACTACAGGTAGCAATTAAGAGTTTGAAAGCTACTGTTAACCTTATTACCAGATATGCACATTTGTCAGTAAGGTTAATACCCAACCAAAGTTAGGCGCTCATCTTGAGCCAAGTACGGCAGAGAGGGTATATGTTCATCCCATTTAAACTTTAAAACCAACATTTTCACATAAAGGTGGGGCTTAAAGATGAAACAAATTCTCAAATGCAGTCTAGATAGGAATTGAACCCAAATCTAGTGCCAAATTCATCCTTTTTATATGAACACTATACTATCTCCTGACAAATCAAAGTAGCCCAGTCACACTTAAGGTAACTGAATAGAAAGAAGGGATTCCAAGTTTTTGATAGAAAAAAATGTTCCTGGGTTTTATGATTATGGAGAGAAGGTCAGAGAAGACCCTTGAGAGAACACATAACAGATATAGCAGGATACATCTGGTATAGAGACCAACAGGAAACAGATTTAAAGAGTCCCAAGTGAGGTTAAACCATTTTGATAGTATGCTTCCATAATGAGCAGGACTACTAAGCCAGATTCTAGAAACCATGGAAGAGTACAGATTGGTCATGTACATACTTAAAAAAAAAAAAAAAAAAGTAGAAAAATTAGGTATTTGTTCAATTGTTTTTCTTGTCATGGCTTGAGTCTTCAAATATAGAAACCCTGCCCTTAAGACTTAAGGGAAGATTCATCAAAGCTGACTAGAAAGGCTAACTTGAAGTTGGGATCCTAGTTTGGCAGCTTATTGTGGCTTGGCTCAATGATCAGCTACCATATGCCAAGTTCTATAGAAGATGCACCGTATGTTCTCCTTTGGTCTTCACATACCTTCAGAGAAGTAGTGTCCCCTTTTGTTGAATGGAGAAGTGAAGAGGTTAAATGACTTTGTCAAAGCCACACAGTTGAGTGGCAGAGTCAGGTTTCAAGCCCTTTGAGTTTTATATTGCTGAAAATAGTTTGTCTAATGGGGGGGAACCCCGTTTTGTTTTATGAAGCAAAGTTTGTATGCCACTTTTGATCTGAAGTGAAACAGATTTTAATGCACCTTTTAAAAAAGATGACAATGCCTTTACTGTATCTACAAACATTCCTCACTACTCAAACTCACTACTCAAATTTTCTTTGACCTAAAAACATTTTTGTTTAAAAAAGTCATTGAGTTGCATGCAAGCCATCTTTCAATGCATTTGAATGTATTATGCTTTATGGTCATCATCTTCCCCACTTTTCCTGAGTATTTAGCCCCTCATAGGTTTCAGAGATCTCTTCGATCAGTGTTCAAGGATCTTATTTCGGTAACTTCTGTATTCAGTATTGTACATTAGTGTTGAAATCATATATACACTTAATGAAATCCTTAGTGAGTACGCTAGTTTATTGGTGTTCTCACTGTTGTCATATAAAAGCCCTTGCTCTGTTATACAGAAGTTTATGGGTGTTTTAGTGATGTTTGGAGAAATTGTTTGGGGTTTTTAGATGGGCTGGAATGTTTTTTCCCATTCAAAATGATGTTATTCTGATTCCTGTTATCCAAGAGTTTTTTTGTTTTTACCCAAAATATTTTAAGGAGCATATTAGCTTTTGATAAAAGATGAAGCTAAACACGTATTATATAAATTCTCAGACACAACTACATTGGAAGACATCCTGAAGTCGTCAGATGCCTGTACTCACATAGAAACTTCACAATGTGACAGGTACAGACTGCAGACCAATACAAGTACACTGAACTGTCAAGTGCCAAGTGACCTAGTCTTTAAGATGGTTTTAAAAATAAATTTACTTTGTTTTCAGGACTTTCCCCAATAATCAACTTCCCCTTGAGATGTTGAATTCTTAGAAAACTTGGTATTAACCCATGCTGGGATCGAAATACATAAATCACAGGCAACAGAGAGGTGAGGGCATTAAGCACCCTTCCTTCACCTAATTTTAGTGGGTGCAAAAGGTAAGAGGGGAATTGGGGAAGTAAGACCTTTAAAGTCATTTTAAGAGTAGCCATTCTAGGCTTTTTTTTTTTTTTTTTTTTGGTACTTTAATACCATAGCAGATCACTGATAAAGACCTCATTATGCTGAGGACAACAGTGGGTCAAATGCATGAATCATGTTAACTCATGAGCTTCCAGAGGCTAGTATGCCTTGACATTGGAGAGTATAGGATATTAAATAACAATGGCTTTGGAGTCAGATTATGTTGAAATCTCAGCTCCTGTATTTCCCAGCAGTGTGAGAATAGGCTATTTGCTTACTCTGAACCTCAAACTTACCCAACTATCAAGTGGGTAGCACCTACTTCATGGGGCTCTGAAGATACTTTACAAGGTGTCTGCCTGTTATTGGTGCAAAGAACACGAATGTTACCTGCTATTAGATAATTGCTCCTTTCTAGGCTGGCACTACTAAGTTAAGGAACTTGTATATTAGGAAGATACAACTGTTATCCAATAACTCACCACAGGGAACTCAGAAGTTCCCCTGAGAAGAGGATTCATTTCTTGAAAACTATTTGTAGGCCCCTTATCCTAGGTCCAGAACTACATTTATATAGGAGACATGTAGGAGATATGTAGGTATGTGCTCATTGCTCTAAGCATATTTATAGAGTTTTACCAGTGACCTTGCTTTGCATCCTTAAGGCTCCATATTTAAGAAACATTTACTTTATGGCTAGACAATATTTTAAGATTTTTTTTTAAACTCTTGGTAGTCATGAAGAAAAGCCTAAACATTTACATCTGTCTTTCCCACTAAGTTTAAGATAAGCTCATCACCTATCAAAACCAAGTTAGCTTTCCAAAGGTTAAGGCATCTATTTTATATTACCTTTTATAACTTGCAATATTTGACTGGTATTTCTTTTGTGGCACTGATGCTTCAGGGGAGACATCCATGGTCTTCTACTTCCAAGAACTATAACACTGATAGTGATTATTGTCAGTCCTAGGGGGACAATTCACATGTGAACAACTGATTAGTCAGCTGCTCTGTTCAGTGTTATGTGAACTGCGTGTCAGACAATGCATCACATTCCATTAGGGACCCTCCATTTCCTATTGGGAGTTTCAAGAATTTGGTATCATGATTATCTTAGAATAGTCTGTCTTCTGAGCAAGAAAAATGGATAATATTTTCCATCCTTGTCACTGATGAACCATAAAGCTCAAGGTGCAAATGGAATTAGGCCTTTAAAATCTTTCTATTGTATTTCATGTAAATATTCCCTTTGCTGGCCCCAAGAGGTAAGAATTTGAACCTATGAAAAAGGAGATTAGGCTCTTGATAGTCAAGTCTCTCCAATTTTTCAGCCTTAATGAATCCTAGGATTATCTATCATGCATTTTAAAGTACTCATCCCTAATTTTGGCTTGTTAGTGGTACTTATCCAAGACGAAGTTACATGTCAGCATCTAAGACAACTCCTTCTCTAACCACTCCAAAATGACCAAATACACCAAACTTATTTTCAGTTGCAATTAGTCTTCACTGTTGTGCAGTGTTACCTTCTATCTAAACCACAAACCAGTCTAGCCTTTTAGGAATACAGTTGACAGGTATGTTTACCTTACTATCCACCTTAATGACATAAGTTATCTCTTTCATGGAGCATTGTGCCCAGCAATTTCTAGTAGAAATGAATTTAAACCTATCATTCCATGGAAGAACTGTACAAATTGTAGCCAAGCCTGATTATATAAACACACAAAAGAGATTAGAGGCTTAACTACTGGGTTTGTCTTCTGGTTGTTGAAATAAAGTGCATATGGGTATTTCTCGCTTTATGAATACACAGCCACCAGAAAACATCATTTGTTTGGCTTTCTGCAACTAGAAAGAAGTTCCAGTAATTTAAAGAATGCTTTCTAGTGAATTAGAGGATGGAATTAACGTTAGTTTCCATGCTCAAATGTTTAACAGCCCTGCATTAATGGTGAGGGTCAGAGGGTCAGAGGAGTTTCCATCAAGAGTCTGCTGCAGGGAACACAGCCCACTGACAATCTTTAGTGATCTACCATGGCATTCACAGTGAGGCCACGCTTCACCACTGCCCCTACCCAAGGACTGATGAGTATATAAGGGAGATTACAGCCAGCCTACTCTTGTCTGGCACTAAGCTCCTCAAATGGACAACCTTTGCTCTGGCACGCTATTGCCTGGCTAAGACTTGCTCAGAACCGGAGTTGTAATCTGTGACCCTTCCTACGCAATCCTGCTTTCACTTTCTCCTTTTATAGATGTGAGATGTCATGGGAGTCTGGAAGCTCTCCCGACTATTATCTTTTACTTCCTGTTTCTTTCACAGGTGTTTCCCCTAATAACACTAATCCCATCTCAGCTTCTGCTTCTCAGAGGACCTGAACTGATAAAGGTGTGCTGGGATTGGTATAAGAAAACAGGCAGCAAAACAGCCTAGGAACAAACTCACTGCCTGGCTGGCAAGAACACCTGGTCCTGAGTGGAGTAATCAAGGATAACCTGTGGCATAAAGTAGACGCCTGGGAAGATGTCCCAATGGTGTGAGAGACCCTTTCCAGGGTCATGTTTTAGGTATTTAAGAGATATTGTTGGCAGATGAGGGAAGTGAGGAGGAGAGGCAGTGAAGATATTTAGGTATGCAATAACTTGAAGACTTGCACACAAATGTTCACAGCCACAATTTATCCATAATTGCCAGAAGTGGAAACAAGCCAAATGCCCATCAATTGGTGAATGATTAACCAAGTGCTGGAATTGGAATGCTAGTCAACCATAAAGAATAAGCAACTGATACATACAACATGGATGAGCTTCCAACACATTAAGCAAAATTTAAAAAGCCAGAAGCAAGATACTACATATTGCATGAATGTTTCTATTAAATGCCAGAAGAGACAACTCTAGAGATAGAAAACTAGATTAGTGGTTGCCTGGGAAAGGGAATGTGATTGACTGAAGATGAGCATGAAGGATCTCTAAATTGGATTGTGAAATTGGATTGTGGTGATAGATACATAATTCTGAATTTACTAAGTTATTGATTGTAAACTTAAAAGGAGTTTTATGGTATGTAAACTATAAAACAAAGCCATAAAAAACTAAAAGCAATGTAGAGTAAAGGCAAGCACAGGGAGTCACCCTGTACAGAATCACTGCACAGGTCTCTGTGGTGCTGAGGTTAGGCCAGGCCATCGGTAGTGGAAAAATGTGTGCCTTTCAATAAACAATTGCTGGCACAGTGTTGACTAGAGACCAGGCCTCCAAGTGTCCATGAGTTTGGAACTGCTCTCTGAGCTCAGTTCTGTCAGAGTTGCTAAGTCAAATTCACAAAAGCAATTCACTGTTAGATGGATGTGAAATGTCTAAGAACAGATCTGCATAGAACCAGAGGGTACACCTTGCATTACCAAGTAGCCCAGATACTTAGATCACCCACCAGAGTTGCAGACACCCCTCCCACACTGTAGAGATGGCCATATTGGAGTAGGGTGTGTGTGTGTGGGGGGGAGGGCACAGAGAAGAAAATGTTTTGTACAAGTGACATGAAGGGGGAGAATCCTGAGCTTGATTTACAGCTGTATTGGTTCAGTATGTGGGTGCAAGCTGAATTTGGAGAGCAGCTGCATTTTAGTCAGCAACAGGATTGGCCTTGGACAAACAAAAATGGCAACAGAAATCTTCAGTTTCCATTCAGAGCTGCAAGGCATGGATTTGGTCATCCACACTTTCAGAGAAATGGCTCAAGGTGAGAATATGTATAGATTCCTGAGTAGTACCAGTGGCCTGGAAGGTAAAGGACAGAGACAGGGGTAAGGACATCTGGAGTAAAAGTGTGTGACACACATAGGACATTGTGAAGATTTTTGTATCACACGTTAATGCCCACCAGACAGCATCCAAAAAGGCACTGATCAGACAAAATGACTCAGCCAGTCTAAAGTCTTAGACAGTCTTTGTCTCTAGCCACCCTGGAACTAGCACAATGGACATAAAAGGAGTGGCCATGGCAGCAGAGATGGAGGCACACTTGGGCACAACAGCATGGTGCCATCTTACCAAGGCCATATAGCCTTGAGTATCCATCCTGAAAGTACCAGACAATTACAATAAGCCCCAGACATGGCACTATTCCTTGAGGAACCAACTGTCCACAGAATGGTACATTGACTACCTTGGGCTTGTTCTATTCCAGAAGGGCCAGCGGTGTCTTCTCAGGGATAAGTTATATTCCAGGTATGGGTTTGCCTCTATGCCCATAGAGCCCCAGCCAGCACTACTACCCTAGGGCTTATGGAATGCCTGATCCATAGGTATAGAATCCTAAACAACACACCAGAGGATTCATGTCATGGCTTTAAAAAAAAAAAAAAAAAAGTGGGGTAACAGGCCAGTGACCATAGGACTCACTGGTTATTTCATGTACTGCACCATATAGAAAGCAGCCAGCCTCAGTGTGTCAATGGCCTTTTAAAGATGCAGCTGAGGTGCCAGGAGCCAACACTTAGTAAGGCAGTCTTTGGCACAGGATAGGAAATTCTTAGCTAGAGGATTTCCTTGTAGAGTAAAACTTGAAGCCTAAATTTGAGAAATTTGAGGCTCATTCTGCCCAACTTGTTTCAGTTTCTGATTTTGTTGTATTCATTAATGTGTACTAGAGCTGGTGCAGCAAGTAGAAATGGTGAAGAAGTCAGAGCAAGATAGTGTTGGTTATGTTCTTGTACCAGGACAGGTTTTCTTTCTCCTTATTCTTTTCCCAGGGCACAAATATATATCCTATCCCTTCCTGGAGACCTGGCCACCATACGCTTAGATAATATGTTTCTTGTGAGATAGAGCTGCAGTTGATTACATCTCACAAGTTATACTAGAATATAAATCCCTTCTACAGGACTCTGAAGCAATGTAAATTCCAAGGCAGGGCAGTGGGTAAGAGTTCCACAGGGAGTTAGACCTAAGTTTGAATCCCAGCTCCACCATTTATCGTATGACCATGGGCAGATGTTATAGCTAGAGGAGGCATTTATCTATAATGAAGCTACCACCTAGCATATTAATTTGTGACTAATTAAGGATTAGATGTTAATTGCCCCAATGCTCCTCGAGGCTCCTAATTGGCCTTTATGTAGGCCAGCCATTTTACCCTACAGCAAGACCACCACCCAAACCTTTTTAGGCCGTTCTTCTAAACAAGAGCACATGCAGTTCATCTCTAAGAATTAGGATTCAACATAACTTAAAAATGTCATCTTTCTCCAAGAGGAGTTATGTTTCAAAGCCCCCAGTACAAGAATGATCTATTTGTATGCATGGAGCCTTTGGATTAGGAATTAAATAAGTTTCTGCTCACAGTGAACACTGGTTTCTGCTTTGGGGCAATAATTTTCCTACTCAGGATAGAAAACTCTTTTGGCTAGAAAGAAAATGTTTTCCTCCATATTGCCTAGAGACTATAAATTCTAACACTGAAGGGAAAAAAAAGTCACAATTCAATAGCACTAGCCATAATTGTGGCTCCTCAAGGGGAACAAGATTACATGGCATTTGACAATAAGTTGTCAAATGCATTCCCTATGCATGGCTATTGGCAATGTCTTCTTGATTTAGCACAGGTATATTGTGTTTAATCCACCTGCAGAGAAATGGTTCTCTTGAGATTCTATGAAGCATAGAAGCATGATCTGACAGCTGTTGTGCCAATGGAAGGATGGAGAAAAGGGGGAAGGAAACAGGGACTCATTAGGCCTGGGACTTCAAGTTCAGACACTTAGGGGTTTCCTGGCATTTGAATGGTCTTGCCGTATTTGGTGGCAGCTGAGACATCTGAGGGCTGACGTTCCTCAGAATATTTGAGTAGAAAGAGGACCCAAACAGTGAGAATGTTGGAGGGATATTTTCATGTTATGGTCTTTCCTTAGTTATGGCTGGGGAAACTGCTTAAGCTAAAATAGATCTTGCCCCCAAAGCCTCAAAGTTTAACTTAGGGTTCACTGTGTAGTGTAAAACCATGGACTTTAATAGTGCAATTATAAAAATGTGCTATCAATTGTAACAAGTGTTCCACACCAATACAAAGGGTTGGTGGTGGGGTGGTGTATAGAATCCTGCATTTTATGCATGATTTTTCTGTAAAGCAATAACTTCTCTAATAAAGGGGAAAAAATAAAACCTCAATGGGCCTGAAACTTGAGTATTGTTCCCTGATCAGTAGGGTGGGTTTCTTGAGTTACTTTCTCACCTATGGTCATATTCTACTCAAATTTCAGGTAAGTTAGGAAGCTTTGAGAGTTATACAGGGGAAGGAGTGGCCAGACAGCTACTTATGGGATTTGTAAGGTGGAGACATTTTGCCCATCCTTTAGTAACTGTCTCAGACCACAAAGGCCAGACTCCTTATCTCATACTTTTGCAATCTCAATAGCTATCACATTGTCATCGACATCTGTTCTATGCCTTTTTGACCAGAATGTCATCTTTAGGCATCAGCACTTACAGTACAAACTCTAGGAGGGTACCCTTAAGTATTGGGTATCCTCTTCTCTACTACAATCAAATTCATTTTAATGTTAGAAATTCAGAGTCAAGTTGCATAAACAGATATTGAGACACCAGTTTGGAGTGTCTATGCAAAATAGCAGCCGTGAAAAGGCAAGGAGTTCCCTTCCATCACAGAACTAAATTTGGTTAATAGATACTATCAGATGTAATAGATGTCATACAAAACAGGTATTTGCTTTACAGATATTCAGGACAGTCCTCAGAGTAGTCATATTCCAATTTTACAGATGAAACCGAGTCTTCAAGATTAACCCACCAGTCACACAGCACTTGGATTTGCACTGAGATCCTACTTCAAGTCATGCTTATCATACTTATCATGCTTATCTTTATTTCAGTGGCCACAGGAAAGGTTGTAGAAGTAACATTAGAACTAGATGCCAAAATGTGAGTAGGATTAACAATAGAGGGGGCAAAAAAAGCTTTTTAAGGTCCAGGTTTTAAGAGTTTATGGTGTATTCAATATGGCAAGCTGAGGCTGGAGCCAAGTACAGTGAAAATAGAGTGGACCCAAGACTAAAAATAGATGAAAGCATTTTACTATCAGAAGGTGAGGACAGCTTTTAGGATGAGCTTTAAAAGTGGATGCCAAATCATTCCCCATACTCCAGCCTCATTCCTACATACCAAATTCAATCTTACTGTCATGCTTCCCACCTCACCTGTGCCCAAGTAAATTCTACCTAGCCTTCAAAACTTTAACAGATAGCTTACCTCTTCCCTAAGACACTTTAGCCAAAACCTTTCTTCTCAGATCCTTTTATACAATCAAGAACTAATATATTTACACAAGTTCAGTCATAAAATCATTTCTCCTTGCATAGTGGACTTGACAAGCTTCATATGAAGCTTCCTGATGTTATCCTCCAGGTATAGGTATTTAAAATAAGTAGCCATTCTCAATGATTCAGAGATTCTCCAAGCACCTTTCTAGAAGGCATCATCAAGTAGCAATATTTCAGCTCTTTGGATTATATTGTTATTGTGATTGTGTTATAAAGATAAATTAACCCAGACACTTGTTTTCCAAAATCCTTGCAAGCAATGGGTTTCAAGTGTTTGAGTCCCCCCCTCCCCCCTCACCAGCTTAAGAGGTTTACTTGCTGTGACTACAGCCCAGATGTCCCTTATTTGCCAAATAACCACCTCCACACAATTCAGCTGTTCACCTTAAAACCTTTATATGGGTGATAAGAAAAATGGCTCAGATTTCCACGGAGGTTCATAAACTTGTTATAAGTCTTACAACACCTCATGTCATGAGAATCAATTCAGTACTTCTCAAATGATTTTACCAGCTGGTCGCCCATAATTCTGCTTGGCAGAAATAAATCACTGGCTTGGAAGAGCTTATGGCCACAGGCTATGGAAACTTGAGTCTGTGCAAAGTTGAGAGGTACAGTAAAAGAGAGAAAGTCAACCTCTTCCCTAAGAGCTTTCTTACTCTACATATTCATGATTGTAAGGTGTTATGGGTGTTATCCCCTTAAATTATGCTCATTTGTCTTAAGATTTTAGATTCATAAACTAACATTTCTCCAGCAAATTAGAGAAATGTTCCTTACAAGTCTGTGGACTGCTTGACTCAATGTTTGTTAGGCATGAGTGCCTGCCTGGAGCCACAGCTGAGGGGTGTCTAGCCAGCTGCAACAGTCTAGGAGTTCCAAAGTTAGGTCTCTAAGAACCACAACTCCAGAGAGCATGCAAATACTTTAGGTACTTGATTACAAATAGAATATAATAGCGGCACCTGAACTTTTAGAATCTGAGCGCTTTAGGGAAAAGGAATGGCCCAATGATGGACAAATTGAAAATAACTTGCTCTTAATGTTTACTTATTATTGATGGAAGCAGCCATCTATGTAGCTATTAGAGATTCTAATGCCTAATACCAAAAGCATATTCAATGTTTGTCAAGTGATTGCTGTTCAGTGGTCTCTACTTAAGCATCAAGGGTTGTTCTGAACTTGAAATACTCAAACTAAACCCACATTTAGCCACTTATACTCTACATATCTGGATGAAGTTATTTTCATGTTCAACCTTCAGTATCTTCACTTGTAAAACCCAGAGAAATTAAGTGAGAAGCAGCCGTCTGTCAAATAGTCACCCTTTTCTTTCCTTGCCTTGAAACAATCATCATATGTAGGTAATCCTGCTTCCCTCTACTCAGCTGGTAATTGGCAGTTAACTACTATTAAGTACAAATGGATTCTAGTGACCATTAACATCAGCATGGCCTTTTATCTGCCAGGATTTCAGCACCAGGAGTCTCCAGAGCTGTACAGTTAGTTGCAGTTCAACAGGAGCTCTTGCTTGCTCCATTTATGGAAAACCTTAACCCAGGAGAACAGAATGCTCCAAAGAGGTTCCTGGCTCCTTGCCCAAGCCCTGGCGGCTTTGAGTCTGCTCTAGCAAGCCCTGGTATAAGAGAGCACAGCTATATTATGCAGATTCACATAGTTAGAAACAGGCTTCTGGTGTAAAGGAACAGGTCAGCCCTACCAAGTCCCTTTGGAGCTAGGTGCAGGCACAGTCAACCACAGTTACTGTGCATTTTTAAATAAGAGGGAGACTGACCTCCCTGCCATTGCTGGGAGTGTCGGCAGTTCATTTAGGAGATATCTCCTTAGAACACAGGCTCTCCTACTAAAGCACAATGCAAGCCCTCATCAGGAATTGGGAAGGAGCTCCTGCAGAGAAGTTCCCACCTAAAGCAGGTTACGTGAAGTTTAAGCGGAAAAAAGAAGGAAAACTGTATCTCAACGCTTTAGAAAACTGTCTTTCAGAATAATGGTTAGTGCATGAAGAGAAGAGCCAATCTTTCAAAAAGTTGAAAAACCAAGCCTTTGCAGGAGAAGTCAAAGTGAAAAGAGGAGCTAATAATAGTTTACCAAATTTCGAAGTTAGTGCTGAAAAGGAAACTTCTTGCAGAAAGGAAGAGAAAGAAAGAAAATGGCATTTCCTCACCTCTAGCAAGCTTCCCTGATCACTATTTGATTACAAAATTGTTAACCTCAAAAAAAAAAAAAGCTATTAGATACCCTGACCCAAGTGGAAACAAGAAGCCCACCTCCCTCAGAGACCTCTCAGCAGCTCCAGGGCTAGGAAGCCTCGGCTTTTAAAGGCAAGCTGGCCATATGCTCACCAAGAGGCAGAGCCATTCAGGAATGAGGAAAAACACCTCGTGGCTTCTTATCCCTCTTCTGCCTCTCAGTTCAAAGGCACCTACCTCTTCAAGGAAGGAAAGGGAATGCTGAGAATCACGGAGACAGAAGGTGCGTGTTAAAAGGAGGATTAATTGTGAACAGTTGTGCCTCCTTCATGCCCCTATCACACCACACCCCACACCCCCTTTTTAAACTTCAATACTTAGGATATATTGGAAGGTGGGGTGGGGATGATTCTCAAAGACCAGCTCTGAGGAACATGCCGTTATTTTACCAAATGAATGAAATAATTCTCCTATGGACAGGATTTCCGGATTTAGGAAAGAATATACAGGATGCCCAGTTAAATTTTAATTTCAGATAAACAAGTACTTTTTTTTTTTTTTTTTTGCTGTAATTCATGTTACAAAGTTTTCAGAACTTTGTGATATAAATTTTTCACTCACTTCTAAACACATTCTTACACTAACGCTTTAAAAAAAAAAATTATACACATTCCTCCTTTCTCCCTCTAATTTGCTTTCTATCCCTGCAATTTTGCGATTTCTAGTCATCTCTTAAAAGTGATATCATACAATTTTTGTCTTTAAACTCCTTGCTTATTTCACTGAGCATATATTTATTATAATAAAAATCACGAGAATTTTGTGTTCTTCATAATATATTCACATTAGTTTTAATGTGAAACAATCTTTTATTTAAAGTACTTACATGTTCACTCAAATCTTCCAGTAATTTGAATCCTTGGGAAGATCCAGCAAGTTTATTCTTTGGCTTCCAGTAGCCCCAGGACAGCCCGTGATCCCCCTGAGTCTGTAAGTAACCTAGTTTGAAAAGGATCTTTCTAACTTGTTAATGTTGCCATAACGGCTAAGTGTATTATGGCTTCCAGATGTTGTATCCACTTGAGATGTTAGATAGGGGGCACAGGGCAGTATAATTGAAACAATATTCATTTTGAAATCAGAAGATCTTTTTGAGTTCAGACTGAGACCTTACTTTGGGCAAGTCACTCAAAGTCCCAAGACTTCAACCTTCTTACTAATACATACTTATTTTGCACATTACCCCATAAAGTTGTTCTGTGTCTTATGTATGAGATTACCTTTTATCTAATATTTGCCTTGCATAATATTGGTAGAAAATTTGTTTGCCAAATTTTAATGCCAATATTTTAAGTATTTTAATATGAGTACTATGATGTGTATTAGTAACTTATTGCCTGTCTATGCCTCCTATTCCAAGAAGCATTCATTGGCCAGTTAGTGAGTACCATTCAATAAATATTTACAGAGCATCTTCTCCATATCAGGCTATGTACTAGGAGCTATCAATATACAAAGAACAGACCTTGATATCAAGAAATGTACAACTAGAAATCTCATTCATAGCTTTGGTAGATGTAGTTTTCACACGAGCATGCATGCTGCAAACTTCCCTGGTTGTGCTTCCTTTGTGAATTCATGTCCCTATTCTGGGCTTCAGTTTCCTTATATATAAAATGAGGATGTTGGGACTTTACATATACTTTTCATATGTCATATCTTATTTTTGTCTGTGTTTTTACTTTTGGTTATCCTTTCTGCTATTCTTTCTTCTATACTCTGTACCATATGATTTATCCAAAGTGCATAATTAATGTCTTTTAGTATAATCACAATGTTGTGCATTCATCACCACATAAAAAAATTTAGAACAGTTTCATTATACATATACTTTTGATTCATAGATTTCCAATATGGTGTATTTCTCAGGACCCTTTAATGCCTTTTTTTATTAGCTGCGATTATTTATTGAACACTCCATACTCAGTATATGAATCAGGGTTCCACCAGGAAGCTCAATATTTAACATAGAGGAAACTGGTCACACTGGTGAAAGAAGAGCTAGGAAGTCAGACACGGACTGCGAAGCACCAGAATTAGCAATAGCAGGAAGCCATTATCACCCCCTAGGTTGGAGGGACTGAAGGAGGAACTGATCTTGCCAGAGTACAGGGACAGGTCACCTGGAGGGAAACAGACCTCATGACAGAGAGGAGGCATGTTCAGGGCTAGAGATAATTCCTAAGAGGGAGAAGGGAGGGGATACACTGGACTTTTCTTTTCTCTGCCTCTTATCTCCCACCTGTTCCTCCCAGTAGCTGAACCCGGCAGAGCTCTCTATCTAGAAGCCTGGGAAATGCAGCCTTCCAGGGTCCTCTCCAGTGTGCAAAGCAAAGCAGAAGGACGAGGAATGGATCTGACTACAAACAGCAAACTGGCCCCCTCACTGCTGGGCTTGGCACTCCTTCAAAGAGCTCATGATTTCCTTGAGGAAGCAGAGCTGATATTAATGAAGCAACAAAAATAAAAATAATGATAGTTGAACTGTCTCATTCATATATGCTATCTGAGAGTTGGACATTATCATCTCCACTTTTCAGAAGAGGAAACAGACTGAGAGAGCTACCTTGTCCAAATTTATAGGGCAAGAAAAAGTGAAACAAGGATTGGAAGCGAGAGCCAGCTGCCTCCAAAGTTCATCATCTTTCTAGTACCACAATCAGTGCTACAAGTTCTCCGCAAGATGGGTATTCAGAGAACAGCAAAGTCTCTATTTCCTTGTCTGATAAACAGGATTTGGAACAGTTATCACAGGGATCCTTTATCAGTATAGGCTAGAATCATCTAGGATGGTTTATAGAAAAGGTAGAGCTTTGGGGGGACCATAAAGGTCACAAGATGCATAGAGAAAGGCTGTGAATAAAGTTTCTTTTCTTTTTCTCTTTCTGAAAAATGCCTTTTCTCTCCGCAGATTTGATTTGAGTTTTGAGCAATGAAGCATAGTTTTGCTTCCAGGGGCCCTACAAGGCTCTCCTTAGGCTAGGCCTTTTGTATGCAAAGCACTTGTCACATCACACAACTCCAAGGCCTTGTGTCTGGAGTCTACCCTCCATATCTAGTGCCTTATTCCCTAACTGAGGGGTACCTGCATGTTCAACATTAGCTCTCCCGGGCAACTGGATCTTTATTGGCCATACATCTAAGAACTCTCAAGAACACTGTTTATTCCTTGAGAAATCTGGAATGAATTAGGCTGAATAAATTGCCTCTCAAGTTGGCTGTTTCAGATGGCAGCAAAGAAATAACATATGCTGCTTTCCCCCTTCTTTTTATTTTTTCCTTTATGGAATGGGAAATGAAAACACACCCATATCCACACAAAAATTAGATTTGGTCAAACCATGCTCCACTTCTCCAGCAAGTGGAAACCTTTGACAGAATATCTTAGGTGTCTCAGAAGAGTGTTAGGATAGCAAGAAGCCTGGAGAATTCATTCTAATGCATGTCCACGACCCAGGCAGCGTAAATCTAAGTTGAACTGGGATATCCACAGAGCCAACCTGTAGCTGAGTTGCTAGGGCTACTGCTGCAGTGAGCAAACACAACAAAGAATTTCCCCTTCTTAATCTTCCACACTGATCTTTCCTTTCCCCAGCAGTGCCAAACATTCATCAAAAGAAAGCTTCATAGGGACTTTGCAACATTATTGAGGAGGAAATTAGAAAGTCAAAAAAAAAAAAAGAGGAATAATCTGGGCATAATTAATCATGATTATACCAGACATACGCAATATTTTAACTGTTCAGTCTGTTTACAAATAACTAATGATAACAATGAGAGCTGGCACTCTTGAGCACTATTACTTCATCTATATGTGAAAACAGCCACATAATCTATGCAATATTATTATCTTACATATGACAAAACTGAACCTTAGAGAGTTTAAGTAACTTTGCCGAGCTAACTCGTTTAGGAAGTAAAGGAGCCAGATTTCAACATTCAATGTCCTACTGTAATGTACCAGATCTTAAACATTATACCATACTGTATGTGATAGGCATGGAGCCTGAATCCCCTTCTAGGAAGGACCTATCATCCCAGCTGCTGGGAGTGCTGTGGTAGACAATCTTCAACTGTCAGCCCCTTAAAGGAGTATCTGGGCAGCAGAGAGCCACCTCATCCCAGGTCACAATCTCTCCCAGGGCTGCTCACACCCAGTGACTATGGGTTAGCTTGAGACATATGGTCACTTGGTATCCTGTGGTTAAGCTGGCAGCTTTTCATGTCACCTAGTACGTGGCAAGAGCATTAATCCTAGTTGTGGAATGTGATGTCTCTGGAACCTGAAAAGTCCTACCACATGTTTCGCTTTCTTCTTTATGGTAGCAGATGCAAGATTCAGCAATTTGTGTTTTACTTTAGAAGAGATGTCCCAGAACACTCCTGACCACTGGACTCCTAAGAACTTTACTAAAGTAGCAGATCGCTGAATCTTCGTAGGGTTTCTTTCCCACCCTCTAGTGCACCTATGTCTTCTCAAGGTTGCCAGTGTGCTAGATACTTCTTGCTCATTCTACTTGATTACCATGATGTCATTGATAGAATGCATCAATAGGGTGTTCTATGTGATGTCCAGGAGGTTCAGAACTCTTTAGACTACATAATAATAGATACAAATTAGCATGGCCTTGGGGCCAAATTATATATGAATACTTTGTCTCTTCTATGTGAGTGCAAACTTTTTTTCCTGATTGGAATAGAAAATAACACAGTCACCAAATCGTGTCCTAGGGCTCTGTTAATATTTTCTAGCAAAGATACCACATCTAACATAGTAGCAGCATTGGGACTTTTTTTTTTTTTTTTTTTTGTAAAAGCAGTTTTATTGAGATATATTCACGTACTTTACAATCCATCCAATGTATCCAATCAATGGCTTTTAGTATAATCACAGTTGTGCATTCATTACCACAATCAATTTTAAAACATTTTCATTATTCCAAAAAGAGAAACTCCATATACTTTAGCAGTCACCTCTCAATCCCTCTATCCTTCCTTAGCCCTACATAACTACTAATCGAATTCCAACTCTATAAATTTTTTTGTATTTACATTTTGTATAAATGGAATCATATATTATGTAGTATTTTGTGTATGATTTCTTTCACTTAGCTTAATATTGTTTTTTTTTTTAATTATTGTAATTGTTTAATTAGAAAAGGGATTGGTTTACAAAAAATTCATGTAAAAAATACAACATTCTCATATACCCCCTATTGTTGACACTTTGCATTAGTGTGGTTACCTTTGTTACACTTGATGAAAGAATATTAAAATATTGCTAAATATTGTCCATAGTTTACAGTAGGCATATTTTCCCCATATACCACTGTGGCAGTTTGAGATTATTTATGAATTCCAAAAAGAGAGATTTTGTTTGTAAACTGGTCTATTCCTATGGGTGTGATGCCCTTTGATTGTATGAAATTCAGTTGATATGTCTTTGATTAAATTATGTTAAGATTAGGGCTTTAATTCGACCACATCAGGCATGACTCAGGGTTGAGTCCCCACCTCCTTGGTGGGCTTATATGTACACTCACTCAAGAAGGCATGCAGAAGATACTGAAGAAGATACACAGAGGAAGAGAGCTCCAGACACATGGAAGAGGAGAGAATTTGGTCATTTCTATCCTGCCATGTGACAGAAAGGGGAAAGCTCAAACAGCTAAAGCCTTAGGGAGAGCTGAGCCATTCACCTGATGGTTTGCAGCTGAAGAGACCAGCACTCTGCGAAGCTGAGGAGGCCCGGAGAGAAACGAGTCCTCCAGCCTACAGCTGAGATAGGAAGAAGCCGGGCCCATGGAGCCTTAAGAGGAAGAGGAAGGCCGAACCTTCGCAGAGATTGGCAACCATCTATCTTCAACACATGGCAACAGACTTTGGTGAGAAAATACCTCTTATGGTACCTTGAGTTGTACTCTTTAGGGCCTTGTAGCTGTAAGCTTTTACCCCAAATAAAAACCCTTTACAAAAACCAACAGATTTCTGGTACTTTGCATCAGTACCTCTTTGGCTGATTAATACAACCACCCTATTAATAACACCTTGTAATAGTATTGTATATTTGTTATAATTCATGAAAGAACATTCTTATATTTGTACTATTAGCCACAGTCCATCATCCACAACACAGTTCACTGTGTTATACAATTGGGGCTACTTCCTGAATGAGCTTTCAGTAGTCTACAGTCATTCTTTAGGATATATTTGGTTTTAGAAGAAGCTAGAAGACTGGTGAATTCGATATTCACCAGTGTTAGGATCCACTACCCCTATATCCTTGAGATACTTAAGGATGGCACTAATCTCTCCCATCTCCATAGGGATGCAATATTGTTTTTGTTTTATTATCTTAGCCAGATGAGGGCATTGTCAGATGTTCCCCCTTGGCCTTACTCCCTCTAATAGCTCTTACCCCATAGGCCAAGGATCCAAAGTGGGAATTACTCCAGCTTCAAGCATGTCAATCCCATTTATACATTCATGGACTGGGGAAATGACAAGTTAGGCCTATTGACCCAGTGAACTGATTAATAGTCAAATTTTGGCCAGAATTCCATTTATTGGGCTTTTATATGCCCCTACTCTAATAGAGGATAGTGATATTCTCCACATTCCCCTTTCCTCAGTCAACCAAGTAAATGGCTGAAGTTCCCTTTGGGGAAGGACTGTGGGAATCAACACAGTATATACCTGTTATGGTGTGATAGGGCTCTTCCTCTTGAAGTCTGAGCCACATTTTCATTCAATAAGTTCTAAACTGGCTCAGGTGTGGGAACTGGGCATTCTAACATTTTGGGGGGATGGCTTCCTTTAGTTCTCCTGCTTCTCCATCTTGCTTTCTTGGGATTATATGTATGAAACAGTACTTTCATTGACTTCCCAGGGCAAAATAGATGGGCATATGATATTCTATTAGCTATCTCCACAACTCTCTCTGACTCGAGCCCCCTTGGCTGCTACTCCAACCTCACCAGTTATTATGACAACTCCACCACCACCCAACCTCCTCACTGGGGTGGGCGGGTAGCATCATTCCCACTACCGTGAACAAATCAATTTTGTGACAACCCTCCTACCTCTGTGAGAAGTCTACAGGTATTCAAGAGAGCAGAGACTTTCCTACCTGCTCAGAAAAGAAAGAACACTTTGTTTTCTGGTCCTGGAGTTGAAGAGCAGGAGCATGGATTAGATGTGTTTCCTTTCAATTTCAACCATCCCTAAGAGATGAGCATTAGGCCTGGCCTTTTACAGTGCCAGCTGTGTATGGTCTTCATTTTTGCCTAGATTAGCTAAGAAATAGGAGCCAGGTAGAATGCCTAATCAAATTGAAGGTGGCCAACAAAAAATAATATACAAATATTTTTTAAATGTATTTTCATGGGGATCCAGTTGTAGCTCAGGGGTTGAGTGCCAGCTTCCCACATATAAGATCCCAGATTCAATCCCTGGTCCCGGTACCTCAAAAAAAAAAAAAAAAAAAAAAAAAGTGTATTCATATACATCCACACATATATGTTAATATATTTCAAATATAAGATCAGTTCTACATTTCAAACTTTTGTATTAAAATCAAATTGCTTCATAGCTATATCTTAATAGAAAAATGACAAGAAATAAAACTTCTTTCATAATGATCTTTTCTTGAGTAGGCCTAAATCTCATTGAGGAGGGAGCATTTCCCAAGGAAGACCACAATAAGACAGGAACTCATCACACTTGCATTTATTTAATATCTATCTTCTCCACCTACCATCAAGCGCCCACATCTATTCTGTTCACTTCTTTATCCACAGGTCTAGTATAGTGCCTGGCATCTGACCTAGCATAGTGCCTGGCAATATATATTTATTCATAATTAATTAATTTATTCAGCAAATTCTAGATGAGTAAGCAGGTGTGTGCATAGATGAATATATTCCTTCAAATCAAATTTAGGTTCTCAGCCATTCATTACCTAGTGGATGTCTTCTCTCTTTCTTAGTCACAAATAGCTTTAAGTAGAAGAAACCAAAGAGGATGATGCCTTTTTACAGAGAGCCAAAGGAGGAAGAATAGATTAGTTATGAGCATTTGGGAACACTGCCCACCTCAAGTTTGATAATCTTTTACTGAGACAGACCTATATCTACTTCCTTCTGCCCCATCCATTTCCCTCCTATGTCATATATCCTTCTTGAATCTCATTCTCAATACCACCTAATGCTAGCCTTAACATGTCAGTAGAAAGGAAGTGAACTTTCCCAAGCTTCTTAGGTTCAACACTGCCCATATAGTCTTTTGTGAATTGGTCTCAACCTTTAGAGGCACTGAGTCATTATTTCCTCTTTGAGCAACATCTAAATCATGAAACTGTTTTCCAGATATTTATAATTCTTCATCTTATCATTTTATTTAATCCTTGAAATGGTCCTATGAAATAAGTCATAAGATATCATAAGTGAAAAGATCAGTGAACCAGGAAACCAGAAGATGAGGGTTTTCCTTTTTCTCTATTATGATTAGTTGTGTGATCATAGACAACTCTCGTAGCATTCATGAAATAAGTGGGTTTTATTAGAGTCGTCGCATGGCAAGTATTTAATGAATTTCTTTTTGTGCATTGTTCTAGATGTTGGAGGTTCAGTGGTATATAAGACAGGTAAGGTCTCTTCTCTCACAGAGCCTACATTCTATTGGGGTAGAGACAAACGAAAAGGCAGTGAGTTGACAAGAAAAATTTTGGACAGTAAAAATTGCTATGGGGAGAAAAAAAACTGATATATTAAATTAAGCGGTGACCAACGGAAGCTGTTTTGATCAGAGATCAGAGAAGGCCTCTCTGAAGAGGTGACATTGTTGCATAACTGAAAGACAATAAAGAGCCCTAGAAAGATACAGGTGAAGCACTTTCTAGACAAAGGAACAGACATTTAGAGCTGGTTACAAAAGTTCTAATATGGCACAAGCTTGGCAGTCCCTAATAGTTGTTATAATGGTGATTCCCATTTTACAGATGATATTCCTAAAGACTAGAGCAGTGAAGCAACTTGCTCAAGGGTAAATGTTGAGTTCTTGGAAGAGCTTGGATTCAGACCCATTATCTTCTGACTCGTAAAGAGAATGTTCTTTACCACATACACTCAGATACCTTAGTTCAGGACCTTACGACCCACCCTGCCCCCCGCCCCAAGATTATTTCAATGGATTCCTAACCGATCATTCATCATCCATGTCTACCTCCTTCTCTCTCCCCAATCCAACTTCTGTTAATCTTCCATATTGAAGATGGCCATAGTTATGTTTCTAATACACAAGTCTAGTCATTCCACTTCCTCACTTTAAAAACCTCCTGTGGCTGCCAACAGCCTAAGGGATAAAGTTCTAGCTCTCCACGGCATTATTTAATTTGTTCTTAATATATTCAGCCTTATCTCTCATCACCACCTTGCCTCATATCCTCCCTCTAGCCTCAGTAAACCAAATGCTGTGGCGTATCTTTGAATTTTGAACATGCTGTTCCCTTTTTTCAGTGGAGAACTCCAATCATCTTGCAAGTGCTCACTCAAATGACAATAACTGTGTAAAGCCTGCCCTGACTCCTACCACCACAGTACTTCACTCCCTTATCTATTTCAGCATAACACTTTTGCTCTATTAGAGTAGTTTACTTGTCTATTTCAGTGGTTCATTTACTTGCCATGATAGACTGTGAGATCCAAAGGGCACAACACACATTGTATTTCTTTTTGTAGCCCCAATGTTCATCTTAGTAGTTGACATTTAAATTTTGTGAACCAAAATTTAAAAAATGAATAAAGTTAAAATGACAGCCAAAATTCAACTGTTTCTCTTCATTAACTCAAGCATAACTTAATTCTCTTTTTAAATGCTATTCCTTTTACTATAATATATTTCAAAAATAGTCAATTCCAGAAAATTACATACTTCTTTACCCATTATCTTATAGCATATCCTAGTATTTTCCATTATTGCTCCAAAATTTTTTATTCATTAAGGAAAAACAAAGTTGCAGCTGTAGCCTTTTATTTATACCCTTATTATTCTTGAATTTAGTATCATCATTCCTATGTTTTATACAAGTATTAAACATCAATATATTCATAAAAATGTATAGCATTATTTTGCATGCTTCCAAACTTTACCTAGATGGTATTGTATTGCACATATTATTTGGCTTATTGCTTTTGTCCTTTAACTTTGTTTTTGAAATGTACCTTGTTGATACAACTAATTTTAGGTAATGATTTCAACTACAGGGTATCATTTAATTATAATAATAGCTATAATTCATTTTCCTATTCTGTTGATGGACATTTAGGCTGTTTCATATTTTGTCTTTATAAACAATGATGCAATAAACAATCTTGTACATGTCTCTGTTTACATGTACATATACAAGAATATATATCTAGAAGTAAAATTGCAGAGTCAAAGGGTATATGTCTCTTCAACTTTACGAGATACTACCAGGTAGCTCTCTAGAATAGATGTACCAGTTGACACTAGAACCAGTAGTATGTGAGCATTTGATTGCTCACATGTTCATTAACACTTATAATTTCCAAATTTCCAGAAGTCAACTATGTAGAAGTCTATTAGTTTGCCAGAGCTGCTGTAAGAAAGTACTACAGACTAGTTGGCTTAAACCACAGTGATTTATTGTCTTGTGGTTCTGGAGGCTAGAAGTCTGAAATCAAGGTGTAAGCAGGGGCATGCTTCCTCTGTAATCTGAAGGGTTTTGACAGTGGCTTGCCAGGAATCCATGGTGTTCCTTGGCTTGTGACATACCTCAATCTCTGCCTCTGTAGCTGGCCACCTCCCTCTATGTCTGTGTCCAATTTTCTTCTCCTTGTAAGGACACTAGTCATATTGGATTAGAGTCCACCCTAATTCAGTTTAGTCTCAATAACATCTTCAAAGATACTGTTTCCAAACTGGGTCATGTTCATAGGGTTGTGGGTTAGGACTTGAACATGTTGTTTTGGAAGGCACAACTCAATCTATAATATGAAGTAAAGTTTGTATACAAGAAGATGCACTCATATCAAGAGTATGCTGGATAAGTATTGGCAAATGTTACCAATGACCTCTGTAAACACCATCACCATCCAGATATAGAACAATTCCATCACCCCCCAAAATTTCCTGTGAACTTTTGGTGTCAATACTTCTTCTCAGCTCTGGCCCAGGCAACCCACTCATCTGCTTTTTGTCACTATAGATTAGTTTTGACTTTTCTAGAATTTCATTTCAATGGAGTCATACAGCATGTGCCCATGTTGTCTCACTCCCTTAATGTAGCATAATGTTTTTGAGATTCATAAATATTGTTGCATGTATCAGTAGTTTGTTACTTTTTATTTCCATGTAATATTCAAATAAATGGATATACCTACATGTGTTTAATTTTTTGTCTGTTCATGGCTGTATTTTTTAATTGCTGCATTTGTATAGAGCTTCCATCTGTCAACTTAGATGAATTATTTAATTCTAATTTATATAGTGCCTCGGTTTGCCAGGCTTCTATGACAAATACCCTGTAATGAGTTGGCTTAAACAATGGGAATTTATTGGCTCAGTTTTGAGGCCATAAGTAGTTCAAAACCAAGATATTAGCAAGGCTTGTTTTCTCTGGGAGTCTAGCATCCTGGTGCTGGCTTCAGCAATGCTTGGGGCTCCTTGACTTTCCTGTCACATGGCGATCTCCTCTTTTTCTCTTCTGGGTTCCTGCTGACTTCCTGCTTCTCCCTGTGGCCTTGACTGTGTCTGAATTTCTTCTGTTCATAAAGGACTCAATCTGGATGAAAACCCAACCTCATTCAGTTGGGCCACACCTTAATTTAAAATAAAATCTTAAAGAGATCCTGTTTACAATGGGTTCACACTTATAGGGATGCAGACCAAGACCAAGAAAATGTCTAAACTGGGGTACCTAGTTCAATCCACCATAAATGTCTATGGATCTTTTGGGATTTTTACATAGGCAATTATATTGTGTACAAACAAGGACAGTTGTGTCTCTGCCTTTACAATGTTTATTCCCATTTTTTATTTTTCTTTACTAATTGCATTGTGTAGGACTCTTAGTACAATGTTGGTTAGAAGTAGAAATATTTCTATTGTTTCACCATAAATTATGATATTTTTTAATCAGAATTGATGAGGAGATTTGTTTTCTACTTAAATTATTGTGGAACATTTTAAATGTTAATTCTATATCTCTTGAGATATTTATTTTTCTCTTATTTTAATGTATATATAAGTAGGTTTTCTGGGAAAACCATCCCTGCTTCCTGAACGAATATTACTTGCTAAAGATATCTTTTCTAAAAACTGCTGAAATCTGCATGTTATTAATTAATTTCATATTTTCATATTTTTGCATCTGGACCTTTTTTTACTTTATGGAGGTATTATTTTTACTGTGATCCAATTTTCTTTAATGGTTTGGTTTATTTTAGATTTAAATTTTTTCTTGCATCAACTTTAGTGATTTATATTTTTCTTAAATTGTATCCATTTCAACTCAGGTTGCAAATGCACTCACATAAAGTTGTTCCTTGTAATCACTTCATTCTTTACACTAAATTACATTTGTCAGAAGTATTTGGCTATTTATAGAGGTTGGAGGGTCTGTACGTTTGTTTCATGAAAGTGATATTAGATTGAATTTCAGGACCCTTCTTCCACAATACAGCTGCCAAACCCAGTGACATCTTCACACAATCACTCAAATTTCCATCCCATGAAAACATTACTTCATGGTATAGTAGTATTGAGGTATGTGTTATAGTCTCTTTTTAGCAGATAAAGAATTTGAGGCTCAAAGAGTTTAAGTAACATGTCCAAATTTAAAAGCTATTTAGGTTGTTGTGAGGTTTTTGAAAATCCAAAACCCAAGCTCTTTCTGTCATAGGGGTCCTTCTCAGTGTGTGGCCTGACAAACGCCTGCAGCAGGCTCACCAGGGCACTTGACAGAAATTCACATTCCTGAACCTCACCTCAGATCTACGGAATCAGAATCAATGATTTGGGATTTGAGAATCTGCACTGTAAAAAGTTCCACAGATGAATCTTACCCCCTAAATTTTAAGAACTCCTCTTTCTATAGTGGCTTTCTTATTAAGTTACTTGACAAAGTAGAATACTTAGCAAATCATTTACTACTGAATTTCCAACCCTGGTGCCTGGCTTTCCTGGTTCAGGAAATTATAACCAATGTTCTCATGCACTTACCCCATTTAAAAGAGAGGGAAAAAAAGGTACTACTGATTTCAGTGTAAATATTCAAAACAGGGCATTTCTGCAACTGACTGTTAGCCCCAAAGGCACACATGGCATCAAAAAAAAAAAAAAAAAAAAAAAAAAAAGGAGTTGCACAAACTTAGAGTAATGGAAATATTAGGAAAGGAAGTGAAGTAAGGAAACGGATATGAAAATGGGACTGTTGCAGAGCTCCATATTACAATAAGAAATATTATACCAGGGTTCCAATAAAGAAGCCTTTAAAAGTCTTTCTAGGTTCTTTATCAGCTAAGGGATTTTTCTCTTTTATCTGTGGTCTTATTTTGGTCTCTCGTTTGCATTTGTTTTCTTCCTGGATTCTTGGAAGTTCCTGTATGTTTATTTTTATGAAAGAGGATTAAAGAAGCACAGTATCTCTTTTTCATTCTTTATCTTTTTTCACAACAGGCACCTTCCATGCCCCTTCATTCAGACAATAAATATTTATTGAGCATCAGACACTGTGTTGAGTGCTCCAGGTCTCATCCTTAAAGACGGAATAGTTTGCTTGGGGAAAATCATAAATACATAATTAAATGCTAGGAAAATGTATTTCTCTGCCTGAGAGAAATGGGGACATTTTTAAAAGACCTGGAGGGATAAATAGGAGATGAAATGGTTGAGAGTACTACAAACCTGGATCAGAACCTTGGCTCGACCACTTACTAGCTGTGTGACCTTAATCTCTTTGTGCCTTAGTTTCCTCATCTGTAAATTGTAAATAATGATAGTGTCTTCCCCATATGGTTGTTTGTTGTGAGATTAAACAAGTCAATAGATGTAAAGCACTTAGAGCAGCTCAAGGTATGCAGTTATATATGAATGCTAGTTGTGACTGTTATTATGAAAGAGTTCATGGGAGAGGTATTACATTCCTTACTTGTAATGGTCGGTTTTACACATCAACTTTGCTAAGCTATAGTGCCTGGTTACTCCATCAAACGCTATTCTGTGTTGTGAAGCTATTTTGAGGTGCAATTAACATCTATATTCAGCTGACTTTATGTAAAGGATCTTATCCTGAATAATCTGTGTGGGCCTGACCCACTCAGTTGAAAGGCATTAGGAACACAACTGAGGTTTTCCTGGAAGAAGACATCCCACCCATGGTTGGCAGCATCGGCTCCTGCTCAAGAGTTTCCAGTCTGCCCTTCCTGATGGCTGTCCTGTGGATTTCGACTTGCCTAGCCAATTCCACAATCACACAAGCCTATCTATATATCTGTATCTATATCTATATCTATATCTATATCTATATCTATATCTATATCT